>JAUKNM010000089.1:365000-592500 GCA_030765045.1 Tenodera sinensis
AATCTCTTCTCATATGCTCATTGATAATGAAAGATAGCTACTAAATTGAATACTCTGCGAATAGTCCGTGAAGTCCGCTTCTCTCTGAATTAATCGTTTTAACTTTACGCCATGAGCAACGACTTCTACACAAATAGCGTACCTCTCTATGTAACATACAACTTAATTCAAATATACTATTACAGGAGATATACGTTGCTATTGTTTTAAAGATTTCAGTACATAACTTGTGCTTTTGAAGTGGCAGTTCGCCCAACATATTTTGGGATAGAATGCAAACAGCATACATAGTTTCAAAGCCAGTATAATTATAGTCAGCCGTTTTTTCAAGATTTGCTCATCTTTTAATGATTCTTGCTGTGAATAAATTTCTGTAAACGCATAACACGAATAACATGAAGCAAAAGGGAAAGGAAACTTTTGTAAGCTTATAAAGGAGGATTTGTGAAGAAAACAGCGCTTTAAACAAATGATCTTTATAAAATGAGCCATGTAAAGCCGTGGAAACTTACCAGACATATGAACTTGACTTACACAACCGGTATATTCATGCATCCAGAACCATTTCAAAAACATAGATCTACAATCATTCAGCTTTCGTTTACAGGATTATAGGTTTTAAAAACTGCAATTCGTGGCGAAATTGACTATTTGATGCAGACAGAAGTTGGATTAATTCACAATTTGGAATGAGGATTGTTTGAAAGATTTTAAAAACAGATGAGTAAACAGGGATCTATGCAAGAACCCTAATACATTTGAATTATATTATTGTATTGTTAGTTTAAAAATTAAATTATATTTAAAACTGTAGTATCACGTTATGCCGAATAAAATGAGTAATACAATTCTATCCTTTACTAGGGGGAATCGACCTAAGGAAGTTGTTCTCTGGATGAGGACGAGAAAATGTTAATACGCCATGCATTCAATAGGAGGCAGCCAATAGAAGCATAGTTATAATTTTAAGCAGTAGGATAAAGGGAACAGATGTGCAAATGCACCTAAATCTCAGGAGCTCATAATGACATGAGTCTCCCTCTTGCTTCCCAATATTAGAGTTTCAAGAGCCATAAAGTATTTTATTTTATTTTAATATTTCATTTTATTTCATTTCATCTTTATATTTTTAATTCGTTATTTAATTTTTACTCTTTTAATTTTTCATTTCTACTTTTTAATTTTATTCCGTTTTAATTCATTCTTTACTTTCTCTACTACGCCCTAAGCCTACTGTTTTCCCATATTTCCCTTATACCTAAAAGGAAATAGGCAATGAGATAATTTCTGCAAACGTTTATTGCAACCAATACGAATAAGAATAAGCGTTTGTAAGAATAGTTAGTACAAGAGGAGAGAAAGTCTTGTGAATACAACATATCAGATTTTTCTTTTTTCATTTCTTTTTTTATCCATTGTTACTTTTTTTATTTCACTTAATTTCCATTTTATTTAGCTTCTCTTCATTTTTAGCTTTTATATTGTTTTCATTTCATCTGTGCTACTTTATCTGACTTCATTTTATTCCACACTGTTTTATTTTAATTCATTTCATGTAATTTTTTACTTTTTTCTTGACTTCATTTCATGTTTACTTAATTTATTTTATTTCATAATTTATTTCGTTTTTGCTAATTTTACTTAATTTCTTCCCAATTTTAACTTTTTATTTTATATCATTTTCTTTTTTTGTTACCTCTTTATCTACTTATTAACTTAAACCTACTCACTCAATCACTCACTCACTCAATCACTAACTCACTGTCACTCACTGACTGACTCACTCGTTCGCACGCTTATTTATTTACTTATTTATTTTTAATAAATTGATGTATTATTTATCCATCCGTTCATCCATCCGTTCATCCATCCGTTCATCCGCCCGTCCGCCCGTCCGCCCGCCCCCCGCCCGCCCGCCCGTCCGCCCGTCCGCCCGCCCGCCCGTCCGCCCGCCCGCCCGCCCGCCCGCCCGCCCGTCCGCCCGCCCGCCCGTCCGCCCGCCCGCCCGTCCGCCCGCCCGCCCGCCCGCCCGCCCGCCCGCCCGCCCGCCCGCCCGCCCGTCCGCCCGCCCGCCCGCCCGCCCGCCCGTCCGCCCGCCCGCCCGTCCGCCCGCCCGCCCGTCCGCCCGCCCGCCCGTCCGCCCGTCCGCCCGTCCGCCCGTCCGCCCGTCCGCCCGTCCGCCCGTCCGCCCGCCCGCCCGTCCGCCCGCCCGCCCGCCCGGCCGCCCGCCCGCCCGCCCGCCCGCCCGCCCGCCCGCTCGTCCGCCCGCCCGCCCGCCCGTCCGCCCGCCCGCCCGTCCGCCCGCCCGCCCGTCCGCCCGCCCGTCCGCCCGCCCGCCCGCCCGGCCGCCCGCCCGTCCGCCCGCCCGCCCGTCCGCCCGTCCGCCCGCCCGCCCGCCCGCCCGCCCGTCCGCCCGCCCGCCCGTCCGCCCGCCCGCCCGCCCGTCCGCCCGTCCGCCCGTCCGCCCGTCCGCCCGTCCGCCCGTCCGCCCGTCCGCCCGCCCGCCCGCCCGCCCGCCCGCCCGTCCCTGGCAAGCCTATGATTGGATTTTATGCTGAGCCATCCACCATTATATTTTGCGTCAGCCATAATTAAATTGTTCATACAAATTCAGTTCAACTGTTTACTTTCTCTACTACGTATACTAAGTAGGGAAAGTATTGTATTCGACGCAATATTTTGATGTCAAGTTTTTACCAGAAATATACATTTTGGGGGCCCTTGTGTCCCAAAACGGCAGTTTTAGAAAAAGGTCTGTGTGTATGTATCTGTGTTTCTTTGTGAGTAGCTTAACACTAAAACGAAAAGTTGGTTATTAACCAAGGTTTGTATTTAAGTATAGAACTTGATGTTTCAGAAAATTCCTCCACCCTTAATTTTCACTCTTTACATAGGAAGTCTTAGAAAATTTTGAATTTCTAAAAAATGCCTATAACGGTTTTGATTAAAATGTCATACATTTAGCATATTGTTGTGGCAAATATAGTACTTTAGTTTTAACATGAATTGCAAACTTCGAAATTGCAACATTTGAGACTTCAAAATTTGTTAAAAAGCTGCCAAAACTGAGGACAATTTGTTATTTAAACACTATAAACTCTCAGAGGGGTAGAACTGGAACTTAAAATTCAATGCCATAGTTGGGATTTGAATCACAGACCCTCCACTTACTAGGCGGGTGCTCTAACCATTAAGCTACTGTGACAACCTTCCAGAATGACAATGAATTCTCAAACCAGTTCGTATTTTTCCCAGTAAACCACAAAGACAGTCTCACATCAGACAGAATTACCCCAATGGTGACTTACTATTGCAAGTACTTTATGCCCCTAATGTCGCATTGTGAAGGGACCCAAATGAAAGTAACTATTTTCTTTTTATTTAGAGCAATGGAATAAAGACTGTGGGTATCTTGTAGTAGTTGAAGGTCAGTTGGTCGAACTCTGAGACATTGGAGAGAGCTCAGTGAATCAGAAATTATAAGAAATTTACTCTCACTAGATTGGATGAAGTATGTCAAAGCTTGCTTAAGTGCAGAAAGTTCGCAGGAGAATATGGAATAATATTTAGGAAGCTTCAGCTGAAGTTTCTTATCTGGGGTGATTACAGTGCATCCATTGTCGCTGTCCATTTTGGAACCATCAGTGTTGTTGTTGTTAGCTAATGCTGGATTTCCGACAATGAAGTCGTTAATCCTCTTGCTCTCCAATATTTTTCACTGATGGATGGGGTGCTAGAAGTAGCCGAGCATATTTGAGGTGGTTTCGGTCCATTTCCTCTTGCAGATCACATAGAGGGCACAGTGGTGAAGAATATATCCCAATTCTGTTTAAATGTTTTGCCAGACAATCATGTCCTGTAATCAACCTAAAGGTTGCAACTGCTGTTTTTCGAGGATACTCAGGAATTACTGTTTGAATGTTTGGTAGTTCCCATCTTTTATTTTGTGATTTTTCATAGTAATATTTTGCATTGACTATTTTAAATTAAGAGTTGACTAATCTTTTAGCTGCATAAAATGACAGATTAACTATACATGTCTGCACATTGCCATTACCCTTTTTAGCAAGAAAATCAGCTTTCCCTTTACCACTCAGTTCACAGTGAGCTGGTATCCATTGGAAGACTAGGTGTTTTTGAAGTGCGGTTAGATGGGTAAGGATTTTCCAACATTCTATAATTGTTTGGTTTTTGGTGGCAACTTAGAAGTAATTGCTATAATTGCCACCCTGGAATCTGAGAGAACAACTGCTTGATGAAAATTTGAAATTTCATACAAAAGATTTTGTAGGGCCATTCGAATTGCTTCAGTTTCTCCATCAAAGTTTGTAGTTCCATAACTTAAAGATTTGTAATAGAAAAAGAGGTAACACGTGACTCCAGCCCCTGCTCCATCTCGGTTTGATATCAATGATCCATCAGTATAAATATGGAGCCATTCGTGTTCTGGAAATCTAGTATGGATTGTCTCTAATGCCAATAATTTTAGAACAGTAGTTGGCGAATCACTTTTCTTAACTTTTTCTGTCAGGTGTAAGTAATATGTGATGTCTAATGTTTGTGTCGGATTGACTTTAGATATGAAGTTTTCCTTTGAATTAGGAAGGTATACATTCTTCGTGATGTCTTGAATTTTGGAAAGAAAGCTCTCCTGAGTCTTTAGTGTATGTGTAAAATTTCTCTTGTGCCATGTATTGAATGGGAGTCTGATGAACTTTTCGTGTTGAATAAGAGCCGCTTTTTCTATTTCGTATTCAATGGGGTATTGGTTGGTTAGGATTTCCATAGCTGCTATTGGTGTGGTTTTGATAGCACCTGTAATTAGTCTCAGACTTTGGTTGTGAAAGATATGATTTTTTTTTTTTTTTTTTTGTTGGTGTTTGCTGTTACAATAACTTCGCTGCAGTAAGTAAATAATGACTATATATACATTGTATGTTGTATTAAGAGTTGCTCTGGAACATCCCCACCTCATTCGTGTTAGACGTTTTAACAGTGAAAGGCGCCTCTCTGCTCTTTGTATTACATTTTCTATTTGTTTGGTCCATGTAAGTTTGGTATCAAATGTAACTCCTAAATACTTTGCTTCCTTTGTTTCTGGTAATTGTTGACCCTCAAAATTTAGTTTTATTTTTAGTGTTTTTTTCTTAGTGAAAAGATTTGGTAGTTTGATTTTGTTGTATTAACAGTCATTAAATTTTCTTTGGTCCACTTTTGTAGTTGGTTTAAGGATTGTTGCTTGGCTTTTTCTAGTTCTGTACTTTAGTTTTTTGGTTTTGAAGTCCACATTACTAAGTCATCAGCAAATAGTGCACACTTTACACTTGATTCTTGTACTTGTTGAGGCAGATCATTAATAAATATATTAAAAAGTGTAGTGCTGAGCACTGCACCTTGTGGTAAGCCGCGGTGTACTTGTTCATATTTAGATATATTTCTTCCATACCTGGTAGCAATAAAGCGTTGTGTCAGGAAATGATATCCATGAAAACATTGGACCATGTATCCCTATTTTTTTACTTTCTTTAGCAGTTTTGTTCTGCATATAGAATCATATGCACTTTGTAAATCAATAAAAACTGATAAATTATCTTCTTTTCTATTGAAGGAGTCTTTGATTTCTTGACTGAGAAGTAAGACTTGTTCATTTGTAGAGTGGAACTCTCTGAATCCAGCTTGACATGGGGAAATTAAATTTTGGGATTCTAGGAACCAATTTAAACTATTTGACACCATTCTTTCCATCACTATTATGCTAGTAAGAGCTATTGGCCTATAATTTTTTATTTCTGACGCTGTTTTATCCTTCTTCAAGAGTGGGACAATTATTGCTTTTTGCCATTCGGCAGTGGTGTTACAGGATAGATTGTAGAGTTTTAGTAGTTGTTGTTTTGCTGTTTTTCCAAGGTTTTTTTATGAACTCTGGATGTATGTGATCTGGTCCAGGAGACTTTTTGTTTCTTAGATTATTAATTGCAATGTAAAATTAATTGTTCTTATACGTTAAAATTTTGATAAAAGATATTGTATTGAGTGTTAGGATCATATTCTCTTTCTTGTTTCAAATCTTTCTTAAATCCTTTACGTTTCTTGTTATTATTTCTTGTTACTTTATGTGATTTAACATAATATTTATTGAATGGTTTGGCTATGGCTGCATCATTTGTTAATATTTTATTGTTGTGTATGATAATTGTGCTGTTGCTTTCTCTCCTGTCCTGGATATTCTTTATGAACTTATGGGCTTTATTGCCATTTGTCCTATAATCCAGTTTTTCTAAGAAATTATCAAAGCAATTCTTTTTAGCTGTATTAATTTCTTTTTTTAGCTATATCCCTTTGCTTTTTCAGTTCTTCTAATTGGGGGTTCCAAAGGGGTTTGAAATTATTTATTCTTCCATGAGGAATATATTTTTTTGCAGTTTCTAGGATGACTTTACAGAAAGTTTTGTTCATATGATCGGGGTGGTCATGCAGCTGTGAATTTATTTGTTCTTTAAATTTATGTTCCAGATCAGTTTTATATTTGTTCCAATCTGCTTTTTTGAAGTTCCAATACAGATTTCTGTTATTTTGACTGTTATTTGCATTATCTAGTTTTATATCAGGAATTACCGCTCCTTGACCAGAACTTGGCTCTTCTATAACTTGTTTTTTAATTTTTGAAACATCTGTTGGAGCTAACAAGAAGTCTGGGTTACTACCTGCTTCAGAGTAATGCATGAAGGTTTTGGGATCTTCTTTATCATAAATCAATTCAAAGGTTGTGGCATTCAAAAGTTCTTCCACTATCTGTCCTATAGAATTCACTTTTTCATAACCCCATCTTTTGGAATGGGCATTGAAATCCCCAATTATGATTGTTCAAAAAGTGGGAGATCTGGTTCATTCTGGGAGGATTGTAAATACTGTATAAATGAAGATGTTGTTTTGCTATCCCAAAAATTTAGCTTTATTAATTCAAATTATTTATCTGTGTTATCCATTTCTTTAACAATTTGAAAGGAGGATTTAATATCATTTTTGACTCCAACTAATATTCCACTACTTATCTATTTTTGGGTAGTAGGTGTAGTAAAAATCCAGTAAAATTGAAGTATTTAAGTTGATCATTTGTTAGATTTGCTTCTTGTATGACAAATATATCTATGTTATAGTCAAATACAATTTTAATCAATTCTATTATTTTTTGTTTGGGTGAGACCATCTGGTCAGCTTGGGTACCTTGCGGTCGCCATTCACATATAATATGATTATTGATAATTTCTTTCCATTTATTACTGTTAATGTTTGAAAGAATATTTTTAAAATCTAAGAGAACTATTGAGGAATAAATAAAACCACAGGGCAAGTTTAACCGGATTTGCTTAATACTTACCAAACATTACTCTGCGCAGTAACACATATTTCAAATCTCTTCTCATATGTTCATTGATAATGAAAGTATAGCTAAATTGAATACTCTGCGAATAGTCCGTGAAGTCCGCTTCTCTCTGAATTAATCGTTTTAACTTTACGCCATGAGCAACGACTTCTACACAAATAGCGTACCTCTCTATGTAACATACAACTTAATTCAAATATACTGTTACAGGAGATATACGTTGCTATTGTTTTAAAGATTTCAGTACATAACTTGTGCTTTTGAAGTGGCAGTTCGTCCAACATATTTTGGGATAGAATGCAAACAGTATACATAGTTTCAAAGCCAGTATAATTATAGTCAGCCGTTTTTTCAAGATTTGGTCATCTTTTAATGATTCTTGCTGTGAATTAATTTCTGTAAACGCATAACACGAATAACATGAAACAAAAGGGAAAGGAAACTTTTTTAAGCTTATAAAGAAGGATTTGTGAAGAAAACAGTGCTTTAAACAAATTATCTTTATAAAATGAGCCACGTAAAACCGTGGAAACTTACTAGACATATGAACTTGACTTACAAAACCGATATATTCATGCATCCAGAACCATTTCACAAACATAGATCTACAATCAATTCAGCTTTCGTTTACATGATTATAGGCATTAAAAGCTGCAACCCGTGGTGAAATTGACTATTTGATGCAGACAGAAGTTGGATTAATTCACAATTTGGAATGAGGATTATTTGAAAGATTTTAAAAACAGATGAGTAAACAGGGATCTATGCAAGAACCCTAATACATTTGAATTATATTATTGTATTGTTAGTTTAAAAATTAAATTAATATATGTAAGCTCGCGTACCTTTATCATACACTTTTTCTATATCTAGGTTTACTGCCATTAGATGTTGTTTCTGTGTAAATGCAGCTTTTATTTCTGAGTCAAGTATTAAAAAATGGTCAATGATGGATCAAAGCTGGCGGAAACCATTTTGAAGTTCGGTGAAGAACTGAATTTTCTCTAGTTTCCAACACAGTGGGTTATTTATAATTTTTTCAAGTATTTTACACATAGAGCAGGTGAGGGCTATAGGTCTGAAACTTTCAGGTGCTGCTTAGGGACACTTCTTGAGTTCCATATATAACTAAGGATTTCATGAAAGTATACTAGTGCACTTTTATTTGAGCATTCAGACTTAGTGATTGTTGATATAATTAGCAATTCAATTTATGATCTGTAGAGATTACAGAAACCGATTAGACATAATCAGTGCAAAATTATAATTATATTTGTGTACAATATGAGGAACAAATATACATCGTTTGGCTATAAATTAGTTAGTTGAATAGAAAGCCTTCTGAATTAAATATTTGCATAGCTTTTTTCTTAAATTTGCAAGGCATATTTCTAAAGTGCTATTTAAATATCTTCCTTTCTTAGAAGTTTGAAAACAGTATTGTTGTAATCAATTTATTCTAAAAGGTGAGTCAATAACGCTAAACAACACTTACATGTATAATTTCTCCGGGGTCTCCGTTTAGTGGATATGTGAATGGCGACCACAAGGTACCCAAGCTGAGCAGAACATTACTTCCACTTACTGGTGTTTTGCTCCTCACTGTAACATTTCTATCTGACCTTACCTTGGTCATCTCTTGTTCTCTTCCGACCCTAATGCTATTAGTGTTCCTGAGGTCTAGGGAGTCTTTATTTTTCCAACCTCTCCATTTCTCTAATTTCTCTATAAACTCTTAACCCCTAACATGCTGACCTGTCATGGCATGTAATACGTCCTCTGATTGGTGATCAGAGGATATGGTCGGTGAATTTATTTTGATAATCCTCCCGGTCAGGTCGGTGAGACCTGTAAACCAACGACAGGTGTGGTCCTCCAGACATTCTAGGGGTTATGAGAGAGCGATGTGACCGCCAAAACATAAAAATATGGTGCTCTCTAAAAAATGGTTACTATTACTGCTGTTGCTCTCTTCAATATCATCAGTGAAAAATATTGGAGAGCAAGAGGATTAATGACTTCATTGTCAGAAATCCAGCATTAGCTAACAACTTGTCCATCTTGCGGTAAGGATTTTAACATCACGCAAGATATATTACCTGGCCCTGGGCTGGAGCATTTACTCCTTTCAAGTGCTTCCATGAATTCTGTGAATGTAATGTTATCATTGTAGTTTTCTTGGTCATTTTTGTCAAGTTGGTAGCAGTGGTTCACCTTGCTTTCGCAAGCTTCTTGAGGCCTCTGCAAATGCTTGCTATGGTTTTGGTGTGAGTACTTGTAGTGTTTGTTGTATAATTGTGGAAAACTATATGATGTGTTCCATCGTAAGATCCCGTATTTTGCAAATTTTTTACCATACCACTCGTGACGGGGTTTTTCTGTTTACAGTGGACACGAATGTTAGCCAGGACTCTTTCTTGCTGTGCTTTAGTACTTGCCGTGCTTTAGCTCTTCCTTTTTGAAACTCTTTTTTGTGTTTGGGGGTAGGTTGCCGTTTGTATTTACAATAGGTTTATATTTTGATGCTATAGCTGTTTTACATTCTTCGTTCCACCAACTTAGTCTTCCTAGAAACAGGGTATATCCTAGGAATAGTGCCTTCGGGGAATTGAAAATCAGTTCTGCAAAAGAGTTTACTAGTTTGTTAGTATCTGACTGTAATTCGTGAGAGATGCTAGATAGGATAAGTTGTCAGATACCTGTGCTCTGAACTTGTTCCAGTTTGCACATTTCAAATTCCATCGTGGCTGAGAGTTAAAACTTAAAGGAATGTTATTTGCATCAGTTAATAAAATTGGAAAATGGTCACTGCTGTGTAATTGCTCAGCGACTGGCTATTCAAACTTATCTTGGATATCAGGAGTGATTAATGTTAAGTCTATTGCACTGGAAGTACCGTTGGCTGTACTGAAGTGTGTTTGTGAGGTATCGTTAAGCATATTGAGATTTTCGTTGTGCAAGAGCTGTTCCACTATTTTTACTTTCTCTACTGGTTAGTAGGGGAAGTATTGTATTGCACCCAAAAATTCGATGTTGAGATTTCACCGTAAATACATGTTTTGAGGCCCCTGAATCCAAAAAAAGCATTTTTAGAAAAAGGTCCGTGTGTGTGTGTGTCTGTGTGTGTGTGTGTGTCAGTCTGTGTGTCTGTCAGTCTGTGTGTCAGGCTGTCAGTCTGTGGACAGCATAACTCAAAAAGTAAAAGTCGGTTAAAAACCAAAGTTTTTATTTAAGTTTAATGTCTTTCAAGGATGTGACACGAAGAGTTTGAAGAAAATAGCCCCACCCTAAACTACCCTTTACATGGAATATTTTTCGAAAATTTATTTTCTTGAAAATGGCTCTAACGATTTTGATTAAAATGCCATATGTTTGAGATATTTTTATGACAAATGAAATGTATATCTTTAATTTTCTGGCTATTGCCCCTGTAGTCGTATTTACTCTGTGTGAATTTTGCATAACTGGTAAACCGTTAGAGTCAGACCAAATCATACTATATACAAAATGTAGATCTTGCTAAAATTCACAATTTATGTCTCGATAAATTTTCTTGTAGGGTGAACCATTTCGGAGATATTGCTTGTTATGTGTGTGAGTTTCAGAAAACTTAGAACTTTCGTGAAATGTGTCATCGCTGTTCAGTTTTTTATGTTAAGTGTGCAAAGACAACAGAATCTCAAACATTTGACTATCGCACAAAGCCTACTGTAGTCTAACATTCCCCTTGCACCTATAAGGAAATAAGCAATAAGATAATTTGTACAAATGTTTATCTCAACTAACAAGAAAGAAGATATAGGAATAAGAGTTTGTAAGAATGGTTAGTTCAAGAATAGAGAAAGTCATGTGAGTGCAACACATCAGATTTTTCCTCTTGTGTTGGTATGCTTACAACCCCATGTCGTACTGTGGCTATTAAAATCGCCCAGTATAATAAATGGTTTAGGAAGTTGTTGTGTTAACTCCTGCAGTGTATGCAAATCAAGTGGATTTTTATTTGGTAGATCTATTATGCAAATGGAAATAGGTGTAGCAAGGTTTGCTCTAGTAGTAATTGCTTCAAGTTCAGTTGTTAGTGGTACTGCTTAATGTTTAACGCTGTCTTTAACGTGGGTTACTACACCGTCACTAGCATGAAGGCAGTCCTTGCGGTTTTTGTGATATTGAGTATAACCTAGCTAGGATGCAACATAGTGTCATTTGAAATTAGTTTCTTGAATGCACATAATTGCAGGGTTATGTTTATTAATTAAGAGTTTAAGAAACTCGACATTGCCATGCAAACCATTAATATTCCATTGTTAATATGTTAATTTTGTTTATGGAATTTGGTGCAATGTCTATGGCGATTTGTTTTCGGGTCACTTCGGTTTTGTTGATTCGGAAGCACGCTTGAGCTGATTAATGCATTCCAGCAGTTTTTTTTTTTAATTTTACTACTCCTGGTCTTTATACTACGCTCTGTATAGTAAGGATAGGCTTTCTTCATTATGTTCACTAGAGATTCTAGATCTCAAGTGTATTCCAAAACTATGGGAATAGGGAATAATGTTTGTTACTCCAGCCCTATTTTCCATAAAGCTTTGGAACTGACTGAAGTTTAGTGCATAATTGTGGGTGTCTGTCTCGATAATATTTTTAATTGGTCTGAGAGATTCAACTATTGACGAAATAACGTTTGCTTTCTTAACCTTCTTACCTTGGGTGTGTAGTGAGGGAGTGCCATACTTCTTTTACATAAGCATTATCCTCTGTGTCAGTTGTACTGTTTGATATTGGTCGTTTAGGTCTTATTTGTATTTCCATTAGCTTAGGTTCTGGAGAATTGTTGGGTTCGTCTTTAAATGGCAGGATGGGCTCAGGGGTACAAGTGAGGTTACGTGATTGCTGTTGTTCAGAATCTTTTTCTTTAGGGACGGTCCTGGAGGTTTCTGGTAGCAATAGGCAGTTCAGGAAACATGTGTTTAAGACCTTAGGACTAGTTTCTCGTATATCGTCAGCATCACGGCAATGATTTGCAAAGTGGCCTTCCTGCTTGCAGACGAAGCAGGTCGGGGTATCCACTGTTAGGTATATCCAATATTTAGTGCCTTCATATAGGATCTGTATGCTTGGAGGTAATTTCTCTTCTCCTTTCTGCTCCATTTTGACTGTGGCCACTCGTAGCCCACGTTGTGTGTATACTGATGAAGTGATGACAGTAGATATAAATAAGGAGGTATGAAGCTACAAACATCGCCATTTCCGTCGTTTATTGTGTTTTGTTGTTGTCTCATTGAGCGCTTTGGAATAATTGTATCGTAAGGAAACGTAAACTTTTTAACAAAAAAAAAAAAAAAAAAAAAAAAAAAAAAAAAAACATTTTGAATAATACATACGTATCCCTGTCATTCCTGTACTGTGTATGTGTTTCAAAAATACGATAACACCAGTAGAATAAGGAAATAATAAATTATTCCGCCTTCTGTGTCGACTAATTCATATTTAAGGTTGCATATGTATGGAGTTGAGTACTTCCTCCTGCCTGTGTATGTATGGCACCTGTCTTAGTAATTGGTTTACATACATTAATAATAGCAATAAATAGGTAATACGTTTTAAACACAACCTCCTTTCAAGGTGTCATTGACAACGAACCCTGTCACAAGAAAAATGCTTATAAAATAATCCTATGCACAGTTGAAATACTAACTGAAAATTTGATTCTTGAATCTGATACTTTACTGGAAATTCCTCTTCCATGAAAATGTAATTAAAATGTTATGTAGCCTATTTTCTAAATAGGGTCCAAGGGCAAGTTTTAAAGCAGCTAGTTTGTCCATTTTTAGGTGATTTGCACATGCCTGCGCTCGCACAAAATACACCAGCACACAAAGTTAGTTTAAAACACATAATTTGTAGTCCTCAAACATGTTTGTATTAATACTGTACATCCACATCGTGACGAAATTGATCTCCTCTCAATAATCATGAATTATTATCGAACAATTTTCATTACATATTTATTTCAATCTATAGGCTACTAGAACCCCTAAACTTTTGCCGCATTATCCCATGAATTGTGATGATTACTCTTCATCTCACTATCTTTCTCACTTTCTCTGTGTTATGCTTCTTTTCGTGTTCGAGTTCCTTTATCCCTCCCTCATACCTATTTCTGTAACCATTACTGTCCACACCCTCCCTCTCCATCATCCACAGTCTCTCCTTATCCATATATCCTTACCCCTCTCAACTCCTTTAATAGCGGCAAAAAAGTTCCTGTTAAAGGTGTATCTATTTAGGGACCATAGGAATGAAATTTGAATTTTCCATATTTTTATACGCATGAAATCATTAATTTGCCCATTTAACTGCGGTTTTTATAAATCCCTACACAAAGGTCCAGCACAATCTGTTTTATAGTTTTGAGGGAATTATTTATTCTTAATTTAGGCAAATTATGCCAAAGTATTCAATGCACATGAAAAAGTAGAATATCACAAGTAATAAGACCACCTCCGTAGCCCAGGGTAGCGCGTCTGTCTCTGGCGCGTAGGACCCAAGTTCAACTCCTGGTACCGGCGGGGGATTTTTCCCCCGATGGGAGGTCTATGGCGCCAGTATTGGGCTGAGGTCGGAGATGCAGCGGCCGGGCGCCAAGCTTCGCCTTTCATGGGTAGTTCTGCCGGGGGTTATTTTTTAATTGTCCAATAAACACCTTGAATCGTTGGCAGGAAGAAAAGTAATTTACTTCTTTGGTTTGATGTGCATTGAAAATATTAGCTTTCAATTTCTTGTGCACTTAACTTTTTAAAGTTAAACAAACTTTCAGATTTAGAAACCCAAGACTGAAGTTGAGCACATGCCAGAAAAATTCTACGGGCGTAACACGAAATGTAATGTGCACGGAGTAGATATATTAAAAATGGTAAATCGAGAAAAAGCAATTCTTCTTTTTCATGACCATGGTGGGATCTGAAAAATTCACTTCATCTATAACTGAAGGTTTGGAGAGTATTTATATGCCTAAACCTGCAACTCTTCCATAATGTGCTACATTTATGTGATCTCAACGTCAGTCTTTGGTTTTAAAATCTGAAAGTGCGTTAAGCATTAAATAACTAAATACTCAGAAAAAATACTTTGAAACTAATTAATTTTTGTTCCTACCAGAGTTGGATGCTGTTTGTTGTGTAATTAGAATTTACAAAATAATAAAATGTGATATTTTAGTTCTTGATGCCCATAGAGTAGTTTTAATCTTTTGCATTTTTACATTGTTAACAAATTAAATAATTAAACCCCCTGAAAACTACAAAAGAGGTTGCGCTTGAACCTAGTGTGGCAATTGATAACATAAACTCCCTTTAGTATGCAAAGTATTGATTTCATAACTGTAAAAATATAAACAAATTCAAGTTTCAGTCCCAGGGTATCTTAATATGCCATAACGTTATATCATTCAATTGTTCCCTTGAGAATTCACTTGAACGTAAAAATGTAGCACGACGTCACACTAAACAAAATGAGTAACGTTCATCTTGAAGATGAACACAAGAACTACAACGCTAAGTATTACATCGAAAGCAGAAAATCAAATGTTGTGTCTCCAAAAGAGAAGACACGAGTCATTACACAATACAAGAATGAAGGTATTTATTTGTGTAATATTTATGAGAAAAACTAAACGAACCGGGAAACACAATTTCGATTAACATACTCAAGTTTTGAAGTCATATTTATGTACATAGTATATTGCCGATGTACACTAAAAAGTTAATTGGAGATTGAAATATGATTATTGATAATTTCTTTCCATTTATTACTGTTAATGTTTGAAAGAATATTTTTAAAATCTAAGAGAACTATTGAGGAATAAATAAAACCACAGGGCAAGTTTAACCGGATTTGATTAATACTTACCAAACATCACTCTGCGCAGTAACACATATTTCAAATCTCTTCTCATATGTTCATTGATAATGAAAGTATAGCTAAATTGAATACTCTGCGAATAGTCCGTGAAGTCCGCTTCTCTCTGAATTAATTGTTTTAACTTTACGCCATGAGCAACGACTTCTACACAAATAGCGTACCTCTCTATGTAACATACAACTTAATTCAAATATACTATTACAGGAGATATACGTTGCTATTGTTTTAAAGATTTCAGTACATAACTTGTGCTTTTGAAGTGGCAGTTCGCCCAACATATTTTGGGATAGAATGCAAACAGTATACATAGTTTCAAAGCCAGTATAATTATAGTCAGCCGTTTTTTCAAGATTTGGTCATCTCTTAATGATTCTTGCTGTGAATTAATTTCTGTAAACGCATAACACGAATAACATGAAGCAAAAGGGAAAGGAAACTTTTGTAAGCTTATAAAGGAGGATTTGTTTCAGCTATGGCTGCATCATTTGTTAATATTTTATTGTTGTGTATTGGTGCTGTTTTTGCGATTATCATTACGGAATGTTCTGTGCTATGAGACTCGTTTTCTATCTAGGTCGTGGTAACGGATGGAATGAAATATCACACAATGTCTCTTTACCACAATGTATTAATTTATTAACACATCATCGATACTTTACATTAAACAATTTGTCTCAGCACCATGCTAAATGCTTAAAAACCTTTACACTTTTTCACTTAGTAGAACTTATGCTTGATGAAAGTTTGGTGAAAGTTCCATGTTCACACTACCTAAATATGATCGTCTTTTCATCTCGAAGATACACACGCAAGTGAACAGTTTTTGGCGTCGTTTGACGCGACACCACCTTTTTCATATCCATCCGCGCATGCGTCCATCAAATAGTTCTTTCTCGTTAGGGAAGCGACCCCTAATCATCCTCCCCTACTTTTATTATGGAACACATACAACTCTAATATTTATACATATATATTAAAATCAAATATGGAAAGATTTATGACGTCTTTGTGCAAACTTAGTTGTTCGTAACAATGAACCTTATCAACATGTTTTCGTCATTTAATTATCTCATACCAACATCAAAAAACAAATTACACTTTTAACAAACATTCACATGAACGATTTTCTTTTGGGGTCTTCTAATATTCTGTCTCACATGCCCCTTGTTTTGTTTTTCAAGTTGTCACCTATATTTACAATCTTGAAACACAATACAATACTTCTCCCTACTCCTCTGATGCAATCACTTTGTACAATTTTTTTTTTTTACAGTCTTCTTCGCTGTTTGTCTTTGTCTTTTGTTTTGGCATGACACAGCATGTCTTTATAAATTTCACATATTCAGTTACTACACAATACATGTTCAGTTATTATACATCACATATTCAGTTATTATGTAATACATATTCAGTTATTGTACAACACATTCAGTTATTATACAACATATCCAGTTATTATACAACATATGTTCAGTTATTATACAACATATGTTCAGTTATTATACAATACATATTCAGTTATTATACAACACATTCAGTTATTGTACATTTGACATTGACACAAATATAATTTAAGTGTATCATGGTTTATTATGTGGCTTTTGACTTATGTTCCTTGTTATGAGGAGAGAAAAACACGATACAAATTTTGAGCTAATGATTATGATCATATTTATGGCAATATTTTATTCAGTTCTTTGCCTTCTTTGTCTTGTAAGCTTATTATGTATAGGCAGGTCGTTGAGTCAGTTCTTAAACTCTGATGTTACTAATGGTACCATTTTTAATTGGGTTCTTATTCATTATTATTTGGTTCAACATTTCTTCGAGCTTAGCATTGGCTATATCCATCTTAATTCATGGGCATTGCTTTTCTGATTATGATTTTTCTTACTTCACTAATTGTCACCTCTTTGTCTCTTATCTCTATAAGAGAAAACTTCTATACTTATAATTATTCTGCAATTGTATTATTTTTCTTCTCAATTCACCCTCGGCATCTTTGTGTCGAAATATTTTATCTTTGTCATCACAATTGATTCCTTTTTATTTTTGTCCCTGACATCCTTATGTCAAAAACACATTATTTTCCGTCGCTATAATTCATTTCTTTAATGACAATCAGTGTCCTCATCTGTCTTTGTTGACAATGCTCTTTGTGGTCAATAAAGCCAATGACTATGTTGATTTTCTTTTTTGTTGTATTTTCCAATCTGAACATAATTTTCTATAAGTAACCCATTAAAAATTGTTATTTTCCATCATCTCTACTATTCCTGCCTTACATATTTGTTGGCAAAGACTATTTGGTCCTTTCTTTGTATGGTTTTAATTTATTTTTATGGTATCTTCCTACCAACTTGCCATTTGTATTCTGTAGCTCATACGTGTGGTCACCCAGCTGTTTTGTTATGACCAGTGGTCCAGTGTACAGTAGTTCCATCTTTCTCTTCGTGTAGCCATCACGGTGTCGATGTCAATTGTAAATTGCTGAGATTTTGTGTTGGTCATCTACTCGATTGGGACAAACTTAGTTGTGGTAATTTCCCTGAGTGTTGGTGGTGGTTGTTGTTTCTGTATTTTGTGCAGCATCTGCCCTATTTGGCACATTTTCATCTACTTTCTGCTGTCTTATGTAAGGACTTTAAAATCACGCAAGATATATTATCTGTCCCTGGGCTGGAGCATTTACTCCTTTCAAGTGCTTCCATGAATTCTGTGAATGTAATGTTATCATTGTAGTTTTCTTGGTCATTTTTGTCAAGTTGGTAGCAGTGGTTCACCTTGCTTTCGCAAGCTTCTTGAGGCCTCTGCAAATGTTTGCTATGGTTTGGGTGTGAGTACTTGTAGTGTTTGTTGTATAATTGTGGAAAACTATATGATGTGTTCCATCGTAAGATCCCCGTATTTTGCAAATTTTTTACCATACCACTCATGACAGGGTTTTTCTGTTTACAGTGGACACGAATGTTAGCCAGGACTCTTTCTTGCTGTGCTTTAGTACTTGACGTGCTTTAGCTCTTCCTTTTTGAAACTCTTTTTTGTGTTTGGGGGTAGGTTGCCGTTTGTATTTACAATAGGTTTATATTTTGATGCTATAGCTGTTTTACATTCTTCGTTCCACCAACTTAGTCTTCCTAGAAACAGGGTATATCCTAGGAATAGTGCCTTCGGGGAATTGAAAATCAGTTCTGCAAAAGAGTTTACTAGTTGTTAGTATCTGACTGTAATTCGTGAGAGATGCTAGATAGGATAAGTTGTCAGATACCTGTGCTCTGAACTTGTTCCAGTTTGCACATTTCAAATTCCATCGTGGCTGAGAGTTAAAACTTAAAGGAATGTTATATGCATCAGTTAATAAGATTGGGAAATGGTCACTGACGTGTAATTGCTTAGCGACTGGCTATTCAAATTTATCTTGGATATCAGGAGTGATTAATGTTAAGTCTATTGCACTGGAAGTACCGTTGGCTGTACTGAAGTGTGTTTGTGAGGTATCGTTAAGCATATTGAGATTTTCGTTGTGCAAGAGCTGTTCCACTATTTTTCCTCTTGTGATGGTATGCTTACAACCCCATGTCGTACTGTGGCTATTAAAATCACCCAGTACAATAAACAGTTTAGGAAGTAGTTGTGTTTACTCCTGCTGTGCATGCAAATCAAGTGGATGTTTATTTGGTAGACATATTATGCAAATGGAAATAGGTGTAGCAAGGTTTGGTCTAGTAGTAATTGCTTCAAGTTCAGTTGTTAATGGTACTGCCTAATGTTTAATGCTGTCTTTAACGTAGATTACTACACCGCCACTAGCATGAAGGCAGTCCTTGCGGTTTTTGTGATATTGAATATAACCTCGTTAGGATACAACATAGTGTCCTTTGAAATTAGTCTCTTGAATGCACATAATTGCAGGGTTATGTTGTATGTTATTCATATGTTAATTTTGCTTATGGAATTTTGTGCAATGTCTGTGGCGATTAGTTTTCATAACACTCCGGTTTTGTTGATTTGGAAGCACTCTTGAGTTGATTAATGCATTCCAGCAGCTTTTTTTTTTTTTTTTTTTTTTTTTTTTTTTTTTTTTTTTTTTTTTTTTTTTTTTTTTTTTTTTTTTAATCTTACTACTCCTGGTCTATATACTACACTCTGTATAGTAAGGATAGGCTTTCTTCATTGTGTTCACTAGAGATTCTAGATCTGAAGTGTATTCCAAAACTATGGGAATAGGGAATAATGTTTGTTACTCCAACCCTATTTTCCATAAAGCTGTGGAACTGACTGAAGTTTAGTGCATAATTGTGGGTGTCTGTCTCGATAATATTTTTAATTGGTTTAGAGATTCAGCTATTAACGAAATAATGTTTGCTTTCTTAACTTTCTTAGCCTGGTGTGTAGTGAGGGAGTGCCGTACTTCTTTTACATAAGCATTATCCTCTGTGTCAGTTGTACTGTTTGATATTGGTCGTTTAGGTCCTGTTTGTATGTCCATTAGCTTAGGTTCTGGAGAATTGTTGCGTTCATCTTGAAATAGCAGGATGGACTCAGGGGTACAAGTGAGGTTACGTGATTGCTGTTGTTCAGTATCTTTTTCTTTAGGAGGGGAAGGGGGATGGTCCTGGAGGTTTCTGGTAGCAATAGGCAATTCAGGAAACATGTCTTTAAGACCGTAGGAGTAGTTTCTTGTATATCGTCAGCATCACGGCAATGTTTTGCAAAGTGGCCTTCCTGCTTGCATATGAAGCAGGTCGGGGTATCCGCTGTTAGGTATATCCAATATTTAGTGCCTTCATATAGGATCTGTATGCTTGGAGGTAATTTCTCCACATCATTGGGTGGAGTATAAAACTGACTTCTGAAACTAAGGATATGGGAAAGTCCTGGCTCAGAGATGCCAGCTAATATGTAGGTAATGTTTGACAGTAGTTTAATTCGATGTGCATTTAACTGAGTTTCTATGAGTGAGTTTGGTTTAATTGGACATACATTTGAAAGAACGATTCTTTTGTTTGGAGGAATTAGAAGACGGAGCTGAAGAGCAACATTGTTTATTTTAGGGTGTTTGGTAACCAGTGATTCTGCTACTTTAGATGACCTTAGGTATATGCATATTCTGGACTTGGAGGTCTGTGAGATAAATTTTGTTACTTGGTTCAGTTAATTTACTAGCAGTGAGAGCGTAGTCTCTGATGCTAAGTCTGTGATGGGAGTCAATAATCATAGTTTCTTCCTTGTTGGGAGAAGTCTGAGCAATTGTAGCGTAGCTGAGGTTTCTTGTGGTGCTGTTGTTCATGGAGGTTGTGTTGGCCTTGTGAGACGGTAGACTGCTTAACTCAACAGCTGCCATTGCTTCAGATGGTGCACAATTTAACACTAGTTTGCTGTGTGAAATGGCGTGTTTGAGGTTAGCGAAGGAGTTTTAATGTCTTATTAACCCGCTTGTTATACTCGTTCAATTGTTAGCATACGAGAAAGCATATTTAGTAGACAAGGTCTACTTATCCATTATCTATGATGAGCGTCTTTCGAATTCAGATTATTGATGATCTTCGAAGAACGTTTAAAAGTTAAATTCTTTGCTGTCATAGCCTTCTGGACTGATATCATTCAGTCTTGTTTTGCTTGTGATGTGGTGTTTCCTGATCCTATCGTCCAATTCTTACCACAAGTTCCCAATCAAGTTCAAGTCGGGTGATTGAGGTGATGTTCTGAGTGTATGGGGTGTGTTGTAGATGATCCATAACCTAGCAAATTCTGAGGTGTGCTTAGGACCGTCGTTATAACCATACTTGTTCAGGTTGCTATCAATAAAAGTTACCTGACTTACATCACTTGACCTCATAGATCCCAATATTATACCAGGGATACCCAAACTTGTTTCTTTGGAGACACTTATCCAGTGACTATAGCTCACTCCATTCTTTCAGTCAGAGTCACACAGGAGTGAAACATAGTCAGTATCCTGTGACGGACACAAAAAGGGTATCCCATGGCAATTTCTAAGTCATACCTGCATTTTCTGGAATCTCAATAGGCCTCTTCACTCTGGATGATATCCGCATAAATGGTAAACAGTAGGACAGAAAAAATCTTAAAAAACAAAAACTGTTGATCTCGTTAAAACACACAATTTATGCCAAATACTTCATTTTTCTTTTGGGTGTATCATTTCCCAGATACTCTCTCTTATTTGTTTGTATTTGCCAATACTTATACTTTTGAATAAGGAAATAATGAAGCTATTAACAGTGAAGCAATAGAATTTAAAGGCAGTTAGATATTTCTACCCTCAAAAAAATAAAAGATAATTGTATTTTTAAATTGGGCCATTAAAAATTTACAAACTGTATTAAAGAATATGGAATAAATTTGGTCCCTCAAAATGAACTCAATTAACAAAATGTACTAAATTTTACTAAAAAGGATAAAATTCCAAACTATACAAAATCTGGCATTTATCGATTTAGCTGTTTGGATAGTGATAGGCTGTATATTGGTAATACTAAACATCATTTAGAAACCAGAATAAAAGAGTATTTTAGAAATATTAAATATAAACAAACTGATAAATCATCTGTGGCAGATCATTTTGGTCATTTAATCATGAAATTAATCCAGAGGTTTAATTATTAAACCAGTTAAATGAACCTATAGATTTAATGATCGTGGAACACTTTTTTTTTTTTTTTTTTTTATTTTTAAACAAGAGTCGTGTTATACATTTTGAAATACTTTCAGTGGATTGTATTTATAGGGTTTTGTTTCCAGAGATTGGTGAGAGAGTTTTAAAATGAGCATCACTAACTATGCTAACTCGTTTGTATAGCTTTGAAAATAAGCTGGAGACGATTTGAAACACACGAGTGGTGAAAAATCTTACCATATTACTAGGATAAGTGGTTTATAGTTTCTAATTTGTTCTTACTTTGGTCTTATACTTCTTTCAAATATGAAAGCTAGTCGTTTTTTATCTCTTGGCCTTGCAAAGAGAACGGAATTTCAAAGGCATCGCATAGCAATTAGCTCTTCAAACATTTCACCATCTCTTAAAGCCTGCTGTATTCCCATATTCCTCTTGCACCTACAAGAAAATTCGCAGCAAGGTGATTTCTGAAAATGCTTCTATCGATTAAAATATAGTACCTACATAGCGGAATAAGAATTAGTAAGAATAGTGTGTATAAGAGTGAGTGTAGCTCTCCATATATTTATGAATAGAGTTTCTCCAAATTAAACCCTATTAAAATTCTGTATTGCAACATGTTACGCGACGATCACTTGGTATATACTCTCATTTCGTCTTCCCGCATTGTAAACGGAGGGCTTGTGGTTCAAATCCCGGCTGTGGCATTGAGTTTTTCAGTTCCAATTCTGCCTTTCAAACATTGCCCACACACGGCTTGTGTGTTTGAAAACAGCAATACTAAGTTTGTAGGCATTAATAAATATTTAGACATCTTTAATGGAAGCTGTACCAAAGAACATATGTGTGGGTATAGCCTGAGATTATTATTACTTATTTATTTAACTATTTACACGATGAGCAGGGTTCCTCAAGGGATAAAGTATACGAAAACAAAATTATGTATGGAGATATACAGAGGTGGTATAAAACATAAGTACTAGGTCAAAGAAAATAACAGAAGGAACAACAATAACTGAAAGCTCAAAGAAGACCTAAAATAAATATATGCGCACATCAGGTAATTAAAATGTATACAAATACAACATGAAAGGTGGGAAACATCCTAAAAATTATACAAATGATTTCTTAAAATGTCTATGGATTCTAGCATTGCTATGATAATGTCTTGTAGCCGTCTCTGGTCCAGCCCTAGGGAAGTTCACAGTAAATTTGGACTAGGTGTTTTGGAATTGTGCCTCGAGCACCAGTCATTATTCCATGTACAGAGATGTAGCTGAGCTGGTATTTCGCCATGTATGGTCCTGTGGGTTCATATATAGCCTTTTTACTTTGCCCACTTCATCTGGCTGTCTAGCGTGTGTCTCAAAGCGTATAGTGGGGTCTGCTATTAACCCCTTCTTACTGGATGGTCTGTAAGCTATCATATCTATAAACCTACTGCGTCCAACTGTAAATTTGATTTCATAAATAAAATGCAACGTGCATGTAACCACTCGCCACAACACAATGCACGGGTGGGGTTTTAGAGTGCCAAAGTCCGTGTATAGTGGAAGGATTTAAACCCTGCTTCCCCTCTTTTGCAAACGTGTACATCGCTGGATTCTACTGTTGCCCCAGTGTTTGATAGTAGCATCTATATTTTTAGGATTCTTCTCTGAATTCTTCTGTCTCCACACGTTTTATGGGTCCTCCCTTTGGTATACACTGAAATTGTAACCCGCATTGTTCAACACACACGAACTACTTTTTCAGGCAGAGCTTCCCAAGATGCTCTTCTATTAGTGCTCGAATGTTTGCTGCTGTTATTCAGAGATTTTGTTTAACCATTTTCAGCATTTACCTTTTACCTCAAGAAGTAGGTTTTGGCGGAGCAGCTTTCCTTAACTTATTGACAATGGTATTATTCATTTTAAAGCATTGGATGACACACCACACATTGGATGGATTTCTGTGTACAGTTTCATCCAACCTCTTACATGTCTTGTTTTGTTCATGCATACATATGTAAGATTAATATTCTCTCTTCTTGACTGTCTCTTCTCCTTTCCGCTCCATTTCGACTGTGGCCACTCGTAGCCCACGTTGTGTGTATACTGATGACAGCAGATATAAATGAGGAGGTATGAAGCTACAAACATCGCCATTTCCATCGTTTATTGTTTTGTTGCTGTGTCATTGAGCGCTTTGGAATAATTGTATCATGAGGAAACGTAACCTTTTTAAGGGAAAACACATTTTGAACACTACATACGTATCCTTGTCATTCTTGTACTGTGTATGTGTTTCAAAAATCTGATGTGTTGCACTCACATGACTTTCTCTATTCTTGTACCAACCATTTTTACAAACTCTTATTCCTATATCTTGTTTCTTGTTAGCTGAGACAAACATTTGTACAAACTATCTTATTACTCATTTCCTTGTTGGTGCAAAGGGAATGTTAGAATATAGTAGGCTTTGTGCGATAGTCAAATGCTTGAGATTCTGTTGTCTTTGCACACTTGACATATAAAAAAATGAACAGCGATGATCCATTTCACGAAAGTTCTAAGTTTTCCGAAACTCACACACATAACAAGGAATATCTCCGAAATGGTTCACCCTACAAGAAAATGTATTGAGACATAAATTGTGTATTTTAGCAAGATCTAGATTTTTTGTATAGTATAATTTGGTCTATCTCTAACGGTTTACCAGTTATGCAAAAGTCGTCCAGAGTAAATACGACTACAGGGACTATAGCCAGAAACTTCAAGATATACATTTCATTTGTCATCAAAATATCTCAAACATATGACATTTTAATCAAAATCGTTGGAGTCATTTTCAAGAAAATCAAAATTTTCGAAAAATTTTCCATGTAAAGTGCAGTTTAGTGTGGGGCTATTTCCTTCAAAATCTTCGCGTCGCATCTTTAAAAGACATTAAACTTAAATACCAACTTTGGCTTTTAACCGACTTTTCATTTTTGAGTTATGCTGTCCACAGACTGACAGACTGACACACAGACACACACACGGACCTTTTTCTAAAAATGCTTTTTTTGGATTCAGGGAGCCTCAAAACATATATTTCCGGTGAAATCTCGACATCGAATTTTTGGGTGGAATACAATACTTCCCCTACTTACCAGTAGAGAAAGTAAAAATGCGACAACACATCAGTAGAATAAGGAAATAATAAATTATTCCGCCTTCTGTGTCAACTAATTCAAATGCAAGGTTGCATATGTATGGATTTGAATACTTCCTCCTGCTTGTGTATGTAGGGCACCTGTCTTAGTAATTGGTTTACATACATTAATAATAGCGATAAATAGGTAATACGTTTTAAACGCAACCTCCTTTCATTGACAACGAAAGCTATGTGAAGAATAATGCTTATAAAATAATCCTATGCACAATTAAAATACTAACTGAATATTTCATTTTTTAATCTAATACTTTACTGGAAATTCCTCTTCCATGAAACGTAACATGAAATGTAATGTGCACGGAGTAGATAATGTATTAAAAATGGTAAATCGAGAAAAAGCAATTCTTCTTTTTCATGACCATGGTGGAATCTGAAAAATTCACTTCATCGATAACTGAAAGTTTGGAGAATATTTATGTGCCTAAACCTGTAACTCTTCTAGCATGTGATCTCAACGTCAGTCTTTGGTTCTAAAATCTGAAAATGGGTTATGCATTAAATAGCTAAATACTTTGAAACTAATTAATTTTTGTTCCTACCAGAGTTGGATGCTGTTTTTTGTGCAATTAGAATTTACAAAATAATAAAATGTGATATTTTAGTTTTTGATGCGCATAGAGTAGTTTTAATCTTATGCATTTTTGCATTGTGAATAAATTGAATAATTAAACCCCCTGAAAACTACAAAAGAGATTGTGCTTGAACCTTGTGTGGCAGTTGATAACATAAACTCCCTTAAGTATGTCAGTATCGATTTCATAACTGTAAAAATATAAAAAATTCAAGTTTTAGTCCCAGGGCATCTTAATATGCCATAACATTATATCATTCAATTGTTCCCTTGAGAATTCAGTTGAACGTAAAAATGTAGCATGACGTCACACTAAACAAAATGAGAAACGTTGTCAAGGTGTTAACTAGATTTTCCGGGTTTGTGGGCCGTGGTCGAGTTGGATTACCTTCCTCCGACGTTTCGCTGGAAACTGCGTCCAGCATCTTCAGGGTCAACCTCTGTTATTATCGGCTGCACATAAATTAAAGTTCACTGCAAACTTTCATATTCATCTTTGTTTGTTATTAGTGTCCATTGGTAACAAATTTTCACGATCGCTCGTTCTCATGAATACCAACATGAGATTATCGATCTCAAAATGCCGGTAAATGGGACGTCTCTGATCATGGTATAAAGGAGAAAGCTTTCCGTGTTTCGGGTTTTCTTCTCCCTCTTATTAGAGCCGGGAGCCAAGTTTTGCTTATCTGCTGTCTCTCTTCTTTTCGGTTGTAGGAGTTTTTATGCATAAAAATCTCTATCGCTTCCCGAGTCAAGCGAGCCTGGTAGTGGCTTGTCCTTGAGAGTACCTCCGTGTCTTTGTAATTCACGTCGTGGCCGAACAATAGAGAGTGTTCTGCCACCGCTGACTTGTCCGTCTGCCCCAACCGGCTATGTCTTTCATGTTCTTTTAGTCGAGTGCTGATACTCCGCATGGTGGTGCCTATATAGCGGTGGCAGAACACTCTCTATTGTTCGGCCACGACGTGAATTACAAAGACACGGAGGTACTCTCAAGGACAAGCCACTACCAGGCTCGCTTGACTCGGGAAGCGATAGAGATTTTTATGCATAAAAACTCCTACAACCGAAAAGAAGAGAGACAGCAGATAAGCAAAACTTGGCTCCCGGCTCTAATAAGAGGGAGAAGAAAACCCGAAACACGGAAAGCTTTCTCCTTTATACCATGATCAGAGACGTCCCATTTACCGGCATTTTGAGATCGATAATCTCATGTTGGTATTCATGAGAACGAGCGATCGTGAAAATTTGTTACCAATGGACACTAATAACAAACAAAGATGAATATGAAAGTTTGCAGTGAACTTTAATTTATGTGCAGCCGATAATAACAGAGGTTGACCCTGAAGATGCTGGACGCAGTTTCCAGCGAAACGTCGGAGGAAGGTAATCCAACTCGACCACGGCCCACAAACCCGGAAAATCTAGTTAACATAGTTGATAATGCCGGTCGTGAAAGCCTCAACACTTATATTGTTGTCAAGGTGAATCAACACCAGAAATTTTTATCTTGAAGATGAACACAAGATCTACAACGCTAAGTATTACATCGAAAGCAGAAAATCAAATGTTGTGTCTCCAAAAGAGAAGACACGAGTCATTACACAATACAAGAATGAAGGTATTTATTTGTGTAATATTTATGAGAAAAACTAAACGAACTGGGAAACACAATTTCGATTAACATACTCAAGTTTTGAAGTCATATTTATGTACATAGTACATTGCCGATGTACACTAAAAAGTTAATTGGAGATTGAAATATGATTATTGATAATTTCTTTCCATTTATTACTGTTAATGTTTGAAAGAATATTTTTAAAATCTAAGAGAACTATTGAGGAATAAATAAAACCACAGGGCAAGTTTAACCGGATTTGCTTAATACTTACCAAACATTACTCTGCGCAGTAACACATATTTCAAATCTCTTCTCATATGTTCATTGATAATGAAAGTATAGCTAAATTGAATACTCTGCGAATAGTCCGTGAAGTCCGCTTCTCTCTGAATTAATTGTTTTAACTTTACGCCATGAGCAACGACTTCTACACAAATAGTGTACCTCTCTATGTAACATACAACTTAATTCAAATATACTATTACAGGAGATATACGTTGCTATTGTTTTAAAGATTTCAGTACATAACTTGTGCTTTTGAAGTGGCAGTTCGCCCAACATATTTTGGGATAGAATGCAAACAGTATACATAGTTTCAAAGCCAGTATAATTATAGTCAGCCGTTTTTTCAAGATTTGGTCATCTCTTAATGATTCTTGCTGTGAATTAATTTCTGTAAACGCATAACACGAATAACATGAAGCAAAAGGGAAAGGAAACTTTTTTAAGCTTAGAAAGGAGGATTTGTGAAGAAAACAGCGCTTTAAACAAATGATCTTTATAAAATGAGCCATGTAAAGCCGTGGAAACTTACCAGACATATGAACTTGACTTACACAACCGGTATATTCATGCATCCAGAACCATTTCAAAAACATAGATCTACAATCATTCAGCTTTCGTTTGCAGGATTATAGGTTTTAAAAACTTCAATTCGTGGCGAAATTGACTATTTGATGCAGACAGAAGTTGGATTAATTCACAATTTGGAATGAGGATTGTTTGAAAGATTTTAAAAACAGATGAGTAAACAGGGATCTATGCAAGAACCCTAATACATTTGAATTATATTATTGTATTGTTAGTTTAAAAATTAAATTATATTTAAAACTGTAGTATCACGTTATGCCGAATAAAATGAGTAATACAATTCTATCCTTTACTAGGGGGAATCGACCTAAGGAAGTTCTTCTCTGGATGAGGGCGGGAAAATGTTAATACGCCATGCATTCAATAAGAGGCAGCCAATAGAATACAGCGAAAGGTAAGTGCCGAAAAGTACCAGAAATAAAGTATTTGTGTTTGTAGTATTTATAGAGAACGAAAACAAAAGGTCGGTCGCTACTCAACTTGCAAAATACTCTCCGCTCTGCATAATTATAATTTTAAGCAGTAAGATAAAGGGAACATGTGTGAATGTACGTAATTCTCAGGAGTTCGTAATATCAGTTTTCTTCTTGCTTCCCTATATTAGAGCTTCAAGAGCCATAAAGGATTTTATTTTATTTTAATACTTCATTTTTAGCTCATTTTATTTAATTTCATCTTTATATTTTTAGTTCGTTATTTAACTTTTACTCTTTTTAATTTTTCATTTCATTTCTACTTTTTAATTTCATACCTAAAAGGAAATAAGCAATAAGATAATTTCTGCAAACGTTTATTGCAACCAATACAAATAGGAATAAACGTTTGTAAGAATAGTTAGTACAAGAGGAGAGAAAGTCATGTGAATGCAACACATCAGATTTTTCTTTTTTAATTTATTTTTTTACCAATTTTTACTTTTTTATTTCACTTAATTTATATTTTATTAGTTTCTCTTCCTTTTTAGCTTTTACATTCTGATTTCATTTCACCTGTGCTATTTTATCTGACTTCATTTTCTTCCATTTTTACTGTTTTATTTTAATTCATTTCATGTCATTATTGCCTTTTTTACTGACTTTATTTCATATTTACTTAATTTATTTTATTTCATAATTTTTTCGTTTTTGCTAATTTTACTTAATTTCTTCCCAATTTTAACTTTTTATTTTATTTCATTTTCTTTCTTTTTACCTATTTATCTATTTACTTACTAACTTAAACCTACTCACTCAATCTCTCAATCACTCACTGAATCACTCTCAGTCACTCACTCAGTCACTCACTCACTCACTCACTCACTCACTCACTCACTCACTCACTCGTTCGCTCGCTTATTTATTTTTTATATATTGATGTATTAATTATCCATCCATCCGTCCATCCGTCCCTCCATTCCTGGCAAGCCTATGATTGGATTTTATGCTGAGCCATCCACCATTATATTTTGCTTCAGCCATAATTATATTGTTCAAACAAATTCAGCTCAACTAATGTTTACTTTCTCTACTACGTATACTAAGTAGGGGAAGTATTGTATTCGACGCAAATTTTTGATGTCAGAAAAAAAAAGGCAGTTTTAGAAAAAGGTCCGTGTGTGTGTAATCTGTGT
This sequence comes from Tenodera sinensis, assembly GCA_030765045.1. NCBI lineage: Eukaryota > Metazoa > Arthropoda > Insecta > Mantodea > Mantidae > Tenodera > Tenodera sinensis. Next base: position 394,814 of record JAUKNM010000089.1, read on the forward strand.
TTCTTTGTGAATAGCTTAACACTAAAACGAAAAGTTGGTTAAAAACCAAGGTTGGTACTTAAGTTTACTATCTTTCAAGGATGCAACTAGAAGATTCTTCAGAAAATTCCTCCACCCTTAACTACTCTTTACATAGGAAGGTTTTACAAAATTTTGAATTTCTAAAAAATGCCTATAACGGTTTAGATTAAAATGCCATATGTTTAACATATTGTTGTGGCAAATATAGTACTTTAGTTTTAGCATGAATTGCAAACTTCGAAACTTAACATTTGAAACTTCAAAATTTGTTTAAAAGCTGCCAAACTGAGGACAATTTGTTATTTAAGCACTATAAACTATCTGAGAGGTAGAACGGGGACTTAAAAATTCAATGCCACAGTTGGATTTGAACCACAGACCCTCCGCTTACTAGGCGGGTACTCTAACCATTAAGCTACTGTGACAACCTTCCAGAATGACATTGAATTCACGTCAGAGACAATTACCCCAATGGTGACTTACTATTGCAAGTAGTTTATGTCCTGGGATTAAATAACCTTCAGATGGTAATTATTGTTCATTTATGCCAACAAACTTACTGTTGGTGTTTTTAAACACACAAACCGTGTGTGGGCAATGTTTGAGGGCTAGAACTGGAACTTAAAAATTAAATGCCACAGCTGGGATTTGAACCACAGACCCTAGACGGGTGCTCTAACCATTAAGCTACTGTGACAACCTGCCAAAAAGACATTGAATGCTCAAACCAGTTCGTATTTTCCCCAGTAAACCACAAAGGCACTCTCACATGAGAGACAACTACCCCAATGGTTTTTAAGAACATAGTTAAATGTAGTGGGGCGATTTTTCAAAACAGTACTTTTAAGAATATGCGTGCCATTTAATCAGCATATTGTACAGAAAACTGTAATTGCTATATTTATATTAATATTAATCTTTTTCTGGAATATAACGGATGCGTATCCTTAGCTTTTATTTGATGACAAACTGAGCCAGTAACCCTACTCCTGTTATTGTGTTAAATATTAAGATCATTCTCTGCTTTCCTCTCTCACCTTCTCACTCTCTCGCGCTTTCAATCTCTCTCTCTCTCTCTCTCTCTCTCTCTCTCTCTCTCTCTCTCTCTCTGTGTGTCTAACGCAAGCCTTCCAGCTCCGTCATTCTCTCCCTCTCTAACTTAAACTATTCTTCTGTCTCTGTCTCTCTCTTCCTCTCTCTGCACAATCTCTCCTTCATTTGCCTCCTCCACTCCCTCTCCCTTTCTATCCAATGTACATGTAATGTTTTGAAAAGCAGTAATAAAGCGATGCTTCTTTTTCTTTGATGTTAATAAATATGAAAACAAAAGTATAAGCTTTAACCGCACACAAGGTGTATTATCTTCCTTACACTAGAAAAAAAATTGGATATTGTACGCGCTTACTTGTTACGAGCGAATAAATTTTGTTCCACTCTTGCAGAATAATATCTTTCAGTTGTTATTCTGAAAGATATGCTTTTGTTGTGATGTTTCCTGATCCTATCGTCCTATCCTATCTTACCAGAATTTCCCAATCAAGTTCAAGTCGGGTGATTAAGGTGACGTTCTGAGTGTATGGGGTGTGTTGTAGATGATCCATAACATAGCAACTTCTGAGGTGTGCTTAGGACCGTCGTTATAACCATGCTTGTTCAGGTTGCTATCAATAAAATCTACCTGACTTACACCACTTGACCTCATAGATCCCGATATCATTATACAGGGATGTCCAACCTTCTCTTTGGAGACGGTTGCCTAATCAGCGACTATAGCTCAGTCCACTCCTTCAGTCGGAGGGACGCAGGAGCGAAACACAGTCAGTATCCAGTGACGGACACAAAATGCGATTCCATGGCACTTTCTAAGTCCTACAAGCTTTTTCTGAGAATCTCCTCAAAAGACCTCTTCATTCTGGATGATTTACGCATAAATGGTAAACAGTAAGACAGACAAAATCTTACCAAATAAAAAATGCGGATCTCGTTATAACAAACAATTGATGCCAAATACTTCATTGTTCTTTTGGGTGAATCATTTCCCATATTATTTGTTTGTATTTGCCAATACTTATACTTTTAAATAAGGAAATAAAGAAGCTACTAACAGTGAAGAAACGGAATCTAAAGGCTGTTAGATGTTTCTACCCTAAAAAAAATAAAAAAATAAAAGGTAAGTCTATTTTTAAATTGGGCCAATAAAAATTTACAAAAAAATATTAAAGAATATGGAATAAATTTGTTTACTCAAAATGAACTCATACAAAATTTACTAAATTTTTCTAAAAAGGATAAAATTCCAAATTATAAAAAATCTGGCATTTATCGATTTAGCTGTTTGGATAGTGATAGGCTGTATATTGGTAATACTAAACATCATTTAGAAACCAGAATAAAAGAGTATTTTAGAAATATTAAATATAAACAAACTGATAAATCATCTGTGGCAGATCATTTTGGTCATTTAATCATGAAATTAATCCAGAGGTTTAATTATTAAACCAGTTAAATGAACCTATAGATTTAATGATCGTGGAACACTTTTTTTTTTTTAACAAGAGTCGTGTTATACATTTTGAAATACTTTCAGTGGATTGTATTTATAGGGTTTTGTTTCCAGAGATTGGTGAGAGAGTTTTAAAATGAGCATCACTAACTATGCTAACTCGTTTGTATAGCTTTGAAAATAAGCTGGAGACAATTTGAAACACGTCAGTGGTGAAAAACCATACCACATTACTAACATAAGTGGTTTTTAGTTTCATATTTTGGACTTATACATATTCCAAATATGAATGTTATTCGTTTTTTATCTCTTGGCCTTGCTAAGAGAACGGAATTTCAAAGGCATCGCATAGCAATTAGCTCTTCAAACATTTCACCATCTCTTAAAGCCTGCTGTATTCCCATATTCCTCTTGCACCTAGTACAAGAAAATTCGCAGCAAGGTGATTTCTGAAAATGCTTCTGTAGAATAAAATATAGTACATAGCGGAATAAGCGTTAGTAAGAATAGTGTGTATAAGAGTGAGTATAGGTCTACGTATATTTATGAATAGAGTTTCTCCAAATTAAACCCTATTAAAATTCTGTATTGCAACATGTTACGCGACGATCACTTGGTATATACTCTCATTTCGTCTTCCCGCATTGTAAACGGAGGGCTTGTGGTTCAAATCCCGGCTGTGGCATTGAGTTTTTCAGTTCCAATTCTGCCTTTCAAACATTGCCCACACACGGCTTGTGTGTTTGAAAACAGCAATACTAAGTTTGTAGGCATTAATAAATATTTAGACATCTTTAATGGAAGCTGTACCAAAGAACATATGTGTGGGTATAGCCTGAGATTATTATTACTTATTTATTTAACTATTTACACGATGAGCAGGGTTCCTCAAGGGATAAAGTATACGAAAACAAAATTATGTATGGAGATATACAGAGGTGGTATAAAACATAAGTACTAGGTCAAAGAAAATAACAGAATGAACAACAATAACTGAAAGCTCAAAGAAGACCTAAAATAAATATATGCGCACATCAGGTAATTAAAATGTATACAAATACAACATGAAAGGTGGGAAACATCCTAAAAATTATACAAATGATTTCTTAAAATGTCTATGGATTCTAGCATTGCTATGATAATGTCGTGTAGCCGTCTCTGGTCCAGCCCTAGGGAAGTTCACAGTAAATTTGGACTAGGTGTTTTGGAATTGTGCCTCGAGCACCAGTCATTATTCCATGTACAGAGATGTAGCTGAGCTGGTATTTCGCCATGTATGGTCCTGTGGGTTCATATATAGCCTTTTTACTTTGCCCACTTCATCTGGCTGTCTAGCGTGTGTCTCAAAGCGTATAGTGGGGTCTGCTATTAACCCCTTCTTACTGGATGGTCTGTAAGCTATCATATCTATAAACCTACTGCGTCCAACTGTAAATTTGATTTCGTAAATAAAATGCAACGTGCATGTAACCACTCGCCACAACACAATGCACGGGTGGGGTTTTAGAGTGCCAAAGTCCGTGTATAGTGGAAGGATTTAAACCCTGCTTCCCCTCTTTTGCAAACGTGTACATCGCTGGATTCTACTGTTGCCCCAGTGTTTGATAGTAGCATCTATATTTTTAGGATTCTTCTCTGAATTCTTCTGTCTCCACACGTTTTATGGGTCCTCCCTTTGGTATACACTGAAATTGTAACCCGCATTGTTCAACACACACGAACTACTTCAGGCAGAGCTTCCCAAGATGCTCTTCTATTAGTGCTCGAATGTTTGCTGCTGTTATTCAGAGATTTTGTTTAACCATTTTCAGCATTTACCTTTTATCTCAAGAAGTAGGTTTTGGCGGAGCAGCTTTCCTTAACTTATTGACAATGGTATTATTCATTTTAAAGCATTGGATGACACACCACACATTGGATGGATTTCTGTGTACAGTTTCATCCAACTTCTTACATGTCTTGTTTTGTTCATGCATACATATGTAAGATTAATATTCTCTCTTCTTGACTGTCTCTTCTCCTTTCCGCTCCATTTCGACTGTGGCCACTCGTAGCCCACGTTGTGTGTATACTGATGACAGCAGATATAAATGAGGAGGTATGAAGCTACAAACATCGCCATTTCCATCGTTTATTGTTTTGTTGCTGTGTCATTGAGCGCTTTGGAATAATTGTATCATAAGGAAACGTAACCTTTTTAAGGGAAAACACATTTTGAACACTACATACGTATCCTTGTCATTCTTGTACTGTGTATGTGTTTCAAAAATCTGATGTGTTGCACTCACATGACTTTCTCTATTCTTGTACCAACCATTTTTACAAACTCTTATTCCTATATCTTGTTTCTTGTTAGCTGAGACAAACATTTGTACAAACTATCTTATTACTCATTTCCTTGTTGGTGCAAAGGGAATGTTAGAATATAGTAGGCTTTGTGCGATAGTCAAATGCTTGAGATTCTGTTGTCTTTGCACACTTGACATATAAAAAAATGAACAGCGATGATCCATTTCACGAAAGTTCTAAGTTTTCCGAAACTCACACACATAACAAGGAATATCTCCGAAATGGTTCACCCTACAAGAAAATGTATTGAGACATAAATTGTGTATTTTAGCAAGATCTAGATTTTTTGTATAGTATAATTTGGTCTATCTCTAACGGTTTACCAGTTATGCAAAAGTCGTCCAGAGTAAATACGACTACAGGGACTATAGCCAGAAACTTCAAGATATACATTTCATTTGTCATCAAAATATCTCAAACATATGACATTTTAATCAAAATCGTTGGAGTCATTTTCAAGAAAATCAAAATTTTCGAAAAATTTTCCATGTAAAGTGCAGTTTAGTGTGGGGCTATTTCCTTCAAAATCTTCGCGTCGCATCTTTAAAAGACATTAAACTTAAATACCAACTTTGGCTTTTAACCGACTTTTCATTTTTGAGTTATGCTGTCCACAGACTGACAGACTGACACACAGACACACACACGGACCTTTTTCTAAAAATGCTTTTTTTTGGATTCAGGGAGCCTCAAAACATATATTTCCGGTGAAATCTCGACATCGAATTTTTGGGTGGAATACAATACTTCCCCTACTTACCAGTAGAGAAAGTAAAAATGCGACAACACATCAGTAGAATAAGGAAATAATAAATTATTCCGCCTTCTGTGTCAACTAATTCAAATGCAAGGTTGCATATGTATGGATTTGAATACTTCCTCCTGCTTGTGTATGTAGGGCACCTGTCTTAGTAATTGGTTTACATACATTAATAATAGCGATAAATAGGTAATACGTTTTAAACGCAACCTCCTTTCATTGACAACGAAAGCTATGTGAAGAATAATGCTTATAAAATAATCCTATGCACAATTAAAATACTAACTGAATATTTCATTTTTTAATCTAATACTTTACTGGAAATTCCTCTTCCATGAAACGTAACATGAAATGTAATGTGCACGGAGTAGATAATGTATTAAAAATGGTAAATCGAGAAAAAGCAATTCTTCTTTTTCATGACCATGGTGGAATCTGAAAAATTCACTTCATCGATAACTGAAAGTTTGGAGAATATTTATGTGCCTAAACCTGTAACTCTTCTAGCATGTGATCTCAACGTCAGTCTTTGGTTCTAAAATCTGAAAATGGGTTATGCATTAAATAGCTAAATACTTTGAAACTAATTAATTTTTGTTCCTACCAGAGTTGGATGCTGTTTTTTGTGCAATTAGAATTTACAAAATAATAAAATGTGATATTTTAGTTTTTGATGCGCATAGAGTAGTTTTAATCTTATGCATTTTTGCATTGTGAATAAATTGAATAATTAAACCCCCTGAAAACTACAAAAGAGATTGTGCTTGAACCTTGTGTGGCAGTTGATAACATAAACTCCCTTAAGTATGTCAGTATCGATTTCATAACTGTAAAAATATAAAAAATTCAAGTTTTAGTCCCAGGGCATCTTAATATGCCATAACATTATATCATTCAATTGTTCCCTTGAGAATTCAGTTGAACGTAAAAATGTAGCATGACGTCACACTAAACAAAATGAGAAACGTTGTCAAGGTGTTAACTAGATTTTCCGGGTTTGTGGGCCGTGGTCGAGTTGGATTACCTTCCTCCGACGTTTCGCTGGAAACTGCGTCCAGCATCTTCAAGGTCAACCTCTGTTATTATCGGCTGCACATAAATTAAAGTTCACTGCAAACTTTCATATTCATCTTTGTTTGTTATTAGTGTCCATTGGTAACAAATTTTCACGATCGCTCGTTCTCATGAATACCAACATGAGATTATCGATCTCAAAATGCCGGTAAATGGGACGTCTCTGATCATGGTATAAAGGAGAAAGCTTTCCGTGTTTCGGGTTTTCTTCTCCCTCTTATTAGAGCCGGGAGCCAAGTTTTGCTTATCTGCTGTCTCTCTTCTTTTCGGTTGTAGGAGTTTTTATGCATAAAAATCTCTATCGCTTCCCGAGTCAAGCGAGCCTGGTAGTGGCTTGTCCTTGAGAGTACCTCCGTGTCTTTGTAATTCACGTCGTGGCCGAACAATAGAGAGTGTTCTGCCACCGCTATATAGGCACCACCATGCGGAGTATCAGCACTCGACTAAAAGAACATGAAAGACATAGCCGGTTGGGGCAGACGGACAAGTCAGCGGTGGCAGAACACTCTATTGTTCGGCCACGACGTGAATTACAAAGACACGGAGGTACTCTCAAGGACAAGCCACTACCAGGCTCGCTTGACTCGGGAAGCGATAGAGATTTTTATGCATAAAAACTCCTACAACCGAAAAGAAGAGAGACAGCAGATAAGCAAAACTTGGCTCCCGGCTCTAATAAGAGGGAGAAGAAAACCCGAAACACGGAAAGCTTTCTCCTTTATACCATGATCAGAGACGTCCCATTTACCGGCATTTTGAGATCGATAATCTCATGTTGGTATTCATGAGAACGAGCGATCGTGAAAATTTGTTACCAATGGACACTAATAACAAACAAAGATGAATATGAAAGTTTGCAGTGAACTTTAATTTATGTGCAGCCGATAATAACAGAGGTTGACCCTGAAGATGCTGGACGCAGTTTCCAGCGAAACGTCGGAGGAAGGTAATCCAACTCGACCACGGCCCACAAACCCGGAAAATCTAGTTAACATAGTTGATAATGCCGGTCGTGAAAGCCTCAACACTTATATTGTTGTCAAGGTGAATCAACACCAGAAATTTTTATCTTGAAGATGAACACAAGATCTACAACGCTAAGTATTACATCGAAAGCAGAAAATCAAATGTTGTGTCTCCAAAAGAGAAGACACGAGTCATTACACAATACAAGAATGAAGGTATTTATTTGTGTAATATTTATGAGAAAAACTAAACGAACTGGGAAACACAATTTCGATTAACATACTCAAGTTTTGAAGTCATATTTATGTACATAGTACATTGCCGATGTACACTAAAAAGTTAATTGGAGATTGAAATATGATTATTGATAATTTCTTTCCATTTATTACTGTTAATGTTTGAAAGAATATTTTTAAAATCTAAGAGAACTATTGAGGAATAAATAAAACCACAGGGCAAGTTTAACCGGATTTGATTAATACTTACCAAACATTACTCTGCGCAGTAACACATATTTCAAATCTCTTCTCATATGTTCATTGATAATGAAAGTATAGCTAAATTGAATACTCTGCGAATAGTCCGTGAAGTCCGCTTCTCTCTGAATTAATTGTTTTAACTTTACGCCATGAGCAACGACTTCTACACAAATAGTGTACCTCTCTATGTAACATACAACTTAATTCAAATATACTATTACAGGAGATATACGTTGCTATTGTTTTAAAGATTTCAGTACATAACTTGTGCTTTTGAAGTGGCAGTTCGCCCAACATATTTTGGGATAGAATGCAAACAGTATACATAGTTTCAAAGCCAGTATAATTATAGTCAGCCGTTTTTTCAAGATTTGGTCATCTCTTAATGATTCTTGCTGTGAATTAATTTCTGTAAACGCATAACACGAATAACATGAAGCAAAAGGGAAAGGAAACTTTTTTAAGCTTAGAAAGGAGGATTTGTGAAGAAAACAGCGCTTTAAACAAATGATCTTTATAAAATGAGCCATGTAAAGCCGTGGAAACTTACCAGACATATGAACTTGACTTACACAACCGGTATATTCATGCATCCAGAACCATTTCAAAAACATAGATCTACAATCATTCAGCTTTCGTTTGCAGGATTATAGGTTTTAAAAACTTCAATTCGTGGCGAAATTGACTATTTGATGCAGACAGAAGTTGGATTAATTCACAATTTGGAATGAGGATTGTTTGAAAGATTTTAAAAACAGATGAGTAAACAGGGATCTATGCAAGAACCCTAATACATTTGAATTATATTATTGTATTGTTAGTTTAAAAATTAAATTATATTTAAAACTGTAGTATCACGTTATGCCGAATAAAATGAGTAATACAATTCTATCCTTTACTAGGGGGAATCGACCTAAGGAAGTTCTTCTCTGGATGAGGGCGGGAAAATGTTAATACGCCATGCATTCAATAAGAGGCAGCCAATAGAATACAGCGAAAGGTAAGTGCCGAAAAGTACCAGAAATAAAGTATTTGTGTTTGTAGTATTTATAGAGAACGAAAACAAAAGGTCGGTCGCTACTCAACTTGCAAAATACTCTCCGCTCTGCATAATTATAATTTTAAGCAGTAAGATAAAGGGAACATGTGTGAATGTACGTAATTCTCAGGAGTTCGTAATATCAGTTTTCTTCTTGCTTCCCTATATTAGAGCTTCAAGAGCCATAAAGGATTTTATTTTATTTTAATACTTCATTTTTAGCTCATTTTATTTAATTTCATCTTTATATTTTTAGTTCGTTATTTAACTTTTACTCTTTTTAATTTTTCATTTCATTTCTACTTTTTAATTTCATACCTAAAAGGAAATAAGCAATAAGATAATTTCTGCAAACGTTTATTGCAACCAATACAAATAGGAATAAACGTTTGTAAGAATAGTTAGTACAAGAGGAGAGAAAGTCATGTGAATGCAACACATCAGATTTTTCTTTTTTAATTTATTTTTTTACCAATTTTTACTTTTTTATTTCACTTAATTTATATTTTATTAGTTTCTCTTCCTTTTTAGCTTTTACATTCTGATTTCATTTCACCTGTGCTATTTTATCTGACTTCATTTTCTTCCATTTTTACTGTTTTATTTTAATTCATTTCATGTCATTATTGCCTTTTTTACTGACTTTATTTCATATTTACTTAATTTATTTTATTTCATAATTTTTTCGTTTTTGCTAATTTTACTTAATTTCTTCCCAATTTTAACTTTTTATTTTATTTCATTTTCTTTCTTTTTACCTATTTATCTATTTACTTACTAACTTAAACCTACTCACTCAATCTCTCAATCACTCACTGAATCACTCTCAGTCACTCACTCAGTCACTCACTCACTCACTCACTCACTCACTCACTCACTCACTCACTCACTCACTCACTCGTTCGCTCGCTTATTTATTTTTTATATATTGATGTATTAATTATCCATCCATCCGTCCATCCGTCCCTCCATTCCTGGCAAGCCTATGATTGGATTTTATGCTGAGCCATCCACCATTATATTTTGCTTCAGCCATAATTATATTGTTCAAACAAATTCAGCTCAACTAATGTTTACTTTCTCTACTACGTATACTAAGTAGGGGAAGTATTGTATTCGACGCAAATTTTTGATGTCAGAAAAAAAAAGGCAGTTTTAGAAAAAGGTCCGTGTGTGTGTAATCTGTGTTTCTTTGTGAATAGCTTAACACTAAAACGAAAAGTTGGTTAAAAACCAAGGTTGGTACTTAAGTTTACTATCTTTCAAGGATGCAACTAGAAGATTCTTCAGAAAATTCCTCCACCCTTAACTACTCTTTACATAGGAAGGTTTTACAAAATTTTGAATTTCTAAAAAATGCCTATAACGGTTTAGATTAAAATGCCATATGTTTAACATATTGTTGTGGCAAATATAGTACTTTAGTTTTAGCATGAATTGCAAACTTCGAAACTTAACATTTGAAACTTCAAAATTTGTTTAAAAGCTGCCAAACTGAGGACAATTTGTTATTTAAGCACTATAAACTATCTGAGAGGTAGAACGGGGACTTAAAAATTCAATGCCACAGTTGGATTTGAACCACAGACCCTCCGCTTACTAGGCGGGTACTCTAACCATTAAGCTACTGTGACAACCTTCCAGAATGACATTGAATTCACGTCAGAGACAATTACCCCAATGGTGACTTACTATTGCAAGTAGTTTATGTCCTGGGATTAAATAACCTTCAGATGGTAATTATTGTTCATTTATGCCAACAAACTTACTGTTGGTGTTTTTAAACACACAAACCGTGTGTGGGCAATGTTTGAGGGCTAGAACTGGAACTTAAAAATTAAATGCCACAGCTGGGATTTGAACCACAGACCCTAGACGGGTGCTCTAACCATTAAGCTACTGTGACAACCTGCCAAAAAGACATTGAATGCTCAAACCAGTTCGTATTTTCCCCAGTAAACCACAAAGGCACTCTCACATGAGAGACAACTACCCCAATGGTTTTTAAGAACATAGTTAAATGTAGTGGGGCGATTTTTCAAAACAGTACTTTTAAGAATATGCGTGCCATTTAATCAGCATATTGTACAGAAAACTGTAATTGCTATATTTATATTAATATTAATCTTTTTCTGGAATATAACGGATGCGTATCCTTAGCTTTTATTTGATGACAAACTGAGCCAGTAACCCTACTCCTGTTATTGTGTTAAATATTAAGATCATTCTCTGCTTTCCTCTCTCACCTTCTCACTCTCTCGCGCTTTCAATCTCTCTCTCTCTCTCTCTCTCTCTCTCTCTCTCTCTGTGTGTGTGTCTAACGCAAGCCTTCCAGCTCCGTCATTCTCTCCCTCTCTAACTTAAACTATTCTTCTGTCTCTGTCTCTCTCTTCCTCTCTCTGCACAATCTCTCCTTCATTTGCCTCCTCCACTCCCTCTCCCTTTCTATCCAATGTACATGTAATGTTTTGAAAAGCAGTAATAAAGCGATGCTTCTTTTTCTTTGATGTTAATAAATATGAAAACAAAAGTATAAGCTTTAACCGCACACAAGGTGTATTATCTTCCTTACACTAGAAAAAAAATTGGATATTGTACGCGCTTACTTGTTACGAGCGAATAAATTTTGTTCCACTCTTGCAGAATAATATCTTTCAGTTGTTATTCTGAAAGATATGCTTTTGTTGTGATGTTTCCTGATCCTATCGTCCTATCCTATCTTACCAGAATTTCCCAATCAAGTTCAAGTCGGGTGATTAAGGTGACGTTCTGAGTGTATGGGGTGTGTTGTAGATGATCCATAACATAGCAACTTCTGAGGTGTGCTTAGGACCGTCGTTATAACCATGCTTGTTCAGGTTGCTATCAATAAAATCTACCTGACTTACACCACTTGACCTCATAGATCCCGATATCATTATACAGGGATGTCCAACCTTCTCTTTGGAGACGGTTGCCTAATCAGCGACTATAGCTCAGTCCACTCCTTCAGTCGGAGGGACGCAGGAGCGAAACACAGTCAGTATCCAGTGACGGACACAAAATGCGATTCCATGGCACTTTCTAAGTCCTACAAGCTTTTTCTGAGAATCTCCTCAAAAGACCTCTTCATTCTGGATGATTTACGCATAAATGGTAAACAGTAAGACAGACAAAATCTTACCAAATAAAAAATGCGGATCTCGTTATAACAAACAATTGATGCCAAATACTTCATTGTTCTTTTGGGTGAATCATTTCCCATATTATTTGTTTGTATTTGCCAATACTTATACTTTTAAATAAGGAAATAAAGAAGCTACTAACAGTGAAGAAACGGAATCTAAAGGCTGTTAGATGTTTCTACCCTAAAAAAAATAAAAAAGTAAAAGGTAAGTCTATTTTTAAATTGGGCCAATAAAAATTTACAAAAAAATATTAAAGAATATGGAATAAATTTGTTTACTCAAAATGAACTCAATATACAAAATTTACTAAATTTTTCTAAAAAGGATAAAATTCCAAATTATAAAAAATCTGGCATTTATCGATTTAGCTGTTTGGATAGTGATAGGCTGTATATTGGTAATACTAAACATCATTTAGAAACCAGAATAAAAGAGTATTTTAGAAATATTAAATATAAACAAACTGATAAATCATCTGTGGCAGATCATTTTGGTCATTTAATCATGAAATTAATCCAGAGGTTTAATTATTAAACCAGTTAAATGAACCTATAGATTTAATGATCGTGGAACACTTTTTTTTTTTTAACAAGAGTCGTGTTATACATTTTGAAATACTTTCAGTGGATTGTATTTATAGGGTTTTGTTTCCAGAGATTGGTGAGAGAGTTTTAAAATGAGCATCACTAACTATGCTAACTCGTTTGTATAGCTTTGAAAATAAGCTGGAGACAATTTGAAACACGTCAGTGGTGAAAAACCATACCACATTACTAACATAAGTGGTTTTTAGTTTCATATTTTGGACTTATACATATTCCAAATATGAATGTTATTCGTTTTTTATCTCTTGGCCTTGCTAAGAGAACGGAATTTCAAAGGCATCGCATAGCAATTAGCTCTTCAAACATTTCACCATCTCTTAAAGCCTGCTGTATTCCCATATTCCTCTTGCACCTAGTACAAGAAAATTCGCAGCAAGGTGATTTCTGAAAATGCTTCTGTCGAATAAAATATAGTACATAGCGGAATAAGCGTTAGTAAGAATAGTGTGTATAAGAGTGAGTATAGGTCTACGTATATTTATGAATAGAGTTTCTCCAAATTAAACTATGCTAAAATTCTGTATTGCAACATGTTACGCGACGATCACTTGGTATATCCTTTCATTTCGACTTCCGCCTGTTAAACGGAGAGCCTGTGGTTCAAATCCCGGCTGTGGCATTGAGTTTTTCAGTTCCAATTCTGCCTTGCAAACATTCCCACACATGGCTTGTGTGTTTGAAAACACCAACACTAAGTTTGTTGGCATAAATAGATAATAGCTGGACATCCTTAACGCAAGCTGTACCAAAGAACAGATGTGTAGGTATAGCCTAAAACTTTTATTTATTTTTATTTATTTATTTACTTACTTACTCACTTTCTCACTGTCTCACTCTCTCACTCACTGACTCTCTCACTCACTCACTCACTCTCTCACTCACTCATTCACTCACTCACTCACTCACTCACTCACTCACTCACTCACTCACTCACTTACCTAGTTACCTACCTACATACCGACCTATCGAACTACCGACCTACCTAGCTACCTAGCTACCGACCTACCGGCCTACCTACCTACCTACCTACCTACCTACCTACCTACCTACCTACCTACCTACCTACCTACCTACCTACCTACCTACCTATCTACTTACCTACCTACCTATTTATTTAACTATTTGCACCATGAGGGGGCTACCTCAGGGATAAAGTATACAAAAACAAAATTATGTAAGAAGATATACAGAGGTAGAATAAAACATAAGTAATAAGTCAAAGAAAATAACAGAATAAACAACAATAGGTGATAGTTCAAAGAAGACCCAAAATGAATAATGCGCATATCAGTTAATTAAAATGTATGAAAATACAACAAGAAAGGTAGGAAACATCCTAACACTTAAACAAATGATTTCTTAAAATGTCTATGGAGTCTAGCATTGCTATGATAATGTATAGCCGTCTCTGGTCCAGCCCTAGGGAAGTCCACAGTAAATTTGGACTAGATGTTTTGGAATTTTGCCTCGAGCACCAGTCATTATTCCATGTACAGAGATGTAGCTGAGCTGGTATTTCGCCATGTATGGTACTGTGGGTTCATATATAGCCTTTTTACTTTGCCCACTTCATCTGGCTGTCCAGCGTGTGTCTCAAAGCGTATAGTGGGGTCTGCTATTAACCCCTTCTTACTGGTTAGTCTGTAAGCTATCTATCATACTTATAAACCTACTGCGTCCAACAGTAAATCTGATTTCGTAAATCAAATGCAACGTGCATGTAAGCACTCGCCACTGCAACACAATGCACGCCTGGGGGTTAAAGAGTGCCAAAGTCCGTATATAGTGGAAGGAGTTAAACCCTACTTCCCCTCTTTTGCAAACGTGTACATCGCTGGATTCTAGTGCTGCCCTCATGTTTGACAGTAGCTTCTATATTTTTAGGATTCTACTCTGAATTCTTCTGTCTTCACACGTTTTATCGGTCCTCCCTTTGGTATACACTGAAATTGTAACCCGCATTGTTCAACACACACGAACTACTTCAGGCAGAGCTTCCGAAGATGCTCTTACATAAGTGCTCTAATGTTTGCAGCTGTTATTCAGAGATTTTGTTTAACCATTTTCAGCACTTGTCTTTTATCTCAAGAAGTAGGTTTTGGCGGAGCAGCTTTCCTAGACTTATTGACAATGGTATTATTCGCTTTAAAGCATTGGATGACACACCACACATTGGATGGATTTCTGTGTACAGTTTCATCCAAGTTCTTGCATGTCTTGTATTGTTCATGCACACATATGTAAGATTAACATTCTCTCTTCTTGACTGTCTCTTCTCCTTTCCGCTCCATTTTGACTGTGGCCACTCGTAGCCCACGTTGTGTGTATACTGATGACAGCAGATATAAATGAGGAGGTTTGAAGCTACAAACATCGCCATTTCCATCGTTTATTGTGTTTTGTTGTCTCATTGAGCGCTTTGGAATAATTGTCATAAGGACAACCTGTTTAAGGGAAAGCACATTTTGAATAATACATACGTATTCCTGTCATTCTTGTACTGTGTGTGTATTTCAAAAATACGATGACACATCAGTAGAATAAGGATATAATAAATAATTCCATCTTCTGTGTCGATTAATTCAAATTTAAGGTTGCGTATATATATGGATTTGAATACTTCTGCTTGCCTGTGTATGTGTGACGCAGTCCTGGTAATTGGTTTACATATATTAGTAATAGCGATAAATAGGTAATACGTTTTAAACGCATCTTCCTTTCAAAATGTCACAAACTACGAAACCTGTCATAAAAATAATGCTTATAAATAATCGTATGCACAGTTTAGATAATAACTAACTGAATATTTGATTTTTGAATCTGATACTTTACTGGAAATTCCTCTCCCATGAAAAGGTAACTAAAATGCTATGTAGCCTATTTTCTAAATAGGGTCCAAGGTATATTATGGGCAAGTTTTAAAGCAGCCACTTTGTCCATTCTTAGGTGATTTGCACATGCCTGCGCTCGCACAAAATACACCACCACACAAAGTTAGTTTAAAAACATATAATTTGCAGCCCTCAAACATGTTTGAACTAATATTGTAAATCCACATCGAGTCAAAATTGATCCCCTCTCCATAATCATGTATTATTTTTGAACGAATTTGATTACGTATTTATTTTAATCTATAGGCTAATAGAAGCCCTAACCCTTCCCGCATTATCACGTGAATTGTGATAATTACTCTTCATCTCACTATCTTTCCCTCTTTCTCAGTGTTTTGCTTATTTTTCTCTTCGAGTTTCTTTATCCCTCTCTCATTCCTATTTCTGTTACCATTACTGCCCACACTCTCCCTCTCCATCATCCACAGTCTCTCTTTATTCATATACCCTTAGCCGTCTCTCAACTCCTTAGTATCTTTCTTTCTCTATGCATGCCTGCAAATATTTTAATAGCGAAAAAGCTCCTGTTAAAGGTGTATTTAGTATTTAGGGATCGTAGCAATGAAATTTGAATTTTCCATATTTTTATACGCATGAAATCACTAATTTGCCCATTTAACAGTGGGTTACATACTCCCCTACACAAAGGTCCAGCACAATCTATTTTATTGCCTTGAGGGAATTATATATACATAATTTATTCAAAATATGCCAAAGTATTCCATGTGCATGAAAAAATAGAATATCACAAGTAATAAGACCACCTCCGTAGCACAGGGTAGCGCGTCTGTCTCTGGCGCGTAGGACCCAAGTTCAACTCCCGGTAACGGAGCGGTTCTTTTTCCCCCGATAGGAGGTGTATGGCGCCTGTTTTGGACAGAGGTGAGGGACGCAGCGGTTGGGCGCCAAGCTCCACCCTTCATGGGTAGTTCCGCTGGGGGTTATTTTTTAATTGTCCCTTAAGAGCGTGAATCGTTGGCAGGAAGAAAAGTAATTTAGTTCTTTGTTTTGATGGACATTGAAAATATTTGCTTTCAATTTCTTGTGTACTTAATTTTTTAAAGCTAAATAAGCTTTCAGATTTTGAAACCAAAGACTGAAGTTGACGTCGCATAAATGGAGCACATGCTGGAAAAATTCTACTGGCGTAACACAAAATCTAATGTGCACGGAGTAGTGTGTGTATTAAAAATGGAAAATCGAGAAAAACCAATTCTTCATGCAAGCTTCATGATCATGAGTCAGATTACCTGAATCTTCTTCTGTAGTCTCTCTCCTCATAGCTTTTCCTATGTTGTGAGATGCCGCTTAACCGCCCTTTTTCGCTGAATTTGTCTGTTTTGAGCCCTTTTTGGCCGAAATTTTATTCAAATACTGCCTAAAATTTAAGCAGGCATGTAGCGCTCGTGGCACTTTAAATGTGCGCTAGAACTTTAAACATGCCGGAATATGGAAAATATACTTCATCGATAACTGAAGGTTTGTAGAATACTTATGCGCATAAACCTACAATTTTTCTACCATGTGCCAGATTTATGTGATTTCAACGCCAGTCCTTGGTTTCAAAATCTGAAAATGTGTTGAGCATTAATCAACTAAATACTCAAAAAAAAAAAAAAAAAAAAAAAAAAAAAAAAAAAAAAAAAAAAAAAAACTTTGAAGCTAATTAATTTTTGTTCCTACCAGAGATCGATGCCGTTTGGTGTGCAATTGGAGGCTATAAAATAATAAAATGTGTTATTTTAGTTTTCGATGCGCATGGAGTACTTTTAATCTTAAAGCATTTTTTCATTGTGAATAAATTGAAAAATTAACTGCCTGAAAGCTATAAAAGAAATTGTGCTTGAACTTTGTGTGGCAGTTGATAACATAAACTCCCTTAAGTGTGCAAAGTATTGCTTTCATAACTGTAAAATTTTAAAAAGCTCAAGTTTCAGTGCCAAGGTCTCCTAATATGCCATAACGTTATTATGTCATTCAATTGTTCGCTTGAGAATTCACACGTAAAAATGTAGCATGACGTCACACTAAACAAAATGAGTAACGTTGTCAAGGTGATTCAACATCAGAAATTTTTCTCTTGAAGATGAACTCAAGATCTACAACGTTAAGTATTACATCGAAAGCAGAAAATCAAATGTGTCTCCAAAAGAGAAGAAAGGGTTCACTACACAATACAAGAATGAAGGTATTTAGTTGTGTAATATTTATAAAAAAAAAAAAAAAAAACTTAACCGACCGGGAAATGAAATTGCCATTAACATACTCACGTTCTAGAAGTCATGTGTATGTACATAGTCGTTATAGACGGAAAATTTAATTGCAGATAGAAAAATATTGTTGATAATTTCTTTCCATTTATTACTGTTAATGTTTGAAAGCATATTTTTAAAATCTAAGAGAACTATTGGAGAATAAATAGAGCCACAGGGCAAGGTTAACCGGATTTGATTAATACTTACTAAATATCACTCTGCACATCACATATTTCAAATCTCGTCTCATATTAACATTTATAAGGAAAGTATAGGCATATTGAATATTCTGCGAATAATCCGTGAAGTCGTCTTTCCTCTGAATTAATCATTTATAACTTTACGCCGTGCGCAACGCTTTACACACAATTAACATACATCTCTATGTAACATATAACTTAATTCAAATATGTACATATATTTTTACAGCAATAATAATTGCCAACATATACGTTGCTATCGTATTAAACATTTCACTACTTCACTTGCGCTTTTGAAATGGCAGGTCATCGTATTTTTCTTTCTTGTGATAAAATTCGAACAGCATAGTTTCAAAGCCAGTATAATTATAATGACCCGTTTTTTCAAGATTTGATTATCTTTTAATGATTTTTAAACTTGCTGTGAATTAATTTCTGTAAACGTATAACGCTATTACCATGAAGCAAAAAGAAAAGGAAACTTTTGTAAGCTGATGAAGGAGAATTTGTGAAGAAAACAGCGCTTTAAACATATCATCTTTATAAAATGAGCCATGCAAAACCGTGGAAACTTATCATCAGACATATGATTATACATACAGCATTAACTTGACTGATACAACCCAAATATTCAGCCATCCACAATAATTTCATAACCATAGATTCTCAATCACTCAGCTTTCGTTTACAGAATTATATGCATTAAAAAGTGCAATCCGTGGCGGAATGGGGTATTTGATGCAGACAGAGGTTTGAAAAATTCACAATTTGGAATGACGATTATTTGAAAGAGTTATTCTAAATGTAACAACATGGTATAGTGAAATATAAGAAATATTGGAAAGATAGAAAGGAAAAAGAAAAGAAGTGAATATAAATGAAGTGGATTGCTTAACATGATCCATAGATGGCCTGAAGTGCTTTAAAAAAAAAAGAAGAAGAAGAAAAAGATAGTATTTTATAGTATCTTACAGTATATGATCAAATATACAAGTACAATTATATTTGCAAGACTATATTAGTTGTAGTATCCGGACTAGCTCATTGTAAATCTGTTTAACAGAAAGCTATTCTATACTTGCAAATAATAACCCGTTAAACATTTTGTCAGCTTACATTTAAAAATATTCACTTTGTAATATTGAGTGTACTTGAAAGAATACATAATTTTGTAACTGTAACAATAAAACTATTTGTAGATAGGTTGTCAGCTATAAAATTTAGATTATGCCTAAAAGATATATGAGAGTTCATTTTTGAAAGAGTTTAGATTTTGATAAATATAGTCTAAAATATTGTTCATATAGAGGCAAAGCAATGATAAAATTTGGGCTTTTTGAAAACTCGCAGGCTAAGGGAGTTCTTTCTATAACATTCGTTCAGCATAGTGTTGAAAAAGCAAACATTTGGGTGTGTAGCGTACATTTAAATCCACAACCATAATTTACTAAGAGGACCTCACGCCTATATTGCAGAGGGGTTTCTGCCAATTTGGTGTAAAGGCTCACAACTGGGCTATTTGGAAAAGCTCCCGTTGCCATGTGAATGACCCAATTCAGGACTACATCTAATATTCTCAGAACAGATGGTCGTGCTGAAGTTGAAGACAGATTTAATACTTATTTGTCTGAATACTCGGAACACATATGTATACAAATATATATGTATTTCTATATCTCTTGTATCTCGGAAATGACTCTTAACAATTGTGGCAAAATGATTATTTAGTTAACGTTTTGCCTTTCAGGTTTTTCTAAGTATCTTCTCCCACAAAGAAAAAACGGATTTCACAAAAACAGAGGCGAAAAACGGCGAGCAAAACTCGGTCGCCCAGGTACTATATTAATAATAGAGAGAATAGCGCACAATGTGCATATATCATAGTTTGTTCTAGTTTTTGCAGAAGTCTGTGAGTGAAGTTCCCATTTTTTGTATCGCATTAGATGATATCGGTCACGTTTGATCCACGTATTTTACTTGCCTTTATTTATTTTACTTACGCACTTGCCTTTGTGTTCGTGGAACTTCTGCGTCGTGCATATTCGTGATGGAACCCATGTACCGCGACTCTCACCACAATGGTGTCTGACTCTCGCAGGTCATATCCAGCTCTCGTCCAATTATCCATGGAGAAGAAACCTGGCCATATCTCTTGTTTCTTCTTGTTGAGGTCCTGTAGTGTTCCTTGCAGGCTTTAGTTGATGGCAGCAGCAGTCTAGGTGTATGTTTTGACAAACTTAGTGTTCTCTTGAGAAAATGGGCCTTGACTTTCTCTATGTGTTCTAGGTTTTCTTTTTTTAAGTATTTCCAGATAATCTCTAATCCGTAGATTATAACTGGTGCAACTTTTAGGCGGAATAGGGTCATTACTGTACTCGTAGACAGTTTACTCAGATTCTTTATACTGCTAGCTGTCGTCATGCTGCTAGGGTACGTTCTTTGATGTGTCGATTGTAGATGTCTCTGAATTTTTAATGCCAATCTCAGGTATTTGAAATGTGAGACATTTTGCAGCGGGTTTCGCTTATACAGCATGTAGTCTGCTGCTGAAAGTCATTTACAGTCTTTTTCTCGTTCTGTATCAGATCATTTTTTCGGCCCATGTAGTGAGCTTGTTGAAGGCTATTTGTACATTTTCTAGATCTTGGGAGTTCTGAATATCCTACAATCAAACAAATAAGGGAAGAGACCGTTATTACATGACAGTTATCACTAGCTCTGGAAGCAATAATTGCCCTTCAATGATGCAGCAACTGATAGAAGTTCAAAGCATTCTTAAATGGTATTTGGCACTACATGAGTGGTACAAACATGTTAACTACATGTTACATAAAAATGAGAAATAATTTCTACATGCACTTGTTTGGACATCTGCAAGAGTATCACCAATTGTAAACTATCGCATACATATATCTAATTGCTAGCAACTTCAGCCTAACTCTTCTGGTTCAGCTTCCCTCTTTAAGCCACAGGTGACTGACACAGTTTCACAAAGTGTTTTTATTGCACACTTAAGCTACAGGACACTACCAGTTCAGTGTTAAATATTAACTGAGATTACAAGAGATATGAGACTAAGTTTTACTTTCTCTACTACGTATAGTAAGTAGGGGAAATATTGTATTCGACCCAAAATTTCGATGTCGAGATTTCACCAGAAATATGTTTTGAGGCCCCCTGAATAAAAAAGCAGCTTAAGAAACAGGTTCGCGCGCGCGCGTTTGTGTGTGTGTGTGTGTGTGTGTGTGTGTGTGTGTGTGTGTGTGTGTGTGTGTGTGTGTGTGTGTGTGTGTGTGTGTGTGTGTGTGTGAACAGCGTAACTCGAAAAGGAAAAGTCGGTTAAAAATCAGTTTGTATTCAAGCTTAATATCTTTCAGGATACGACACGAAGATTTTTAAGAAAACACCCTAACTACCCGTCACATGGAAATTTTTTCGAAAATTTTGATTTTCTTAAAATTGGCGCTAACGATTTTTTTATGGCAAATGAAATATATATTCTGAATTTTCTGGCTATAGCCTATGTAGTCCTGTTTATTCTTGACAACTTTTTCTGAAGTATCTGAATGTGACACAATATACTTAGAAATGCCTTCTTCTTCTTCTTCTTCTTCTTCTTCTTCTTCTTCTTCTTCTTCTTCTTCTTCTTCTTCTTCTTCTTCTTCTTCTTCTTCTTCTTCTTCTTCTTCTTCTTCTTCTTCTTCTTCTTCTTCTTCTTCTTCTTCTTCTTCTTCTTCTTCTTCTTCTTCTTCTTCTTCTTCTTCTTCTTCTTCTTCTTCTTCTTCTTCTTCTTCTTCTTCTTCTTCTTCTTCTTCACTATCTCCATCTTCAGAGTTATCGGGTTGATTTTGGACCATAGAGGCAATGGCTTCATCACTGGTGTCCAGGTGATCAATATTGTCAACTGATATCCATTCAAGAAAACAATTTTCCCCTGCAGTTTTTTTCTTTGGATAATCTGAACAGACCACACCCCCAATTAATTCAGATTACTGGAGATCTACTGTAATATAGTTTATTACAAAAAAGCTAGTTATAAATGCTTCTTACCTATCAATTTTTCATGTGAACATAGTTGCTGTTATTGTTTCGGACTTAAAAGATATTGAAGTTTCAGCCTAAAAAAATCTTGTGCCTCATACTCAAGTTAAGCAGCTACATTTTCTGTGCTGGAGTTGTCATACGTTTATTTTGTTAATCCCATTGTGAACAATGCTCAGGAACAATGAACATGTCATTCTATGCAACACCTTGCCAGATCAATCACACTTAAAACTAATGAATTTAACTGATTGCATTGTTACATCGTTTATAGCTGACATAACCAAAGATCAGGAACACAGACATATGAACCATTAAAATATCACAACTGAAGTATATGCTATGAAGAGGCTTAGACAACTCTATGCTCAACAATATTTATTCCACTAGTTGGTGGAGGAACATGCCTTGCAGTCATAAGCCATGCACACACCACACACAGCTCAAAAATAAAACAGAACATTACAGTAACTGTAAAGCTGCGTATACACTGTTGTAGAAAGTCTGCTAGCTAAGCTTTCCATAATTTATTATGCAAAATTTGCAAATGATAAAAGCAGTGACAGTTCTTGGGTGATTGCATTTCCTGTGTGTGAATGCATATTTAGCACTATAAATCTATAGGCATGCCTACAAATGTCAAACTTTCTTCTATATGAACTTACTCGTTTAATCCTCCCACCACTTCTTTGTTAAACACCAGCACATTTAGTCAACGAGTTTTAGAGATACATAAATGAGATTTTGCAACTGGCGAAGGAAGTTTTAAGGTGAGAGGTTGCAGGGAGTGGGGCAAAGCTTGTATTTGGGAGTGTGGCGAGTTAGCATGAACAACAAATGCAAGAGATGCGCTGTTACTGTGTAAGCGCATTATATTCTCGTACATGTCCAATTTCATTTCCTTCTCCATTTTCCTTCTATAAGCATTTCCCTCCCTTTTGTTCAGCAGAAGTTGCAATTAACCTGCTATGTGGTTGGCCAACTTGACATTTCTGAATATAATGCAGCCATTTTCTGTATTAAAATGAGAGTTATGTTAATGTTGCAAACAGAATTACATCTATTTGTATTAAACCGTTATAAATGCATATCATTATTTTCATATCAATATTTACTAAGACCAATACTTCAGTTTGAGATAGTTATCTTCATACTGTGTTTACATTATTTATTGTTTGTGTTTGTGGTGACAAATTGCATGCAGTTGTGTCTGCTCATAGCAGGAAATCTGAATCTATGCAAGTGTGAAAATTGTGAAACTAAAGGAAATAAATCATTGGGGTTTATCCTTAGAAGAGAAGCTGCAAATTAAAAATGAAAGCAGACTGCTGCCACCAAGGGAAGATCGCTACAAGAACGTATAACAAAGGCATGTATAATAGTTGTTCGTGGATATGTGCTTGTGAAATAACTAACCAAACCTTCTGTTTTCCATACTTATTGTTTGCGAGCTGGACAAATAACGGTTGTGGTGGTATTGGTCATTTAAAACAAAAAATGGCAAACATGAGAGCTGAATTGCCCATATGAATTGCAAATTAGAACTACATGTTCTGGGAAAATTGTGTCTGAGAGAGGGGGTGGGGGGCAAGTCAGAGAGTGAGAGTGGGGATGTAATATACTGAACACCCACTGCGACAAGTCACAAGCCACCACTGGATAAGAGCATTCACGTGCAAGTCAAATGAGATATTCATCAAATTTGTTTTGCAGACATGATATCGGCACCTTTTGTAACTTTGCTATAGGATAATTGAACTCTTCTGATATAGTGTTAGCAGAATCCTATGCTTTGATTGTCTGAAAATTGTGTGATAAAATGGCAATCTTTGATGTAACACCAAAGGCTCTGTGACCTTGGGAGGATATATGGGCTAGTTACAGTTATGAAACTCATGAATATCTCTATTTTAGGATTACAGAAAGTGGTTGAACCTGTGGAAAAGAACATAATCTCTGTACATTTGTCAGTAACCATCCTTATGACATTATACTCGCACATCTTTCTCCACCCATTACAACTTTACATTATCCATGAAATATTTTAGTACATGCATGAAACGTTCCTCTGTTAACATTACATTAGTCACAATAAAATAATGCATAGAAATGGTCTAAAATTAACAGGATGGGCTTGGTTGCGTACTCAAATGTAATTCTGTGGCACAACAGGCCAAGGTCTACCGCCTGACCGCTGTGTCCCCCACTTCTGTCCACCACAGGCATCGTTAATGGGGTGCAGTACTGGAGGTGGAATGGGTCAGTGCCCCGGTACCTTCCAGCCAGTTATGTAGTCTTCCCAACCAGGTGCCACTACTCCCCAATCAAGTAGCTCCTCAATTGACCCCTCAAGAATCTAACGAGATTGAGTGCACCCTGGACCAGTGCTCCCAGCGGGAGAAAATCCCCACACCAGTACCAGGAATCAAACCCGGGTCCCTGTGGGTTGCATATGCAATACAAAAATCAAATCATGACTGTTCACATATCACAAACAGTTTTTTTATTAACATCTTTTGGGAAAAAGTAAGAATAGATACTTTAATGCCAAATGACAATTCAATCTGAGGTCATCGGGTTTAGCAATAGTTATGTCAAAAGCTTGCTGCAGAAACGTTATCTTGACATAAATACTGTAATTTTCAATTGGTTTAAATTTTTTATGTTAACATGGCCGGTTTTAAATAATTTATTCTTCACATAATGATCGAATTGTGTATTTTTACTTTAAAAGAGCGTAAAAATGCAATGATTATGGGATGAAATATGGTGTTATTCCATTGTGTAGCTGCAGGATATATGGTAAGTTTCCCTTCATTTATTTATTGCCTCAGGGGTCTTCGTCTAGGGGATATGTGAATAGCGACCACAAGGTACCCAAGCTGAGCAGAACATTACTTCCACTTACTGGTGTTTTGCTCCTCACTATAACTTTTCTATCTGACCTTACCTTGGTCATCCCTTGTTCTCTTCCGACTCTGATGCTATTAGGGTTCCCGAGGGCTAGGGAGTCTTTATTTTTCCAACCTCTCCATTTCTCTAATTTCTCTATAAAACCTTAAGCCTAACATGCTGACCTGTCATGGCATGTAATAAGTCCCCTGATTGGTAATCAGAGGATATGGTCGGTGAATTTATTTTGATAATTCTCCTGGTCAGGTCGGTGAGACCCGTAAACCAACGACAGGTATGGTCCTCCAGACATTCTGGTGGTTGTGAGAGAGCAATGTGACCGCAAAAGCATAAAAATATGGTGCTCTCTAAAAAGCGGTTACTATTACTGCTATTGCTCTCTTCAATATCAAATTATGAAATATGACTCGAGGAGTAAAATGTTCCGGAGTTAAAATAGTCCCCCATTCGGATCCCCGGGCGGGGACTACTTCTCGAGAGCTAAAACATTATATTAATAGAAGATCTAACATCAGACTTCTACAATGGAATGCAGGTGGTCTCACTCAAGCAAAAAGAGTAGAACTCAATAAAATTGTATTTGACTATGGCATAGACATATTTTTCATACAAAAAGCAAATCTAACAAATGATCAACTTAAAAACTTCAATTTTACTGCTTTTCTGCTACACCTACTACCCAAAAATAGACAGATAAGTAGTGGAATATTAGTTGGAGTCAAAAAGGATGTTAAATCCTCCTTTGAAATTGTTAAAGAAATGGACAACACAGATAAAAGTGAATTAATAAAGCTAAATTTTTGGGATAACAAAACACATCTACATGTCTACAGTATTTACAATCCTCCCAGGAATGAAGCAAATCTCTCACTTATTGATCAATTAAATAAAACAATCGTAATTGGGGATTTCAATGCCCATTCCAAAAGATGGGGTTATGAAAATGTGGATTCTACAGGGAAGATAGTGGACGCATTTTTGAATACCACAATTTTTGAACTGATTTATAGTAAAGAAGATTACACAACCTTCATACATTACTCTGGAGCAGGCAGTAACCCAGACCTCTTGTTAGCTACAACAGATATTGTTTCAAAAATTAAAAAACAAGTTATAGAAGACCCAAGTTCTGCTCACAGAGCAGTAATTGCTGATATAAAACTAGATAATACAAATAACAGTCAATGTCACACGAATCTGTATTGAAACTTCAAAAAAGCAGATTGGAACAAATATAAAACTGTGAACTGGAACATAAATTTAAAGAACAAACAAACTCACAGCTACATGACCAATCAGGTCATTTGAACAACAATTTCTGTAAAGTCATCCTAGAAACTGCAAAAAAACATATTCCTCGTGGAAGAATTAAAAAGTCAAACCCTTTTGGAACCCCCAGTTAGAAGAACTGTAAAAGCAAAGGGATACAGCTAGAAATACAACTGAACAAACAAAAAACATATCGGATACACAAATATGGCGGAAGAAATATGCCTCACTAAAAAAAAGAAATTAATACTGCTAAAAAGAATCACTTTAATAATTTCTTAGAAAAAATGGATTATAGGACAGATGGTAACAAAGCCCATAAGTTCATAAAAAATGTCAAGGACAGGAAAGAAAACAACAGCACACCTATCATACACAACAATAAAATATTAGTAAACGATGCAGTCATAGCCGAAACATTCAATAAATATTATGCTAATTCACAAAAAGTAACAAGAAATAATAAAAAGGAACGTAAAGAATTTAAGAAACATTTGAAACAAGAAAGAAAAATGTGATCCTAGCACTCAATGCAATATCTTCTTGCAAAATTTTAATATGCAAGAACTGAACATTGTGAGACGGGTAGTTTTGCGTGTTGTGAAGGTAGGAATACTGCCAAGATGTCGTCTCCGTTGCCCTCGGCTGTTGACTCTTCTTCAGGGGTGGTTATGCAGGTGGATTAATAAATGTTTCTTAGCATTCGAACATTGACTTTATTCACTTTATCTTATACCAACTTCCTCACAGTTACACCTGTCTCATTGAAGTACTTGAGTCTTTCTGCCACCCAGAGTTCACTGCACCGACTTTTTTGTGGTCCTCCACTTTGTTCATAACGGTACCTCCCGTTGCTACGGTCAGTATGCCTCCCTTAGAAATACCTGAGCAGTGAGAGCTCACAAATACCCTGCATCCTGTTTGTTTCCTTTCAATACCTGAATGAGGGGTTTGAAGACCGCTTGGTCGCTATTTACATTTTACAAGTTTCCAAGTGTAACTGCTTATCAGTAACAATATTTAAACAATTATTATCCTAAAATATTTATCTATATACAAATTATGTTCTAACCTAATGTACAACATACATACTAATATGTACCGTTTCAATTGCAATAAATAATCTAAAAAACAAAGTCTCCTGGACCAGCTCACATACATCCAGAGTTCATAAAAAACCTTGGTAAAACAGCAAAACAACTACTAAAACTCTACAATCTATTCTGGAAAACCACTGTACCTGCTGAATGGTGAAAAGCAATAATTGTCCCACTCTTGAAGAAAGATAAAACAGCATCAGAAATAAAAAGTTATAGACCAATAGCGCTTACTAGCATAATAGCAAAAGTGATGGAAAGAATGGTGTCAAACAGGTTAAATTTGTTTCTAGAATCACAAAATTTAATATCCCCATGTCAAGCTGGATTATTCAGAGAGTTTCACTCTACAAATGCACAAGTCTTACTTCTCAGTCAAGAAATCAAAGATTCCTTCAATGGAAAGAAGATAATGTATCAGTTTTTATTGATTTCCAAAGTGCATATGATTCTATATGCAGAACAAAACTACTAAAGAAAGTAAAAAATTAGGGATACAAGGTCCAATGTTTTCGTGGCTATGTCATTTCCTAACACAACACTTTATGGCTACCAGATATGGAAGAAATATATCTAAATACAAACAAGTACACCGTGGCTTACCACAAGGTGCAGTGCACAGCACTACACTTTTTAATATATTTATTAGCAAATACAAGAATCAGGTGTGAAGTGTGCACTATTTGCTGATGACTTAGTAATGTGGACTTCAAAACCAAAAAGAAAAAGTACAGAACTAGAAAAAACCATGCAACAATCCTTAACCAACCTACAAAAGTGGACCAAAGAAAATTTAATGACTGTTAATACAACAAAATCAAACTACCAAATCTTTTCACTAAGAAAAAAACCACTAAAAATAAAACTAAATTTTGAGGGTCAACAATTACCAGAAACAAAGGAAGCAAAGTATTTAGGAGTTACATTTGATACCAAACTTACATGGACCAAACAAATAGAAAATGTAATACAAAGAGCAGAAAAGGCGCCTTTCACTGTTAAAACGTCTAACAGGAATGAAGTGAGGATGTTCCAGAGCAACTCTTAACACAACATACAATGTATATATAAAGCCATTATTTACTTACTGCAGCGAAGTTATTGTAACAGCAAACACAAAAAAATTCAAATCTTTCAAAACCAAAGTCTGAGATTAATTACAGGTGCTATCAAAACCACACCAATAGCAGCTATGGAAATACTAACCAACCAATACCCCATTGAATATGAAATAGAAAAAGCGGCTCTTATTCAACACGAAAAGTTGATCAGACTCCCATTCAATACATGGCACAAGAGAAATTTTACACATACACTAAAGACTCAGGAGAGCTTTCTTTCCGAAATTCATGACATCAAGAAAAATGTACACCTTCCTAATTCAAAGGAAAACTTCATATCTAAAGACAATCCGACACAAACATTAGACATCACATATTATTTACACCTGACAGAAGAAGTTAAGAAAAGTGATACTCCAACTAGTGTTCTCAAATTATTGGCAGTAGAGACAATCCATACTAGATTTCCAGAACATGAATGGCTCCATATTTATACTGATGGATCATTGATATCAAACCAAGATGGAGAAGGTGCTGGAGTCACATGTCACCTCTTTTCCTATTACAAATCTTTAAGTTATGGAACTACTAACTTTGATGGAGAAATTGAAGCAATTCAAATGGCCCTACAAAATCTTTTGTACAGAATTTCACATTTTCATCAAGCAGTTATTCTCTCAGATTCCAGGGCAGCAATTATAGCAATTACTTCCAAGTTGTCACCAAAAAACCAAACAATTATAGAATGTTGGAAAATCCTTACCCATCTAACAGCACTTCAAAAACACCTAGTCTTCCAATGTATACCAGCTCACTGTGGAATGAGTGGTAATGAGAAAGCTGATTTTCTTGCAAAAAAGAGTACCAGCAGTGTACAAAAATCTATAATTAATCTATCATTTTATGCAGCTAAAAGATTAGTCAACTCTGAATTCAAAAAAATTATTGCAAAGTATTACTATGAAAAATCAGAATAAAATATGGGAACTATCAAACATTCAAACAGTAATTCCTGAGTATCCTTGAAAAACAGCAGTTGCAACCTTCAGGTTGATTACAGGACATGATTGTCTGGCAAAACATTTAAACAGAATTGGGATATATTCTTCACCACTCTGTCCTCTATGTGATCTGCAAGAGGAAATGGATCGAGACCACCCTCAAATATGCCCGGCCACTTCTTGTGCCCCATTCATCAGTGAAAAATATTGGAGAGCAAGAGGATTAATGACTTCATTGTCAGAAATCCAGCATTAGCTAACAACAACAACATTTTGCAACTGCTCAGTCATCTTATTTCAATATAATAAATAACATCTTCTAATTCTGAATTCAGATTTTGTGAGAAGCTTTGAAATTCTGTATGTCGCAAACCATGTAAACCAATGAAACTCACCACTTTTTTAACTACTTTAAAAACACCATCTAAATTTGGGGATTTAGCACAAAGGGTGGTGCATTAATCTGTGATATTGCATTACAGAAATGTTTCCTACTTTAGCTGCCCCTGCTTGCAGTAATTTAACTAACCCTTCTCGTGTTCGTGCAAATGCAGGAACTCCGTCTGTTGATAGATTTGTATACTTCAAGCTAAGTCGTCAGTCTGGGTGGCTCAGTTGGTTAGACGCTGGTCTACTGATCCCAAGGTCGCGGGTTTAAACCCGGCCCAGGCCGATGGTTTTTAAGTGTGCTTAAAAACGACAGCTCCATGTCATTAGATTTACTGGCATGTAAAAGAACTCCTGCGGGACGAAATTCCGGCACACCGGTGACGCTGATGTGATCCTGGCAATTGACAGCGTCGTTAAACAAAAAAAAAAAAAAAAAAAAAAAAATTAATTTCAAGCTAAGTCGGTTCAAGGTTTCACTGACACCCTCCCACTAAACCATTGGCTTTAGTGGTGCCTTTAAGAGGGACAAGAACTGCTAATTCTTCTGTAATATTGAAATCTTCATCAACTCCGCTTAAGAAAATAGCTAATTGGGCAGTACTGCTAGCATTACTACTCTCATCGAGTGCCAGAGAATAGAACTAGCTTGGTGTTTTAAAGTTCTCTGGACGCTAATTCGTCAATACGGCGAATACACACTCGAGACAAGCTAAATTTTGTAAACTGCGCTTTTTTGTCAGGACATATAATATTGGCAACATTCAATGCATTCTTTAACAAACTCGCATCTGAAAATGGTTGAAGATTTTTTTTTTTTTTTTGCAATGATTTCTTCTCCTGCGTACTGCGCTTTCACCAGAGATTCAATTTTAAGTGATACATTCTTAAGAGGTAACTACTGTCCCGAAAGTTTAATTTTAAGTTCGGATATCTTGTCTCTACGAAATTGAACCCTCAAATTTATCATGTGAAGACGCATGTTTGGGTTCGTAATTTCGCTTTATGAAACACTGAACACTTAAACACTGAAACTATTTCACCGCAAATTAAACACACTGTTTTCTTGCTTACTTCAATAAAAAGTACTGATTTGTCTACTTTATTTGAAGTGATCTACCTTCGTCTAAAACTTTTCTTTTCTTGCCGCTACACTTAGGACCCATAATTACCACTTTTGAAAAGTCACAGAATTAATTATATTCTTCAAACCTCTAACACAAACTACAATGTGAGCGAACAACTGCAAACCGGATGCTAGTTTGAAATTTCTACAAAATGCAACGATAATAAAACATCTGACATACACTCTCCTTTGAAAATAGTAACGTTACTGCGCAGCCAGCAATGCACTGAGATTTCAAAGCGATGCGCGCTAGGTAGAATCGTAAATAATAATTTTGCCTGGGTATTTCTTAAAACAGGTGTGATTTCTCCATGTTTTGAGTAAGAGGATGACAGATGAACTTTCGCAAATGTATCTGTTGGAAACAGAAAAAAGTCTTGCTCTTTCAAGTTTATCTATTCCAAATATAATTACTTGCTTCATAAATAACATTATAACTTACAAATATCACTGCGGGCCAAATGCGATGTGATAGAGCAAATTTCACTGCGGGCCGCATGCAATGGGATCGAGGCCCGTGCGTTGTACACATCTGGCCTATTGCTTGTGTGAGGCCAAAGAAATGAGGGAGTATTCTCATACAAAATATTTGAACAGCTTCCTCATCAGTGGGTAGAAAATTCAAAATTTAACTACATCTAGCAGATACAGTTTACTACTTCCAGAAGTAGTTAAAGCAAATCTTAATGTGCTGCAATCACAGGACTTTCTCTATTCATGTTTCTGGTACAAGCTATTTGTACAAACATTAATTTTTCTATCTACTTCATGTAAATTGGGATAAACATTTGCAGGAATTGTCTTATTGCATAATGAATCCAACATGGAGCGACCGGTGACGAGAACGAGAAAGTTAAAATTTGATGCCTTCTTTCCCGGAGCCCGGGAAAGTTTCTCATCGGTTGTGAACACTCCCATTTGAATACATATACATTTGTATATTTCAACTTTCTCGTTCTGCTTATTGTTGCCCTTACTGGTGGTTGCAGACAGCCTTTATCTGGTCTTAAAATAAATACTAATACGTAATAAAAACAGCATTGCAGCTACAGTAATATGTATTATTAAAACTTTTCTGGTAAAACTGGTTAAAGGTGGGTCTAAGTTAAATCAAACTGTCCTTACGCTTTCTGAAATTTGCCATGTATTGTATAAATTTTCATTTTATCCTAAATACACACTTGAGGCTGTATTTCGCCAATGTAAATCATTTCATCATATGTATATTGTGGTAGGGATCATTGTGCGTGTACTGGGTGTGCTAAAAATCACCGACATTTAGTATATTATGCGGGATGGCAAACTGATCGGAGATATTCCTTATCATTTGTGTGAGTTTTGCAATATTTATACTTTCTACAAATGGAATATCGTTATTCATTTTTATATGTTAGCCGTGCAAAGAGAATGGAATTTCAAAGCTTTAAAAGATTTGACTCCCTACTGCATTCTAATATTCCCCTTGCACCTACAAGGAAATAAGCAATAAGATAATTTCTGCAAATGTTTATCTCGGCTAACATGAAGATATAGGAATAAGTGTTGGTAAGAATAGTTAGTACAAGAGAAGAGAAAGTCATATGAGTGCAACACATCAGTTTTTTGTATAGTAAGATTTGGTCTATCTCTTACGGTTTACCAGTTATGCAAAGGTCGTGAGGAGTAAACAGGACTACATGGGCTACAGCCAGAAAATTCAAAATATACATTTCATTTGCCATAAAAATATTTTAAACGTATGGCATTTCAATCAAAATCGTTACGGCCATTTTTGAGAAAATCAAAATTTTCCACGTAATGGGCAGTTTAGGGTGGAAGAATTTTCTTCAAAATCTTCGTGTTGCATCCTTGAAAGATAATAAGCTTACGTACAACTTGGTTTTTAACCAACTTTTCGTTTTTGAGTTGTGCAGTTCACAGACGCAAACACACACGCGAGCGCGGACGGACCTTTTTCTAAAACTGATTTTTTATTCAGGGGGCCTCAAAACATATATTTCCGGCGAAATCTCGACATCGAACTTTTGGGCCCAACACAGTACTTCCCCTACTTACTATACGTAGTAGAGAAAGTAAAAATGTTGCGTTTCATCAAGGTTTCACAGTGAAGTGTTAGTTAATTTTTATCGGCGTCAAAGAAACTGCGAAAAACAGGTTCCGAGAAGGTGGTGACCGAACTATATGGCTTCTGAACGGGCCTTGGTGCACTTTAGTCTGCCCATCACAACACTGTGTCAATAACAAAATAGGACCATACGAATGATTTTCCTGATTGTTTGAGACTACAATCGCGATGTCAGTTGAAAAAAATCTACACGTAGAGCAATTAATGGTTCACCACTCGAAAATCGTAATGTAGGTAAAATAAACTTTCTCCCAGTCCTAATAAGCAACTGTAGCGATTTTATGCCGACATAAAATGCAGTACCAAAATACTGGGTGCGAAGAGGATTTACAATAGATTAAACCTGAATAGTGATTCTGCATTAAAATCAAGGATCAAGCAGACCCTAACAAAAATACTGTGTGTTACTTAACTTCGCTAACCTTCAGCTACCCACAATCAGTGTCTTTGGAAATTCCAAGATTTACCGTTAAATGAAAAGTGCTCTTAACATAATCTCGTATTCTAACCTAAGGTAGGTATTTGTCGAAAAATTATTCTCAGGACGCTTTGAAAAGTCTGTATTGCTTTAGAAATTATTCCTCTTTTCGCAGATTTTCAAATATATTATGATGCATACCATTCTTCCATTAGAAATGGCATTCTTAAATGCCAAATACAGCAAACTCACATAAACAGCCATTTTCCAACCTCTAAACGTGTTAAACGTCTTAACTCCGGGTTACACCATTAAGTTAACATCCAGTTTAACTTTATTTTAAGACTAACATTGTTCGATGAAACAGAATGTGCTTTAATCACTGTTAAATCAGTTTAACATCGGACTCTTAATGAACCACAAAAAGAAACACTAATAATGCACAAGAATTAATTCTGACAGGAGGCC
Source organism: Tenodera sinensis (assembly GCA_030765045.1). Lineage (NCBI taxonomy): Eukaryota > Metazoa > Arthropoda > Insecta > Mantodea > Mantidae > Tenodera > Tenodera sinensis. Next base: position 429,029 of record JAUKNM010000089.1, read on the forward strand.
ATGAAAGTAATCCATTTTGTTTTACTTCTCTACGCTCCTGGTAATTTATTATCATTTTAAGGAGCTTAACATTATCAGCGATTCAGGTAAAAAGTGTCTGTTGTAGTAGTCGTCTTGACTACCAACTATTAAGCTAGTATAATTTAGAAATTGCTTAAGAAATTCTGTATATTTACATTGCACAAATCAACCTAAAGTACCTCATAAGATCGAATTGGCATATCAAAACGTAGAATCTGAGTACCTACAGTAGTTTCTATTTGCAGCACATTAATATTAGTACTTCAGTAAATATGAAATCAGTTACGCCTCAGTCACAGCCAACGTCCAAGAAAGAAGTAAGCCATCATTATTGATTTCCAGTGCGGACTTACCACCAAAGACTACATCCTCGCAGTAAGTAAACTTAGCAGTGCCAAACAACAATTAGGCTTATCTCAAGGATCTCCAACTTCAGAATATGCGTGTGTGTGTCTAACGCACAGGAGTTAATAAAGTCTCTCCTTCTAGTCTCCCAGTATTTGGAAGTAATGTCTTGATGATTTCGGTGAGTTATACATTTTTCCAATTGCTCCATGTCCATTTAACTTGTTCAGGAGGTTCTGAGTTTGATTCCGGTTGGACGACCACATTGACCTTGATTATCGTAGTTTTCAGGCGAATGCTAGGGTGTTTCTGTTCCTCATTTCTTCTCATCTTGCAGGATTAGACGCGGTGGACGGCGATGTGCGGTGGTTATGTTGCAGTACTTAGGCTAGAACTGTTTTCCTCTGGCTTGCAATGGATCCTTCCTTGAACGTAAGGTAGTCATCGAAGGGCGGCCGTAGATTTTCAGTCTGGAAACACAAGGTACGCTACTGCACAGCACATCAAATCTGGCTGTCTCCCATACCCTCCCGCCTCATCCTTTCCTGACTTAGGTTACCCTAGGTGCAATAAACCTGGTCTTGTCTGCAATACTGAAGTCTTTCTCCGTTTCTGATCTCAGGCCCTAGGAACGGCGTTTCGACTGTGCAGCTACTAAGTCCTTGATATGTGTTGTGATTTGGAACTGCCATGGAACAGGACCCATTAAATTTTCACTTTTCCACATGACATTACTGTGTGCCAGTCGTGCACCTACCTGTGGGCGAACACTCCTGAAATTGTGTTTATCACTGTGGAAAGAGCACAACAGATACGTGGTAAGAGCTCGGTACCCTATGTGGAAATTACTGCCGTTTTGCAGTATCTGTTCTCTCGAGACAGCAAGGTTTATACAGAGGTCTCTAGCACAGCCGGTGAAAACAGCTAGAAAAAATACCACAAAAGGAGACTAAAGTGGATATTACAAATGCCAATGCAGGCATGTCCGTGGGGCAAGCTCTTCAGGTGATGATGCGTGAGAGCACTGATGCAGAAATGGAGCAGTACACAAATGACTATGAACCGCAGGATATTAAACCAGACATATCACAGCAGGTCATCAAAAGCCATATTACTAATTACTGGCCTTCTACTGATAAAGAAACAGAAGATTTGCGCCTGGTCATTAGTCCAGAGGATGAGTCTGACAAAGGTTCTCTTCACAACTCGTTTACCCTTGATTTAAGCAGTTCTGATAGTTCAGGTAATGAAAAGGGTCAACCAGAAATGGAAGCTTGTGTCAAATCTTCACAGGAATTACAGGTAGATAAAGTCTGAAAATGAGAGTGAAGAGAAAGCCATCAAAGATGATCCAAATGACCAGCAAGTTGAGGAAGGAGGTACTTCTGAACTAGAATTGGTCCTCAGTACAGATTATCATCTAACGTCTGAACAGCCTGCTGAAAGTGAAGAAGCCATAACAAATGCAGAAATGGAGGAGTGCACAAATGACAATAAACCGCAGGATATTAAACCAGATATATCACAGCAGGACATCAAAAGCCATAGTTCTAATTACGAGCTTTCTAGCGATGCAGAGACCGAAGATATGTGCCTGGTCCTTAGTCCAGAGGATGAGTCTTACAAAAGTTCTCTTAACGACTCGTTTACACCTGCTTTAAGCAGTCGTGATAGTTCAGGTGATGAAAAGGTGCAACCAGAAGTCTAGGCTTGTGTCGAATCTTCACAGGAATTACAGGTAGATAAAGAGTCTCAAAATGAGAGTGAAGAGAAAGCCATCAAAGATGATCCAAATAACCAGCAAGTTGAAGAAGGAGGCACTTCTGAACTAGAATTGGTCCTCAGTACAGATTATCATCCAACGTCTGAACAGACTGCTGAAAGTGAAGAAGCCATAACAGATGCAGAAACGGAGGAGTGCACAAATGACAATGAACCGCAGGATATTAAACCAGACATATCACAGCAGGACATCAAAGGCCATTTTACTGCTGAGCTTTCCACTGATGAAGAAACAGAAGATTTGCCCCTGGTCCATAGTCCAGAGGATGAGCCTGACAAAAGTTCTTTTAACGAGTTGCTTACTCTAGCTTTAAGCAGTCCTGATAGTTCAGGTAATGGAAAGGTGCAACCAGAAAGCTAGGCTTGTGTCGAATCTTCACAGGAATTGCAGGTAGATAAAGAGTCTCAAAATGAGAGTGAAGAGAAAGCCATCAAAGATGATCCAAATGACCAGCAAGTTGAGGAAGGAGGTACTTTTGAACTAGAATTGGTTCTCAGTACAGATTATCATCCAACGTCTGAACAGGCTGCTGAAAGTGAAGAAGCCATAACAGATGCTGAAATGGAGGAGTGCACAAATGACAATAAACCGCAGGATATTAAACCAGATATATCACAGCAGGACATCAAAAGCCATAGTTCTAATTACGAGCTTTCTAGCGATGCAGAGACCGAAGATATGTGCCTGGTCCTTAGGCCAGAGGATGAGTCTGACAAAAGTTCTCTTAACGGCTCGTTTACTCTTGCTTTAAGCAGTCCTGATAGTTCAGGAAATGACAAGGTTCAACCAGAAATGGAGGCTTGTGTCGAATCTTCACAGGAATTACAGGTAGAACAACACTCTCAAAATGAGAGTGAAGAGAGAGCCATCAGTGATGATCCAAATGAGCAGAAAAGTGATTAAAGAGGTACTTCTGAACTAGAATTGGTCCTCAGTACAGATTATAGTCCAACTTCTGAACAGGCTGCTGAAAGTGAAGAAGCCATAACAGATGCAGAAATGAAGGAGTGCATAAATGATGATGACGCGCAGGATGTTAAGGCAGATATATCACAGCAGGACATCAAAAGCCATATTTCTGATTACTAGCCTTCTAGTGATGAAGAAACAGAAGATTTGCGCCTGGTCCAAATTTCCAGAGGATCAGTCTGAGAAAAGTTATCCTAACACCTCGTTTACTCTTGATTTAAGCTGTCCTGATATTTCAGGTAATGAAAAGATGCAACCAGAAATGGATGCTTGTGTCGAATTTTCACAGGAATTCGAGGTAGGTAAACAGTATCAAAATGAGAGTGAAGAGAAAGCCATCAGAGATGATCCAAATGAGCAGAAAATTGAGGAAAGAGGTACTTCTGAATTAGAATTGGTCCTCACTACAGACTATCAACCAACGTCTGAACAGGGTGCTGAAAGTGAAGAAGCCATAACAGATGCAGAAATGTATGAGGGCACAAATAACAATGAACCGCAGGATATTAAAGCAAATATATCACAGCAGGACATCAAAAGCCATATTTCTAATTACTAGCCTTCTACTGATGAAAAAGAGAATGTATGCGCCTGGTGCTTAGGCCAGAGGACGAGACTGACAAAATTTCTCTTAACGGCTCGTTTACTCTTACTTTAGGCAGTCCTGATAGTTCAGTTAATGAAAAGGTGCAACCATAAATAGAGGCTTGTGTCGAATATTCACAGGAATTACAGATAGATAAACAGTCTCAAAATGATAGTGAAGAGAAAGTCATCAGAGATGGCCCAAATGAGCAGAAAATTGAGGAAAGAGGTAATTCTGAACTAGAATTAGTCCTCAGTACAGATTATTATCTTACTTCTGAACAGGTTGCTGAAAGTGAAGTAGCCAAAACAGATGAAGAAATGGAGGAGTGCACAAATAACAATGAACTGCAAGATATTAAACCAGATATCACAGCAGGACTTCAAAAGCCATATTACTAATTACTACACTTCTACAGATGAAGAAACGGAAGATTTGCGCCTGGTCCTCAGTCCAGAGGATGGGTCTAACAAACGTTCTCCCAATGACTTGTTTACTCTTGCTTTGAGCAGCCCTGAGAGTCCAGGTAATGAAAAGGTGCAAACAGAAATGGATGCTTGTGTTGAAACTTCACAAGCATTACAGGTAGATAAACAGTCTCAAAATGACAGTGAAGAGAGAGCCATCAGTGATGATCCAAATGAGCAGAAAATTGAGGAAAGAGGTACTTGTGAACTAGAATTGGTCTTCAGTAGAGATTATCATCCAATGTCTGAACAGGCTGCTGAAAATGAGGAAGCCATAACAGATGCAGAAATGGAGGAGTGCACAAATAACAATGAACCGCAGGATGTTAAACCAGATACATCACAGCAGGACATGAAAAGCCATATTACTCATGAGCCTTCTAATGATGAACAGCAGAAGAATTGCGCCTGATCCTTAGGCCAGAGGATGAGTCTGACAAAAGTTCTCTTAACGGCTCGTTTACTCTTGCTTTAAGCAGTCCTGATAGATCAGGAAATGAAAAGGTTCAACCAGAAATGTAGGCTTGTGTCGAATCTTCACAGGAATTACAGGTAGATACACAGTCTATAAATGACAGTTAAGAGAGAGCCATCAGTGATGGTCCAAATGAGCAGAAAATTGAGGTAAGGGGTACTTCTGAACTAGAATTGGTACTCAGTACAGATTATAATCCAATTTCTGAACAGGCTGCTGAAAGTGAAGAAGCCATAACAGATGCAGAAATGAAGGAGTGCACAAATGACAATGACGCGCAGGATATTAAATCAGATATTGCACAGCAGGACTTCAAAAGCCATATTACTAATTACTACACTTCTACAGATGAAGAAACGGAAGATTTGCGCCTGGTCCTCAGTCCAGAGGATGGGTCTAACAAACGTTCTCCCAATGACTTGTTTACTCTTGCTTTGAGCAGCCCTGAGAGTCCAGGTAATGAAAAGGTGCAAACAGAAATGGATGCTTGTGTTGAAACTTCACAAGCATTACAGGTAGATAAACAGTCTCAAAATGACAGTGAAGAGAGAGCCATCAGTGATGATCCAAATGAGCAGAAAATTGAGGAAAGAGGTACTTCTGAACTAGAATTGGTCCTCAGTAGAGATTATCATCCAATGTCTGAACAGGCTGCTGAAAATGAGGAAGCCATAACAGATGCAGAAATGGAGGAGTGCACAAATAACAATGAACCGCAGGATGTTAAACCAGATACATCACAGCAGGACATGAAAAGCCATATTACTCATGAGCCTTCTAATGATGAACAGCAGAAGAATTGCGCCTGATCCTTAGGCCAGAGGATGAGTCTGACAAAAGTTCTCTTAACGGCTCGTTTACTCTTGCTTTAAGCAGTCCTGATAGATCAGGAAATGAAAAGGTTCAACCAGAAATGTAGGCTTGTGTCGAATCTTCACAGGAATTACAGGTAGATACACAGTCTCAAAATGACAGTTAAGAGAGAGCCATCAGTGATGGTCCAAATGAGCAGAAAATTGAGGTAAGGGGTACTTCTGAACTAGAATTGGTACTCAGTACAGATTATAATCCAATTTCTGAACAGGCTGCTGAAAGGGAAGAAGCCATAACAGATGCAGAAATGAAGGAGTGCACAAATGACAATGACGCGCAGGATATTAAATCAGATATTGCACAGCAGGACATCAAAAGCCATATTTCTAATTAACTGCCATCTAGCGATGAAGAAACAGAAGATTTGGGCCTGGTCCATAGTCCAGAGGGTGAGTCTGACAAAAGTTATCTTAACAACTCGTTTACTCTTGTTTTAAGTATTCCTGATATTTCAGGTAATGAAAAGGTGCAACACGAAATGGAGGCCAGTGTCGCATTTTCACAGGAATTACAGGTAGATAAACAGTCTCAAAATGAGAGTGAAGAGAAAGCCATCAGAGATGATCCAAATGAACAGAAAATGAGAAAAGAGTTACTTCTGAACTAGAATTGGTCCTCAGTACAGATTATCATCCAGCGTCTGAACAGGGTGCTGAAAGTGAAGAAGCCATAACAGATGCAGAAATGGAGGAGTGCACTAATTAAAATGAAGCGCAGGATTTTAAACTAGATATATCACAGCAGGACTTCAAAAGATACATAACTAATTACTAGCCTTCTACTGATGAAGAAACGGAAGATTTGTGCCTCGTCCTCACTTCAGAGGATGAGTCTGACAAAAGTTCTGTTAACGACTTGTTTAAACTTACTTTGAGCAGACTTGGTAGTTCAGATAATGAAAAGATGCAACCAGAAATGGATGCTTATGTTGAATCTTCACAGGAATTACAGGTAGATAAACAGTCTCAAAATGAGAGTGAAGAGAAAGCCATCAAAGATGATCCAAATGACCAGCAAGTTGAGGAAGGAGGTACTTCTGAACTAGAATTGGTTCTCAGTACAGATTATCATCCAACGTCTGAACAGGCTGCTGAAAGTGAAGAAGCCATAACAGATGCAGAAATGGAGGAGTGCGCAAATAACAATGAACCGCAGGATATTAAACCAGATATATCACAGCAGGACATCAAAAGCCATATTACTCATGAGCCTTCTAATATTGAAAAACAGAAGATTTGTGCCTGGTCCTTAGGCCAGAGGATGAGTCTGACAAAAGTTCTCTTAACGGCTCGTTTACTCTTGCTTTAAGCAGTCCTGATAGTTCAGGAAATGACAAGGTTCAACCAGAAATGGAGGCTTGTGTCATATCTTCACAGGAATTACAGTTAGAACAACACTCTCAAAATGAGAGTGAAGAGAGAGCCATCAGTGATGATCCAAATGAGCAGAAAAGTGATTAAAGAGGTACTTCTGAACTAGAATTGGTCCTCAGTACAGATTATAGTCCAACTTCTGAACAGGCTTCTGAAAGTGAAGAAACCATAACAGATGCAGAAATGAAGGAGTGCATAAATGATGATGACGCGCAGGATGTTAAACCAGATATATTACAGCAGGACATCAAAAGCCATATTTCTGATTACTAGCCTTCTAGTGATGAAGAAACAGAAGATTTGCGCCTGGTACACATTCCAGAGGATGAGTCTGAGAAAAGTTATCTTAACTCGTTTACTCTTGATTTAAGCAGTCCGGATATTTCAGGTAATGAAAAGGTGCAACCGGAAATGGGGGCTTGTGTCGAATTTTCACAGGAATTCGTGGTAGATAAACAGTACCAAATAAGAGTGAAGAGAAAGCCATCAGTGATGATCCAAATGAGCTGAAAATTGAGGAAAGAGGTACTTCTGAATTAGAATTGGTCCTCAGTACAGATTATCAACCATCGTCTGAACAGGGTGACGAAAGTGAAGAAGCCATAACAGATGCAGAAATGTACGAGTGCACAAATAAAAATGAAGCGCAGGATATTAAACCAAATATATCACAGCAGGACATCAAAAGCCATGTTACTAACGACCTTCTACTGATGAAAAAGAGAAGAAATGCGCCTGGTGCTTAGGCCAGAGGATGAGACTGATGAAAGTTCTCTTAACGGCTCGTTCACTCTTACTTCAACCAGTCCTGATAGTTCAGGTAATGAAAAGGTGCAACCATAAATAGAGGCGTGTGTCGAATCTTCACAGGAATTACAGATACATAAACAGTCGCAAAATGGCAGTGAAGACAAAGTCATCAGAGATGGCCCAAATGAACAGAAAATTGAGAAAAGAGGTAATTCTGAACTAGAATTAGTCCTCAGTACAGATTATCATCTTACTTCTGAACAGGTTGCTGAAAGTGTAGAAGCCATAACAGATGAAGAAATGGAGGAGTGCACAAATAACAATGAACCGCAAGATATTGAACCAGATATCACAGCAGGACTTCAAAGGCGATATTACTAATTACTACCCTTCTATTGATGAAGAAACGGAAGATTTGCGCCTGGTCCTCAATCCAGATGATGAGTCTAACAAACGTTCTCCTAATGACTTGTTTACTCTTGCTTTGAGCAGCCCTGAGAGTTCAGGTAATGAAAAGGTGCAAACAGAAATGGATGCTTGTGTTGAAACTTCACAAGAATTACAGGTAGATAAACAGTCTCAAAATGACAGTGAAGAGAGAGCCATCAGTGATGATCCAAATGAGCAGAAAATGAGAAAAGAGTTACTTCTGAACTAGAATTGGTCCTCAGTACAGATTATCATCCAACTTCTGAACAGGGTGCTGAAAGTGAAGAAGCCATAACAGATGTAGAAATGGACGAGTGCACAAATTAAAATGAAGCGCAGGATATTAAACCAAATATATCCCAGCAGGACTTCAAAAGCCATATTACTAATTACTACTCTTCTACTGATGAAGAAACGGAAGATTTGTGCCTGGTCCTCAGTCCAGAGGATGAGTCTAACAAACGTTCTCCTAATGGCTTGTTTACTCTTGCTTTGAGCAGCCCTGGGAGTTCAGGTAATGAAAAGAGGCAACCAGAAATGGATGCTTGTATTGAATCTTCACAGGAATTACAGGTAGAACAACACTCTCAAAATGACAGTGAAGAGAGAGCCATCACTGATGATCCAATTGAGCAGAAAATTGAGGAAAGAGGTACTTCTGAACTAGAATTGGTCCTCAGTAGAGATTATCATCCAACGTCTGAACAGGCTGCTGAGAATGAGGAAGCCATAACAGATGCAGAAATGGAGGAGTGCAAAAATAACAATGAACCGCAGGATGTTAAACCAGATACATCACAGCAGGACATGAAAAGCCATTTTACTCATGAGCCTTCTAATGATGAACAACAGAAGAATTGCGCCTGATCCTTAGGCCAGAGGATGAGTCTGACAAAAGTTCTCTTAACGGCTCGTTTACTCTTGCTTTAAGCAGTCCTGATAGATCAGGAAACGAAAAGGTTCAACCAGAAATGTAGGCTTGTGTCGAATCTTCACAGGAATTACAGGTAGATACACAGTCTCAAAATGACAGTGAAGAGAGAGCCATCAGAGGTGATCCAAATGAGCAGAAAATGAGAAAAGAGTTACTTCTGAACTAGAATTGGTCCTCAGTACAGATTATCATCCAAGGTCTGAACAGGGTGCTGAAAGTTAAGAAGCCAGACGAAGAAATGGAGGAGTGCACAATAAAACAATGAACCGGAAGATATTAAACCAGATATCAGAGCAGGACTTCAGAAGCCATATTACTAATTACTACCATTCTACTGATGAAGAAACGGAAGATTTGCGCCTGGTCCTCAGTCCAGAGGATGAGTCTAACAAACGTTCTCCTAATGACTTGTTTACTCTTAATTTGAGCAGCCCTGAGAGTCCAGGTAATGAAAAGGTGCAAACAGAAATTGATGCTTGTGTTGAAACTTCACAAGCATTACAGGTAGATAAACAGTCTCAAAATGACAGTGAAGAGAGAGCCATCAGTGATGATCCAAATGAGCAGAAAATTGAGGAAAGAGGTACTTCTGAACTAGAATTGGTCCTCAGTAGAGATTATCATCCAATGTCTGAACAGGCTGCTGAAAATGAGGAAGCCATAACAGATGCAGAAATGGAGGAGTGCACAAATAACAATGAACCGCAGGATGTTAAACCAGATACATCACAGCAGGACATGAAAAGCCATATTACTCATGAGGCTTCTAATGATGAACAGCAGAAGAATTGCGCCTGATCCTTAGGCCAGAGGATGAGTCTGACAAAAGTTCTCTTAACGGCTCGTTTACTCTTGCTTTAAGCAGTCCTGATAGATCAGGAAATGAAAAGGTTCAACCAGAAATGTAGGCTTGTGTCGAATCTTCACAGGAATTACAGGTAGATACACAGTCTCAAAATGACAGTTAAGAGAGAGCCATCAGTGATGGTCCAAATGAGCAGAAAATTGAGGTAAGGGGTACTTCTGAACTAGAATTGGTACTCAGTACAGATTATAATCCAATTTCTGAACAGGCTGCTGAAAGTGAAGAAGCCATAACAGATGCAGAAATGAAGGAGTGCACAAATGACAATGACGCGCAGGATATTAAATCAGATATTGCACAGCAGGACATCAAAAGCCATATTTCTAATTAACTGCCATCTAGCGATGAAGAAACAGAAGATATGGGCCTGGTCCATAGTCCAGAGGGTGAGTCTGACAAAAGTTATCTTAACAACTCGTTTACTCTTGTTTTAAGTATTCCTGATATTTCAGGTAATGAAAAGGTGCAACACGAAATGGAGGCCAGTGTCGCATTTTCACAGGAATTACAGGTAGATAAACAGTCTCAAAATGAGAGTGAAGAGAAAGCCATCAGAGATGATCCAAATGAACAGGAAATGAGAAAAGAGTTACTTCTGAACTAGAATTGGTCCTCAGTACAGATTATCATCCAGCGTCTGAACAGGGTGCTGAAAGTGAAGAAGCCATAACAGATGCAGAAATGGACCAGTGCACTAATTAAAATGAAGCGCAGGATATTAAACTAGATATATCACAGCAGGACTTCAAAAGATACATAACTAATTACTAGCCTTCTACTGATGAAGAAACGGAAGATTTGTGCCTCGTCCTCACTTCAGAGGATGAGTCTGACAAAAGTTCTGTTAACGACTTGTTTAAACTTACTTTGAGCAGACTTGGTAGTTCAGATAATGAAAAGATGCAACCAGAAATGGATGCTTATGTTGAATCTTCACAGGAATTACAGGTAGATAAGCAGTCTCAAAATGAGAGTGAAGAGAAAGCCATCAAAGATGATCCAAATGACCAGCAAGTTGAGGAAGGAGGTACTTCTGAACTAGAATTGGTTCTCAGTACAGATTATCATCCAACGTCTGAACAGGCTGCTGAAAGTGAAGAAGCCATAACAGATGCAGAAATGGAGGAGTGCGCAAATAACAATGAACCGCAGGATATTAAACCAGATATATCACAGCAGGACATCAAAAGCCATATTACTCATGAGCCTTCTAATATTGAAAAACAGAAGATTTGTGCCTGGTCCTTAGGCCAGAGGATGAGTCTGACAAAAGTTCTCCTAACGGCTCGTTTACTCTTGCTTTAAGCAGTCCTGATAGTTCAGGAAATGACAAGGTTCAACCAGAAATGGAGGCTTGTGTCAAATCTTCACAGGAATTACAGTTAGAACAACACTCTCAAAATGAGAGTGAAGAGAGAGCCATCAGTGATGATCCAAATGAGCAGAAAAGTGATTAAAGAGGTACTTCTGAACTAGAATTGGTCCTCAGTACAGATTATAGTCCAACTTCTGAACAGGCTTCTGAAAGTGAAGAAACCATAACAGATGCAGAAATGAAGGAGTGCATAAATGATGATGACGCGCAGGATGTTAAACCAGATATATTACAGCAGGACATCAAAAGCCATATTTCTGATTACTAGCCTTCTAGTGATGAAGAAACAGAAGATTTGCGCCTGGTACACATTCCAGAGGATGAGTCTGAGAAAAGTTATCTTAACTCGTTTACTCTTGATTTAAGCAGTCCGGATATTTCAGGTAATGAAAAGGTTCAACCGGAAATGGGGGCTTGTGTCGAATTTTCACAGGAATTCGTGGTAGATAAACAGTACCAAATAAGAGTGAAGAGAAAGCCATCAGTGATGATCCAAATGAGCTGAAAATTGAGGAAAGAGGTACTTCTGAATTAGAATTGGTCCTCAGTACAGATTATCAACCATCGTCTGAACAGGGTGACGAAAGTGAAGAAGCCATAACAGATGCAGAAATGTACGAGTGCACAAATAAAAATGAAGCGCAGGATATTAAACCAAATATATCACAGCAGGACATCAAAAGCCATGTTACTAACGACCTTCTACTGATGAAAAAGAGAAGAAATGCGCCTGGTGCTTAGGCCAGAGGATGAGACTGATGAAAGTTCTCTTAACGGCTCGTTCACTCTTACTTCAACCAGTCCTGATAGTTCAGGTAATGAAAAGGTGCAACCATAAATAAAGGCGTGTGTCGAATCTTCACAGGAATTACAGATACATAAACAGTCGCAAAATGGCAGTGAAGACAAAGTCATCAGAGATGGCCCAAATGAACAGAAAATTGAGAAAAGAGGTAATTCTGAACTAGAATTAGTCCTCAGTACAGATTATCATCTTACTTCTGAACAGGTTGCTGAAAGTGTAGAAGCCATAACAGATGAAGAAATGGAGGAGTGCACAAATAACAATGAACCGCAAGATATTGAACCAGATATCACAGCAGGACTTCAAAGGCGATATTACTAATTACTACCCTTCTATTGATGAAGAAACGGAAGATTTGCGCCTGGTCCTCAATCCAGATGATGAGTCTAACAAACGTTCTCCTAATGACTTGTTTACTCTTGCTTTGAGCAGCCCTGAGAGTTCAGGTAATGAAAAGGTGCAAACAGAAATGGATGCTTGTGTTGAAACTTCACAAGAATTACAGGTAGATAAACAGTCTCAAAATGACAGTGAAGAGAGAGCCATCCGTGATGATCCAAATGAGCAGAAAATGAGAAAAGAGTTACTTCTGAACTAGAATTGGTCCTCAGTACAGATTATCATCCAACTTCTGAACAGGGTGCTGAAAGTGAAGAAGCCATAACAGATGTAGAAATGGACGAGTGCACAAATTAAAATGAAGCGCAGGATATTAAACCAAATATATCCCAGCAGGACTTCAAAAGCCATATTACTAATTACTACTCTTCTACTGATGAAGAAACGGAAGATTTGTGCCTGGTCCTCAGTCCAGAGGATGAGTCTAACAAACGTTCTCCTAATGGCTTGTTTACTCTTGCTTTGAGCAGCCCTGGGAGTTCAGGTAATGAAAAGAGGCAACCAGAAATGGATGCTTGTATTGAATCTTCACAGGAATTACAGGTAGAACAACACTCTCAAAATGACAGTGAAGAGAGAGCCATCACTGATGATCCAATTGAGCAGAAAATTGAGGAAAGAAGTACTTCTGAACTAGAATTGGTCCTCAGTAGAGATTATCATCCAACGTCTGAACAGGCTGCTGAGAATGAGGAAGCCATAACAGATGCAGAAATGGAGGAGTGCAAAAATAACAATGAACCGCAGGATGTTAAACCAGATACATCACAGCAGGACATGAAAAGCCATTTTACTCATGAGCCTTCTAATGATGAACAACAGAAGAATTGCGCCTGATCCTTAGGCCAGAGGATGAGTCTGACAAAAGTTCTCTTAACGGCTCGTTTACTCTTGCTTTAAGCAGTCCTGATAGATCAGGAAACGAAAAGGTTCAACCAGAAATGTAGGCTTGTGTCGAATCTTCACAGGAATTACAGGTAGATACACAGTCTCAAAATGACAGTGAAGAGAGAGCCATCAGAGGTGATCCAAATGAGCAGAAAATGAGAAAAGAGTTACTTCTGAACTAGAATTGGACCTCAGTACAGATTATCATCCAAGGTCTGAACAGGGTACTGAAAGTTAAGAAGCCAGACGAAGAAATGGAGGAGTGCACAATAAAACAATGAACCGGAAGATATTAAACCAGATATCAGAGCAGGACTTCAAAAGCCATATTACCAATTACTACCATTCTACTGATGAAGAAACGGAAGATTTGCGCCTGGTCCTCAGTCCAGAGGATGAGTCTAACAAACGTTCTCCTAATGACTTGTTTACTCTTAATTTGAGCAGTCCTGGGAGTTCAGGTAATGAAAAGATGGAACCAGAAATGGGTGCTTGTGTTGAATCTACACAGGAATTACAGGTAGATAAACAGTCTCAAAATGACAGTGAAGAGAGAGCCATCAGTGATGATCCAAATGAGCAGAAAATTGAGGAAAAGAGGCACTTCTAAACTAGAATTGGTTCTCGGTACAGATTGTCATCCAACGTCTGAACAGGCTGCTGAAAGTGAAGAAGCCATAACAGATGCAGAAATGGACGAGTGCACAAATTAAAATGAGGCGCAGGATATTAAACCAGATATATCACAGCAGGACATCAAAAGCCATATTACTCATGAGCCTTCTAATATTGAAAAACAGAAGATTTGTGCCTGGTCCTTAGGCCAGAGGATGAGTCTGACAAAAGTTCTCTTAACGGCTCGTTTACTCTTTCTTTAAGCAGTCCTGATAGTTCAGGAAATGACAAGGTTCAACCAGAAATGGAGGCTTGTGTCGAATCTTCACAGGAATTACAGGTAGAACAACAGTCTCAAAATGAGAGTGAAGAGAGAGCCATCAGTGATGATCCAAATGAGCAGAAAATTGATTAAAAAGGTACTTCTGAACTAGAATTGGTCCTCAGTACAGATTATCATCCAACGTCTGAACAGGGTGCTGAAAGTGAAGAAGCCATAACAGATGCAGAAATGAACGAGTGCACAAATTAAAATGAAGCGCAGGATATTAAACCAAATATATCCCAGCAGGACTTCAAAAGCCATATTACTAATTACTACTCTTCTACTGATGAAGAAACGGAAGATTTGTGCCTGGTCCCCAGTTCAGAGGATGAGTCTAACAAACGTTCTCCTAATGGCTTGTTTACTCTTGCTTTGAGCAGCCCTGGGAGTTCAGGTAATGAAAAGAGGCAACCAGAAATGGATGCTTGTATTGAATCTTCACAGGAATTACAGGTAGAACAACACTCTCAAAATGACAGTGAAGAGAGAGCCATCACTGATGATCCAATTGAGCAGAAAATTGAGGAAAGAGGTACTTCTGAACTAGAATTGGTCCTCAGTAGAGATTATCATCCAACGTCTGAACAGGCTGCTGAGAATGAGGTAGCCATAACAGATGCAGAAATGGAGGAGTGCAAAAATAACAATGAACCGCAGGATGTTAAACCAGATACATCACAGCAGGACATGAAAAGCCATTTTACTCATGAGCCTTCTAATGATGAACAACAGAAGAATTGCGCCTGATCCTTAGGCCAGAGGATGAGTCTGACAAAAGTTCTCTTAACGGCTCGTTTACTCTTGCTTTAAGCAGTCCTGATAGATCAGGAAACGAAAAGGTTCAACCAGAAATGTAGGCTTGTGTCGAATCTTCACAGGAATTACAGGTAGATACACAGTCTCAAAATGACAGTGAAGAGAGAGCCATCAGAGGTGATCCAAATGAGCAGAAAATGAGAAAAGAGTTACTTCTGAACTAGAATTGGTCCTCAGTACAGATTATCATCCAAGGTCTGAACAGGGTGCTGAAAGTTAAGAAGCCAGACGAAGAAATGGAGGAGTGCACAATAAAACAATGAACCGGAAGATATTAAACCAGATATCAGAGCAGGACTTCAAAAGCCATATTACTAATTACTACCATTCTACTGATGAAGAAACGGAAGATTTGCGCCTGGTCCTCAGTCCAGAGGATGAGTCTAACAAACGTTCTCCTAATGACTTGTTTACTCTTAATTTGAGCAGCCCTGAGAGTCCAGGTAATGAAAAGGTGCAAACAGAAATTGATGCTTGTGTTGAAACTTCACAAGCATTACAGGTAGATAAACAGTCTCAAAATGACAGTGAAGAGAGAGCCATCAGTGATGATCCAAATGAGCAGAAAATTGAGGAAAGAGGTACTTCTGAACTAGAATTGGTCCTCAGTAGAGATTATCATCCAATGTCTGAACAGGCTGCTGAAAATGAGGAAGCCATAACAGATGCAGAAATGGAGGAGTGCACAAATAACAATGAACCGCAGGATGTTAAACCAGATACATCACAGCAGGACATGAAAAGCCATATTACTCATGAGGCTTCTAATGATGAACAGCAGAAGAATTGCGCCTGATCCTTAGGCCAGAGGATGAGTCTGACAAAAGTTCTCTTAACGGCTCGTTTACTCTTGCTTTAAGCAGTCCTGATAGATCAGGAAATGAAAAGGTTCAACCAGAAATGTAGGCTTGTGTCGAATCTTCACAGGAATTACAGGTAGATACACAGTCTCAAAATGACAGTTAAGAGAGAGCCATCAGTGATGGTCCAAATGAGCAGAAAATTGAGGTAAGGGGTACTTCTGAACTAGAATTGGTACTCAGTACAGATTATAATCCAATTTCTGAACAGGCTGCTGAAAGTGAAGAAGCCATAACAGATGCAGAAATGAAGGAGTGCACAAATGACAATGACGCGCAGGATATTAAAACAGATATTGCACAGCAGGACATCAAAAGCCATATTTCTAATTAACTGCCATCTAGCGATGAAGAAACAGAAGATTTGGGCCTGGTCCATAGTCCAGAGGGTGAGTCTGACAAAAGTTATCTTAACAACTCGTTTACTCTTGTTTTAAGTATTCCTGATATTTCAGGTAATGAAAAGGTGCAACACGAAATGGAGGCCAGTGTCGCATTTTCACAGGAATTACAGGTAGATAAACAGTCTCAAAATGAGAGTGAAGAGAAAGCCATCAGAGATGATCCAAATGAACAGGAAATGAGAAAAGAGTTACTTCTGAACTAGAATTGGTCCTCAGTACAGATTATCATCCAGCGTCTGAACAGGGTGCTGAAAGTGAAGAAGCCATAACAGATGCAGAAATGGACCAGTGCACTAATTAAAATGAAGCGCAGGATATTAAACTAGATATATCACAGCAGGACTTCAAAAGATACATAACTAATTACTAGCCTTCTACTGATGAAGAAACGGAAGATTTGTGCCTCGTCCTCACTTCAGAGGATGAGTCTGACAAAAGTTCTGTTAACGACTTGTTTAAACTTACTTTGAGCAGACTTGGTAGTTCAGATAATGAAAAGATGCAACCAGAAATGGATGCTTATGTTGAATCTTCACAGGAATTACAGGTAGATAAGCAGTCTCAAAATGAGAGTGAAGAGAAAGCCATCAAAGATGATCCAAATGACCAGCAAGTTGAGGAAGGAGGTACTTCTGAACTAGAATTGGTTCTCAGTACAGATTATCATCCAACGTCTGAACAGGCTGCTGAAAGTGAAGAAGCCATAACAGATGCAGAAATGGAGGAGTGCGCAAATAACAATGAACCGCAGGATATTAAACCAGATATATCACAGCAGGACATCAAAAGCCATATTACTCATGAGCCTTCTAATATTGAAAAACAGAAGATTTGTGCCTGGTCCTTAGGCCAGAGGATGAGTCTGACAAAAGTTCTCCTAACGGCTCGTTTACTCTTGCTTTAAGCAGTCCTGATAGTTCAGGAAATGACAAGGTTCAACCAGAAATGGAGGCTTGTGTCAAATCTTCACAGGAATTACAGTTAGAACAACACTCTCAAAATGAGAGTGAAGAGAGAGCCATCAGTGATGATCCAAATGAGCAGAAAAGTGATTAAAGAGGTACTTCTGAACTAGAATTGGTCCTCAGTACAGATTATAGTCCAACTTCTGAACAGGCTTCTGAAAGTGAAGAAACCATAACAGATGCAGAAATGAAGGAGTGCATAAATGATGATGACGCGCAGGATGTTAAACCAGATATATTACAGCAGGACATCAAAAGCCATATTTCTGATTACTAGCCTTCTAGTGATGAAGAAACAGAAGATTTGCGCCTGGTACACATTCCAGAGGATGAGTCTGAGAAAAGTTATCTTAACTCGTTTACTCTTGATTTAAGCAGTCCGGATATTTCAGGTAATGAAAAGGTTCAACCGGAAATGGGGGCTTGTGTCGAATTTTCACAGGAATTCGTGGTAGATAAACAGTACCAAATAAGAGTGAAGAGAAAGCCATCAGTGATGATCCAAATGAGCTGAAAATTGAGGAAAGAGGTACTTCTGAATTAGAATTGGTCCTCAGGACAGATTATCAACCATCGTCTGAACAGGGTGACGAAAGTGAAGAAGCCATAACAGATGCAGAAATGTACGAGTGCACAAATAAAAATGAAGCGCAGGATATTAAACCAAATATATCACAGCAGGACATCAAAAGCCATGTTACTAACGACCTTCTACTGATGAAAAAGAGAAGAAATGCGCCTGGTGCTTAGGCCAGAGGATGAGACTGATGAAAGTTCTCTTAACGGCTCGTTCACTCTTACTTCAACCAGTCCTGATAGTTCAGGTAATGAAAAGGTGCAACCATAAATAAAGGCGTGTGTCGAATCTTCACAGGAATTACAGATACATAAACAGTCGCAAAATGGCAGTGAAGACAAAGTCATCAGAGATGGCCCAAATGAACAGAAAATTGAGAAAAGAGGTAATTCTGAACTAGAATTAGTCCTCAGTACAGATTATCATCTTACTTCTGAACAGGTTGCTGAAAGTGTAGAAGCCATAACAGATGAAGAAATGGAGGAGTGCACAAATAACAATGAACCGCAAGATATTGAACCAGATATCACAGCAGGACTTCAAAGGCGATATTACTAATTACTACCCTTCTATTGATGAAGAAACGGAAGATTTGCGCCTGGTCCTCAATCCAGATGATGAGTCTAACAAACGTTCTCCTAATGACTTGTTTACTCTTGCTTTGAGCAGCCCTGAGAGTTCAGGTAATGAAAAGGTGCAAACAGAAATGGATGCTTGTGTTGAAACTTCACAAGAATTACAGGTAGATAAACAGTCTCAAAATGACAGTGAAGAGAGAGCCATCCGTGATGATCCAAATGAGCAGAAAATGAGAAAAGAGTTACTTCTGAACTAGAATTGGTCCTCAGTACAGATTATCATCCAACTTCTGAACAGGGTGCTGAAAGTGAAGAAGCCATAACAGATGTAGAAATGGACGAGTGCACAAATTAAAATGAAGCGCAGGATATTAAACCAAATATATCCCAGCAGGACTTCAAAAGCCATATTACTAATTACTACTCTTCTACTGATGAAGAAACGGAAGATTTGTGCCTGGTCCTCAGTCCAGAGGATGAGTCTAACAAACGTTCTCCTAATGGCTTGTTTACTCTTGCTTTGAGCAGCCCTGGGAGTTCAGGTAATGAAAAGAGGCAACCAGAAATGGATGCTTGTATTGAATCTTCACAGGAATTACAGGTAGAACAACACTCTCAAAATGACAGTGAAGAGAGAGCCATCACTGATGATCCAATTGAGCAGAAAATTGAGGAAAGAGGTACTTCTGAACTAGAATTGGTCCTCAGTAGAGATTATCATCCAACGTCTGAACAGGCTGCTGAGAATGAGGAAGCCATAACAGATGCAGAAATGGAGGAGTGCAAAAATAACAATGAACCGCAGGATGTTAAACCAGATACATCACAGCAGGACATGAAAAGCCATTTTACTCATGAGCCTTCTAATGATGAACAACAGAAGAATTGCGCCTGATCCTTAGGCCAGAGGATGAGTCTGACAAAAGTTCTCTTAACGGCTCGTTTACTCTTGCTTTAAGCAGTCCTGATAGATCAGGAAACGAAAAGGTTCAACCAGAAATGTAGGCTTGTGTCGAATCTTCACAGGAATTACAGGTAGATACACAGTCTCAAAATGACAGTGAAGAGAGAGCCATCAGAGGTGATCCAAATGAGCAGAAAATGAGAAAAGAGTTACTTCTGAACTAGAATTGGACCTCAGTACAGATTATCATCCAAGGTCTGAACAGGGTGCTGAAAGTTAAGAAGCCAGACGAAGAAATGGAGGAGTGCACAATAAAACAATGAACCGGAAGATATTAAACCAGATATCAGAGCAGGACTTCAAAAGCCATATTACCAATTACTACCATTCTACTGATGAAGAAACGGAAGATTTGCGCCTGGTCCTCAGTCCAGAGGATGAGTCTAACAAACGTTCTCCTAATGACTTGTTTACTCTTAATTTGAGCAGTCCTGGGAGTTCAGGTAATGAAAAGATGGAACCAGAAATGGATGCTTGTGTTGAATCTACACAGGAATTACAGGTAGATAAACAGTCTCAAAATGACAGTGAAGAGAGAGCCATCAGTGATGATCCAAATGAGCAGAAAATTGAGGAAAAGAGGCACTTCTAAACTAGAATTGGTTCTCGGTACAGATTATCATCCAACGTCTGAACAGGCTGCTGAAAGTGAAGAAGCCATAACAGATGCAGAAATGGACGAGTGCACAAATTAAAATGAGGCGCAGGATATTAAACCAGATATATCACAGCAGGACATCAAAAGCCATATTACTCATGAGCCTTCTAATATTGAAAAACAGAAGATTTGTGCCTGGTCCTTAGGCCAGAGGATGAGTCTGACAAAAGTTCTCTTAACGGCTCGTTTACTCTTTCTTTAAGCAGTCCTGATAGTTCAGGAAATGACAAGGTTCAACCAGAAATGGAGGCTTGTGTCGAATCTTCACAGGAATTACAGGTAGAACAACAGTCTCAAAATGAGAGTGAAGAGAGTGCCATCAGTGATGATCCAAATGAGCAGAAAATTGATTAAAAAGGTACTTCTGAACTAGAATTGGTCCTCAGTACAGATTATCATCCAACGTCTGAACAGGGTGCTGAAAGTGAAGAAGCCATAACAGATGCAGAAATGAACGAGTGCACAAATTAAAATGAAGCGCAGGATATTAAACCAAATATATCCCAGCAGGACTTCAAAAGCCATATTACTAATTACTACTCTTCTACTGATGAAGAAACGGAAGATTTGTGCCTGGTCCCCAGTTCAGAGGATGAGTCTAACAAACGTTCTCCTAATGGCTTGTTTACTCTTGCTTTGAGCAGCCCTGGGAGATCAGGTAATGAAAAGATGCAACCAGAAATGGATGCTTGTATTGAATCTTCACAGGAAATACAGGTAGATAAACAGTCTCAAAATGACAGTGAAGAGAGAGCCACCAGTGATGATCCAAATGAGCAGAAAATTGAGGAAAGAGGTACTTCTAAACTAGAATTGGTCCTCAAAACAGATTATCATCCAACGTCTGAACAGGCTGCTGAAAGTGAAGAAGCCATAACAGATGCAGAAATGGAGGAGTGCACAAATGACAATGATCTGCAGCATATAAAATCAGTAATATCACAGGAGGACTTTAAAAGCCATATTACTGATTACTCTACATCTACTGATCAAGAAAGAGAAGATTTTTTCCTGGTCCTTAGTCCAAAGGATGAGCCTGACAAAAGTTCTCTTAACGACTCGTTTAGTCTTGCTTTAAGCAGTCCGGATAGTTCAGGTAATGGGAAGGTGCAACCAGAAATGGAGGCTTGTGTCGAATCTTCAGAGGAATTACTGGTAGATAAAAGAATCTCAAAATGAGGGTGAAGAGAAATTCCTCAATGATGATTTAAATGAGCAGAACATTTTAGGAAAGATGTACTTCTGAACTAGAATTGGTCCTCAGTACCGATTATCATGTTACTTCTGAACAGGCCGCTGAAAGTGAAGAAGCCATAACAGATGCTGAAATGTAGGAGTAAACAAATGACAATGAAGCACAGGATATTAAACCAGATGTATCACAGCAGGACATCAAAAGCAATGTTACTAATGAGACTTCTACTCATAAAAAACAGAAGATTTGCATTGGTCCTTAGGCCGGAGAATGAGTCTGACAAAAGTTCTCCTAACGGCTCGTTTACTCTTGCTTTAAGCAGTCCTGATAGTTTAGGTAATGAAAAGGTGCAACCAGAAGTGGAGACTTGTGTCGAATCTTCACAAGAATTACAGGTAGATAAACAGTCTCAAAATGACAGTGAACAGAGAGCCATCAGTGATGATCCAAATGAGCAGAAAATTGAGGAAAGAGGTGCTTCTGAACTAGAATTGGCCCTCAGTACAGATTAATATCCAACGCCTGAACAGGCTGCTGAAAGTGAAGAAGCGATAACAGATGCAGAAATGGAGGAGTGCACAAATTAAAATGAACCGCAGGATATTAAACCAGATATATCACAGCAGGACATCAAATGCCATATTTCTAATTACTAGCCTTCTACTGCTGAAAAAGAGAAGATATGCGGCTGGTGCTTAGGCCAGAAGATGAGACTGACAAGAGTTCTCTTAACGGCTCGTTTACTCTTACTTTAAGCAGTCCTGATAGTTCATGTCATGAAAAGGTGCAACCATAAATAGAGGCATGTGTCGAATCTTCACAGGAATTACAGGTAGATAAAGAGTCTCAAAATGACAGTGAAGAGAAAGTCATCAGAGATGGTCCAAATGAGCAGAAAATTGAGGCAAGAGGTCCTTCTGAACTAGAATTGGTCCTCTGTACAGATTATCATTAAACGTCTGAACAGGGTGCTGAAAGTGAAGAAACCATAACAGATGCAGAAATGTATTAGTGCACAAATAATAATGAACCGCAGGATGTTAAACCAGATATATCACAGCAGGACATAAGAAGACGTATTTCTAATTACTAGCCTTCTACTGATGAAGAAACAGAAGATTTGCGCCTGGTCCATAGTCCATAGGGCAAGTCTGACAAAAGTGATCTTAACAACTCGTTTAGTCTTTATTTAAGCTCTCCTG
Organism: Tenodera sinensis; assembly: GCA_030765045.1. NCBI lineage: Eukaryota > Metazoa > Arthropoda > Insecta > Mantodea > Mantidae > Tenodera > Tenodera sinensis. Next base: position 451,525 of record JAUKNM010000089.1, read on the forward strand.
ATATCTCAGGGAATGTCAAGGTGCAACCGGAAATGGAGGCTTGTGTCTTATCTTTACAGGAATTACAGGTAGATAAACAGTCTCAAAATTACAGTGAAGAGAAAGCCATCAGAGATGATCCAAATGAGCACAAAATTGAGGAAAGGTGTACTTCTGAACTAGAATTGGTCCTCAGTACAGATTATCATACAACTTCTGAACAGGCTGCTGAAAGTGATGAAGCCATAACAGATGTTGAAATGGAGGAGTTAACAAATAACACTGAAGCACAGGATATTAAACCAGATATATCACAGTTGGACATCAAAAGCAATGTTACTAATGAGCCTTCTACTGATGAAGAAACGGAAGATTTGTGCCTAGTCCTTGTTCCAGAGGACGAGTCTGGCAAAAGTTATCTAAGAAACTCGTTTACTCATAATTTAAGCAGTCCTGATAGTTCAGGTAACGAAAAGGTGCAACCGGAAATGGAGGCTTGTGTCGAATCTTCACAGGAATTACAGGTCGATAAACAGTCTGAAAACACGAGTGAAGAGAAATCCATGTGAGATGATCCAAATGCGCAAAAAATTGAGGAAGGAGGTGCTTCTGAACTACAATTGGTCCTCAGTACACATTATCATCCAACGTTTGAACCGGTTGCTGAAACTGAAGAAGCCTTAACAGATGCAGAAATGGAGGACTGCACTAATGACAATGAACTTCAGGATATTAAACCCGCTATATCACCGCAGGATATGAAAAACCATATTGCTAATGAGCCTTCTACTGATGAAAAATAGAAGATTTGCGGCCGGTCTTTAGGCCAGAGGATGAGTCTTACAAAAGTTCTCTTAACGGCTCGTTAACTGTTGCTTTAAGCAGTCCTGAGAGCTCAGTTAATGAAAAGGTACAACCAGAAATGGAGGCTTGTGTCGAATCTTCACAGGAATTACAGGTCGATAAGCAGTCTCAAAACACGAGTGACGAGAAATCCATGGGAGATGATCCAAATGAGCAGAAATTTGAAGAAAGAGGTACTTCTGAACTAGAATTGGTCCTCACTACAGATTATTATCCAGCTTCTGAACAGGCTGCTGAAAGTGAAGAAGCCGTAACGGATGCAGAACTGGAGGAGTGCACAAATGACAGTGAACTGCAGTATATTAAAACAGATATGGTACAGCAGGACATCAAAGGCCATATTATTAATGAGCCTTCTACTGTTGAAAAACAGAAGATTTGCGCCTGGTCCTTAGGCCAGAGGATGAGTCTGACAAAGTTCTCTTAACGGCTTGTTTGCTCTTGCTTTAAGCAGTCATAATAGTTGAGGTAATGAAAAGGTGGAACCAGAAATGGAGGCTTGTTTCGAATCTTCACAGTAATATCAGGTAGATAAACAGACTCTAAATGAGAGTGAAGAGAAAGTCATCAGAGATGATCCTAATGGGCAGAAAATTGAGGAAAGAGGTACTTCTGAACTATAATTGGTCCTCAGTAGAGATTATCATCCAACTTCTGAACAGGCTGCTGAAAGTGAAGAAACCATAACACATGCAGAAATGGAAGAGTGCACAAACGACAACGAACCACAGGATATTAAACCAGATATATCAGAGCTGAACATCAAAAGCCATGTTACTAATGAGCCGTCTACTGATGAAGAAACAGAAGATTTGCTTCTGGTCCTTACTCCAGAGGACGAGTCTGTCAAAAGTTATCTTAACAACTCGTTTACTGTTGGTTTAAGCAGTCCTGGTAGTTCCGGTAATGAAAAGGTGCAACCGGAAATGGAGGCTTGTGTCGAATCTTCACAGGAATTACAGGTCAATAAACAGTCTCAAAACACGAGTGACGAGAAATCCATGAGAGATGATCCAAACGAGCAGAAATTTGAGGACAGAGGTACTTCTGAACTAGAATTGGTACTCACTATAGATTATCATACAACTTTTGAACAGGCTGCTGAAAGTGAAGAAGCCATAACATATGCAGAACTGGAGGAGTCTACAAATGACAATGAAGCACAGGATTTTAAACTAGCGATATTACAGCAGGACATCAAAAGTCATATTTCTAATTGCTAGCATTCTACTGATGAAAAATAGAAAATATGTGCCTGGTCCTTAGGCCAGAGGATGAGACTGAAAAAAGTTCTCTTAACGGCTCGTTTACTCTTGCTTTAAGAAGACGTGATAGTTCAGGTAATGAGAAGGTGCAACCAGAAATGGAGGCTTGTGTCGAAACTTCAGAGGAAATACACGTAGATAAACAGTCTCAAAATGAGAGTGAAGAGAATATCATCAGAGGTGATCCAAATGAGCAGAAAATATAGGAAAGAGGTACTTCTGAACTAGAATTGGTCCTCAGTACACATTATCATCTTACTTCTTAACAGGCTGCTGAAAGTGAAGAAGCCATAACAGATGCAGAAATGGAAGAGTGCACAAACGACAACGAACCACAGGATATTAAACCAGATATATCAGAGCTGAACATCAAAAGCCATGTTACTAATGAGCCGTCTACTGATGAAGAAACAGAAGATTTGCTTCTGGTCCTTACTCCAGAGGACGAGTCTGACAAAAGTTATCTTAACAACTCGTTTACTGTTGGTTTAAGCAGTCCTGGTAGTTCCGGTAATGAAAAGGTGCAACCGGAAATGGAGGCTTGTGTCGAATCTTCACAGGAATTACAGGTCAATAAACAGTCTCAAAACACGAGTGACGAGAAATCCATGAGAGATGATCCAAACGAGCAGAAATTTGAGGACAGAGGTACTTCTGAACTAGAATTGGTACTCACTATAGATTATCATACAACTTTTGAACAGGCTGCTGAAAGTGAAGAAGCCATAACATATGCAGAACTGGAGGAGTCTACAAATGACAATGAAGCACAGGATTTTAAACTAGCGATATTACAGCAGGACATCAAAAGTCATATTTCTAATTGCTAGCATTCTACTGATGAAAAATAGAAAATATGTGCCTGGTCCTTAGGCCAGAGGATGAGACTGAAAAAAGTTCTCTTAACGGCTCGTTTACTCTTGCTTTAAGAAGACGTGATAGTTCAGGTAATGAGAAGGTGCAACCAGAAATGGAGGCTTGTGTCGAAACTTCAGAGGAAATACACGTAGATAAACAGTCTCAAAATGAGAGTGAAGAGAATATCATCAGAGGTGATCCAAATGAGCAGAAAATATAGGAAAGAGGTACTTCTGAACTAGAATTGGTCCACAGTACACATTATCATCTTACTTCTTAACAGGCTGCTGAAAGTGAAGAAGCCATAACAGATGCAGAAATGTATGAGTGCACAAATAAAAATGAACCGCAGGATTTTAAACCAGATATATCACAGCAGGACATCAAAAGCCATATTTGTAATTACTAGCCTTGTAGTAATGAAGAAAGACAAGATTTGCGCCTGGTCCATATTCCAGAGGATGAGTCTAGTAAAAGTTATCTTAACAGCTCGTTTACTCTTGATTTAAGCGGTCCTTATATTTCAGGTAATGAAAAGGTGCAACCGGGAATGGAGGCTTGTGTCCAATTTTCACAGGAATTCCAGTTAGATAAACAGTCTCAAAATGAGAGTGAAGAGAAAGCCAACAGAGATGATCCAAATGAGCAGAAAATTGAGGAAAGGGGTACTTCTGAACTAGAATTGGTCCTCAGTACAGATTATCATCCAACGTCTGAACTGGGTGCTGAAAGTGAGGAAGCCATCACAGATGCAGAAATGTATGAGTGCACAAATAACAATGAACCGCAGGATATTAAACCAGATATATCACAGCAGGACATCAAAAGTCATATTTCTAATTACTAGCCTTTTACTGATGAAAAAGAGAATATATGCGCCTGGTGCTTAGGCCAGAGGACGAGACTGACAAAAGTTCTCTTAACGGCTCGTTTACTCTTACTTTAGGCAGTCCTGATAGTTCATGTAATGAAAAGGTGCAACCATAAATAGAGGCTTGTGTCGAATCTTCACAGGAATTACAGATGGATAAACAGTCTCAAAATGACAGTGAAGAAAAAGTCATCAGAGATGGCCCAAATGTGCAGAAAATTGAATAAAGAGATACTTCTGAACTAGAATTGGTCCTCAGTACGGAATATCATCCAACGTCTGAACACGGTGCTGATAGTGAAGAAACCATAACAGATGCAGAAATGTATGAGTGCACAAGTAACAATGAACCGCAGCATATTAAACCAGATATATCACAACAGGACATAAAACGCCATATTTCCAATTACTAGCCTTCTACTGATGAGGAAATAGAAGACTTGCGCCTGGTTCATAGTCCATAGGGCAAGTGTGACGAAAGTATCTTAGCAACTCGTTTAGTCTTGATTTAAGCAGTCCGGATACTTCAGGTAATGAAATGGTGCAACCGGAAGTGGAGGCTTGTGTCTTATCTTTACAGGAATTACAGGTAGATAAACAGTCTCAAAATTACAGTGAAGAGAAAGCCATCAGAGATGATCCAAATGAGCAGAAAATTGAAGAAAGGGGTACTTCTGAACTAGAATAGGTCCTCAGTACAGATTATCATCCAACTTCTGAACAGGCTGCTGAAAGTGAAGAAACCATAGCAAATGCAGAAATGGAGGAGTACAGAAACGACAACGAAGCGCAGGGTATTAAACCAGATATATCACAGCTGGACATCAGAAGCCATGTTGCTAATGATCCTTCTACTGATGAAGAAACAGAAGATTTTTTCCTGGTCCTTAGTTCGGAGGATGAGTCTGTCATAAGTTCTCTTAACGACTCGTTTACTCTCGGTTTAAGCTGTCCTGATAGTTCAGGTAGTGAAAAGGCGCAACGAGAAATGGAGGCTTGTGTCGAATCTTCACAGCAATTACAGATAGATAAACAGTCTCAAAATGAGAGTGAAGAGATGGCCATCAGAGATTACTCAAATGAGCAGAAAGTTGAGGAAACAGGTACTTCTGAACTAGAATTGGTCCTCAGTACAGATTAATATCCAACGCCTGAACAGGCTGCTGAAGGTGAAGAAGCCATAACAATTGCAGAATTGGAGGAGTGCACAAATGACAATGAACCGCAGGATATTAAACCAGATATATCACATTAGGACATCAATAGCCATGTTTCTAATGAGCGGTATACTGGTGAAGAAGCAGAAGATTTGCTCCTGGTCCTTAGTCCACATGAAGATTCTGACAAAAGTTCTATCAACGAGTCGTTTACTCCTGCTTTATGCAGTCGTGATAGTTCAGGTAATGAGAATGTGCAACCAGAAAGGACGCTTGTGTCGAATCTTTACAGGAATTACAGGTAGATAAACAGTCTCAAAATGAGAGTGAAGAGAAAGCCATCAGAGATGATCTAAATGCGCAGAAAATTGAGGAAAGAGGTACTTCCGAACTAGAATTGGTCCTCAGTACAAAATAATATCCAACGCCTGAACAGGCTGGTGAAAGTGAAGAAGCCATAACAGAAGCAGAAATGGAGGAGTGCACAAATTTCAAGGAACCGCAGGATATTAAACCAGATATATCACAGCAGAACTTCAAAAGCCAGATTACTAATTGCTAGCCGTCTACTGATGAAGAAACGTAAGATGTGCGCCTGGTTCTCAGTCCAGAGAATGAGTGTGACAAAAGTTCTCTTAACAACATGTTTGCTCTTGCTTTGAGTAATCCTGATAGTTCAGGTAATCAAAAGGGTGCAACCACAAATGAATTGTTGTGTTGAATCTTCACAGGAATAATAGGTAGATAAACAGCCTTAAAATGAGAGTGAAGAGAAAGCCATCAGTGACGATCCAAATGAGGAGAAAACTTGGAAAGAGGTACTTCTGAACCAGAATTGGCCCTCAGTGCACATTATCATCCAACGTCTGAACAGGTTGCTGAAAGTAAAGAAGCCACAACAGATGCAGAAATGGAGGAGTGCACAAATGACAATGAACCGCAGGATATTAAACCAGATACATCACAGCAGGATATCAAAAGCCATATTACTAATGAGCCTTCTGCTGATGAAAAATAGAAGATTTGCTCCTGGTCCTTAGGCCAGAGGACGAGTCTGACAAAAGTTCTCTTAACGGCTCGTCTACTCTTGCTTTAAGCAGTCCTGAGAGTTCAGGTAATGAAAAGGTGCAAGGAGAAATGGAGGCTTATGTCGAATCTTCACAGGAATTACTGGTAGATAAAGAGTCTCAAAATGAGAGTGAAGAGAAAGCCATCATAGATGATCCAAATGAGCAGAAAATTGAGGAAAGAGGTACTTCTGAACTGGAATTGGTCCTCAGTAGAGATTATCATCCAACGCTTGAACAGGCTGCTGAAAGTGAAGAAGCCATAGAAATGCACAGATGGAGGACTGCCTAAATGACATTGAACCGCAGGATATTAAACCAGATATATCACAGCTGGACATCAAAAGCCATGTTGCTAATGAGCCTTCTACTGATGAAGACACACAAGACTTGCGCCTGGTCCTTAGTCAAGAGGATGAGTCTGATAGGTTCTGTTAACGACTCCTTTACTCTTGCTGTAAGTCGTCCTGATAGTTCAAGTAATGAAAAGGTGCAACCAGAAATGGATGCTTGTGTTGAATCTTCACAGGAATTACAGGTAGATAAGCAGTCTCAAAATGACAGTGAAGAGAGAGCCATCAGTGATGATCCAAATGAGCAGAAAATTTAGGAAAGAGGTACTTCTGAGCTAGAATTGGTCCTCAGTACAGATTATCATCCAACTTCTAAACAGGCTGCTGCAAGTGAAGAAGCCATAGCAGATACAGAAATGGAGGAGTGCGCAAATGACAATGTAGCGCAGGATATTAAATCAGATATATCACAGTGGGACATCAAAAGCCATATTTCTAATTACTAGCCTTGTAGTGATGAAGAAAGAGAAGATTTGCGCCTGGTCCATATTCCAGAGGATTAGTCTGGCAAAAGTTATCTTAACAACTCGTTTACTCTTTATTTAAGCAGTCCTTATATTTCAGGTAATGAAAAGGTGCAGCCGGAAATGGAGGCTTGTGTCCAATTTTCACAGGAATTCCAGGTAGATAAACAGTCTCAAAATGAGAGTGAAGAGAAAGCCATCAGAGATGATCCAAATGAGCAGAAAATTGAGGAAAGAGGTACTTATGAACTAGAATTTGTCCTCAGTACAGATTATCATCCAACGTCTGAACAGGCTGCTGAAAGTGAAGAAGCCATAACAGATGCAGAATTGGAGGACTGCACAAATGACAATGAACCGCAGGATATTAAACCAGATATATGACAGCAGGACATCAAAAGCCATATGACTAATGAACCTTCTACTCAAGATGGAACAGAAGATTTGCACCTGATGCTTAGTCCAGAGGATGAGTCTGGAAAAGTTGTCTTAATGACGTGTTTACTCTTGCTTTGAGCAGTCCTCTTAGTTCAGGTAATGAAAAGGTGGAACCAAAAATGGAGGCTTGTGTCGAATCTTCACAGGAATCACAGGTAGATAAACAGTCTCAAAATGACAGTGAAGAGAAAGCCATCATAGATGACCCAAATGAGCAGAAAATTGAGGAAAGAGGTACTTCTAAACTAGAATTGGTCCTCAGTAGAGATTATCATCCAACGCCTGAACAGGCTGCTGAAAGTGAAGAAGCCATAAGAGATGCAGAACTGGAGGTGTGCACAAATGACAATGAAGGCACGATATTAAACCAGATATATCACAGCAGGACATCAAAAGTCATATTACTAATGAGCCTTCTACTGAAGATGGAACAGAAGATTTGCGCCTGGTCCTTAGTCCAGAGGATGAGTTTGACAAAAGTTCTCTTAATGACTTGATTACTCCTTCTTTAAGCAGTCCTGATAGCTCAGGTAATGAAAAGGTGCAACCAGAAATGGAGGCTTGTGTCGAATCTCCACAGGAATTACAGGTAGATAAACAGTCTCAAAATGAGAGTGAAGGGAAAGCCATCAGAGATAATCTAAATGAGCAGACAATTGAGGAAAGAGGTACTTATGAACTAGAATTGGTCCTCAGTACAGATTATCATCCAACGTCTAAACAGGCTGCTGAAACTGAAGAAGCCATAACAGATGCAGAAATGGAAGAGTGCACAAATGACAATGAAGAGCAGGATATAAAACTAGTAATATCACAGCAGGACATCAAAAGCCATATTACTAATTACTGGACGTCTACTGATCAATCCCCCTCCGAAGGAGTGTCGCCTTGCCGTGGTGGAGGGGCTCAGTACCCGATCCAGACGGCCTACTCAGTGTGTCTGTTTGACCACTGGTAGGCAAGAGGTGAGGGGAAGCTAAGAACATTCCAAACGGGTAGAAGAGGCTCGGTAGTCTTGGTTGTCGACTCATCTAGGAGAAGAGGACTCCGAAATCAAACTCCCCCAGGGGGATCTACTTCCGTAGGTCCGGGTTTGGCGTACCCGGGGCCCCGAGCCATACTCTCGATTGGGTTCCTCCAAGTGGTGAGAGGGCACATGCCAAACGCCCAATCAACTTTGGTCCACTTTTGTGTTTGACCTCCCACCTGTTACCTCCCTGTACACAGTCTGATGGATAACCTATGCGCGGGTTGTAGGAGGAAGAGGTGACTCAAGGGGTGACTGGGTAATCGCGTAAGTCCCAGCCCCTGGTTATCATGTAGGATCTGTGTGCGTATCCGCTAATAAAGGTCAGTCCCGGGGAGGGGCCTTTGCATGAGCTGATGCACTCCTGAAGGCGATTGGGTCCCTCTGTCTATACATTGGGAGGTGAGACCCTAGGGTGAGCAAGGTCCAGGCCAGGACTCTCACACCCCTCCGAAGGAGTGTCGCCTTGTCGTGGCGGAGGGGCTCAGTACCTGAGCCAGACGGCCTACTAAGTGTCATTTTGATCACTGGTAGGCAAGAGGTGAGGGGAAGCTAAGAACATTCCAAACGGGTAGATGAGGCTCGTTAGTCTTGGTCGACGACTCATCTAGGAGAAGAGGACTCCGAAATCAAACTCCCCCAGGGGCTCCTACTACGGTAGGTACGGGTTTGGCGTACCCGGGGCCCCATGCCATACTCTCGATTGGGTTCCTCCAAGAGGTGAGAGAGCACATGCCAAACGCCCAATCAACTTTGGTCCACTTTTTTGTTTGACCTCCCACCTGTTACCTCCCTGTACACAGTCTGATGGATAACCTACGCGCGGGTGACGCAAGGGGTGACTGGGTAATAGCGTAAGTCCCAGCCCCTGGTTATCATGTAGGATCTGTGTGCGTATCCGCTGATAAAGGTCAGTCCCGGGGAGGGGCCATTGCATGAGCTGATGCACTCCTGAAGGCGATTGGGTCCCTCTGTCTATGCATTGGGAGGTGAGACCCTAGGGTGAGCAAGGTCCAGGCCAGGACTCTCACCTAAGCCGGGGTGGCGCCCAGGATGTGAGCATGCCATCGGAGACATTTGCAATGGTGGAGGATGACATCGCCATGAGTTCTCAAAAAACTCAAAACAAAAAAAATATAAAAGTTTGTGTAAAGGAAGTAGCAGAGTTGAGTGGTCCTCGCTACTTAGTAATATCAAGAACTGAGGGAGACAAGAAATTTTTATCGGTGAGCCCATTTACCATACAAAAGGGTTTGGATAACATTGCTGGTCCTGTAAAGTCATGCACTAGATCTCGCAATGGCACGCTCCTGGTTGAAGCACATTCAGCTACCCAGGCAGCTAAAATACTGAAAGCGAATATGCTAGCAAGTTATCCTGTCAGCGTTCAGATGCACAGAACTTTGAACTCCTCGCGCGGCGTGATAAACACCCGTGCATTGGATGATTTAAGCAATGAGGAGATTCAAGAAAATCTTATGGAACAAGGCGTTACTAATGTTTACCGGGTTCAACGCAAAGAAGGTGGTGAACTGAAGCCAACACGTACCCTGTTCCTGACCTTTGATCGGGTAGATCTCCCGCAAAGGATTAAGGCAGGGTATGAGTCCATCGAAGTTAGGCCGTTCATCCCGAACCCGCTCAGATGTTTTAAATGCCAGCGCTTTGGGCATACAAATGAATTTTGCAAGGGACAAGCTACATGCCCCCAATGTGGAGATGAATTCCACGATGGTGCATGTACAGCAGCTCCGTCATGTGTGAACTGCAGAGGTGAACATCCATCCAGTTCCCGAGATTGCCCCCGCTTTGTAGAGGAAAGAGCGATCCAAGAGATACGGGTCAAAGAGAAGGTGCCCTTCTCAGAAGCCCGGAAGCTCTTGCGTATACGCCAACCCTCTGTTCCAAGGTCCGGGACCTATAGCTCAGTTGTAGCTAAACCGGTACCGAGCAGAGAGATCGCAACCCAGACCAGCGATTTCAATGGGGCAACAATATCTGAAAAGACACTTGTAGCCCGTAGCTCTACTCCAAAGCCTTCAACATCAGCGCGCACATCTGTGTCAACGTCAACGTCTACAAAATCCGCAAGCGCAAAGAACATTAGCGTTACATCACCATCAAGAGCATCAAGATCAGCGCAAAAAACTAGCAAGCCCGTAAGATATGAAGCCTCACCGATCAAATTTAAAAAGAGTTACTCAAAGACCGACTTCCTCAAGGAAAATAAAATGTCTAGTCCCAGTACATCGAAGGGATGTAAGAGTCCCCGAACATCTCCTCGAAGATCTCGAAAATCCTCTTCTGGAGAATCTTCTGGGGTGGACTCAGACCGGCGTCTTTCATCTTCGCCGGTCCCCATTAGCAACCGGTTCGAGACACTCGAACCCAAGTTTGCTATGGGAAGACGCACGTCCTCGGCAGAGGACATGGATTTGGACCAATCTGCCCACACTGGGAGACCCCCAGTTGAAAAGAGGCGCGAAAAAGCGTCCGAAAAGAACGTCAGCCCAAGAGAGAAAAGGGCTAAATTAGTTCGACAACCGCCTGCTCCAAAGTAATGAAGAGTTACCTTGGAATTACCTATCCCATACACAATGCAATATGACTGTCCTACAATGGAACGTACGTGGAATTCGAACTCAAAGACCAGAACTTGAGCTTTTGCTCAAAGAAAACGAACCTCTGGTTGCATGTTTGCAAGAGACTAAGCTGCGTCCTCATGACGCTTTCCATCTAAGGCGATACACCCCAATACGGTGTGATGTTACACCAGAAGAGGGTGTACCGGCACATGGCGGCGCTATGATGCTTGTTAGAGATGACGTGTATATGCAAACTCTACCATTGCACTCTGATATACAATCAGTTGCTGTATGGATTAAACTGCCGAACATACATTTCACCATCTGTAATGTTTATTTGCCTCCGTCCCATGACTTCTCGCACAGTGATTTAGAAGATCTAGTTTCCCAGTTGCCAACACCGTTTCTGTTCGTGGGAGACTTCAATGCGCACCACCCACTTTGGGGTTCAAGTCGCGCTTGTGCGAGAGGTACACTCATTTCCGATTTTTTGGACAGTCACAACCTAGCTCTCCTCAACACTGGAGAGCCAACATTCATTTCGGACTCTCATAACAGCTTCTCACACCTTGACCTTGCAGTTTGTTCACCTCAGTTGGCAGTCTCCTTACAATGGAATGTCATCTCTGATTTACACTCTAGTGACCACTTCCCATGTCTTATTAGTCTCTTGACGCAACATACTTTTTCCACTCGTATGCCCAGATGGCGTTTGGACCATGCCAACTGGAACCTTTACACCCAGTTGGCTGTCTTTACCTACAACGAGCACGACTCAGTGAATAATTTGGCTCAGCATCCCACGGAGACGATTCTCTCTGCTGCTGAACAATCGATTCCGCGGTCGACTACTCACCCCCGTCGATTTCCCGTCCCCTGGTGGACGGAAGAATGTCGGAATGCCATTCGTGCTCGAAGGCGTGCACTTAGGGTTTTCCAACGTCACCCTACTTTGGAAAACCTAATCGAACACAAGAAAATGCGCGCCAGGTCCAGACGAGTCATTAAGGATAGCAAAAAGTCATCATGGAGCAAATTTGTAGCTTCATTTAACCGACACACACCTTCCTCGGTTGTGTGGGATAGATTAAGGCGTGTTGCAGCTAAAACGACCCAAATACCAGTAGCGGGACTAAAAACAGCCACAGGAGCTGTTGTTGATTCATTTGAAGTGGCCAATACCTTTGGCAGTGCTTTCGCACAAGTGTCTAGCTCGGAAAACTACTCCCCTGAGTTCCTTCCATTTAAAACTCAGGTGGAATCCCAAGGCTTAACGTTTCGTTCTAGAAACGTAGAAGATTACAATCGCCTTTTCACCATGGCGGATCTGGAGCATTCCCTGAAATCTTCGCGATGTTCAGCACCAGGACCGGACGGTATTCATGTACAAATGTTACAACAGCTCTCTCCTGAAGGTAAGGCATTCCTGCTCGAGGTCTATAATCGTGTTTGGATTGACAGTATACTCCCAGAAAATTGGCGGGAGGCCACCGTTATCCCCATCTTGAAGGCTGGGAAGGACCGTCATCTTCCCTCCAGCTATCGTCCTATTTCCCTCACCAGTTGCGTTTGCAAGGTGACGGAACGCATGATCAATGGACGATTGGTATGGTGGTTAGAAAGTCGTAACCTACTGACTAACATCCAGTGTGGTTTTCGACGACGCCGTTCAACTATTGACCATCTTGTGTCAATATCGACACAGATAATGGACGGCTTTATGAAGAACTGTCAAACCGTTGGCATATTTTTCGATCTTGAGAAGGCTTATGATACGTGCTGGCGAGCAGGGATTCTACGTTCCCTGTATGACTGGAACATACGTGGACGCCTACCACTTTTCATTCAGGAGTTTATGAAGGACCGCTTTTTCCGAGTAAGGGTCGGCTCGGTTTTTTCTAATTCTTTTGTTCAGGAGGAGGGAGTACCTCAGGGTTCGGTGCTAAGTGTCACGCTCTTTGCTATAGCAATTAACTCCATCTGGAAATGTGTTCCACCTGGAGTTTCGTCATGCCTATTCGTAGACGACTTCGCTGTCTATTGCACTTCTCAGCGCACGGCGTTCTTACATCGGCGCCTGCAGCAATGTTTGGACAACCTTAGAGAATGGAGCGTGAAAAACGGCTTCCATTTCTCAACTGAGAAGACAATCTGCGTTAATTTCTGGCGCCGTAGGAGACGATTACCACCTTCGCTCCGATTTGGTCCAGATGAACTTCCCTTCGCAGAAGAGACGCGCTTCCTGGGTTTGATCTTGGACAGGAAGCTTAGTTGGTCGTCGCATATTGCACAGCTAAGAGCGAGATGTGACCGTTCCCTAAATATTATGCGAGTACTGAATGGCAAATCGTGGGGAGCGGATCGGACAATTTTGTTGCGAATATATCGCGCATTAGTCCGATCCAAGCTAGACTATGGGTGTATTGTTTATTCGTCAGCACGACCATCTGTGCTGAGAAGATTAGACGTGGTCCATAATAGGGGCATCCGCATTGCAACAGGAGCTTTTCCAACAAGCCCAGTGGTGAGCCTTTACGCCGAGTCCGCAGAACCTCCTCTGCATTATCGGCGTGAGATTCTCTTGGCAAATTATGGTTGTGCGCTTAGATGTATGCCTAAGCACCCAACGTTCGCTTCTTTTTTCACCACCACGCTAAGAGAACGATATAGGAATAGCACCCTTAATCCAAAACCTGCGGGGTTCCGTTTCCAAGAGCTCCTAGTGAAGCTTGGAGTGGAACTGCCTGTGATGTTCGCCAAGGGCGAGAGACTTTACCCCCCTTGGCTATCTGGTGCGCCCCATGTAGATCTTGGGATGACCATACACCAGAAGTCCACGATGCCTATTTCAAGTATCCGCACGTGTTTCTTAGAATTTTTGTCAGGTTACTCTGACCGTAAATATATTTACACCGATGGATCAAAGAACACCAACGGTGTTGGATGTGCTTATGTTTATGGAACCGAACCATATACATTCGGTTTTCCAAATAGCACTTCCATTTTTACTGCAGAGCTTTATGCAATTTATCGAGCCGTTTTGTATGTTCGCCGTCGTAAATTAGGTGACTGCCTGATTTTGAGCGATTCCCTTAGTGCACTGCAGAGCCTTTGTCAGTTGTACAACCCCCACCCTATTGTACAACGTATCCAGGATGCCCTCCATGTTTTACACGCTTCTGGTGTTGACGTGGTGTGTGCATGGATTCCTGGTCACGTAGGTTTGCCTGGGAATGAAATGGCAGATTTAGCAGCAAAGACGGCAACTACAGAACCCAGAATTATCATCTCGCGTGTTACTTCGGAAGACTTTAGGCTTAAAGTGCGGAGAGCGGTGCTGTCGTGCTGGCACGACGAGTGGTCAGCTCTCCGCGGTAATAAGCTTAGAGAAGTGAAAGAACTTCCGATAAACTGGGTAACTTCCTGTCGCACATCTCGTCGCGAGGAGGTTAGTTTGGCTCGATTAAGAATAGGGCACTGCAATTTTTCGCACGGTTACCTATTTAAAAGGGACCCTGCGCCTCTATGTCCGCTGTGTGACAACGTTTTGTCGGTTCGCCACGTGCTGCTAGAGTGTTACTCTCTAGCGCACCTTCGGGATTCTCTGCAGCTGCCTGCCAGACTTGCAGAGGTCCTAGCGGACGACAAAACAGCGGTTGATAGAGTTTTTAATTTTTTAGCGCAGTGCAATATAAATTTGAGGATTTAAAATTTTTAATTATCTGTTTCTGATTTTGGACATATTTATCACCTTGTTTCATATCTGGCTATTGCCACTGCTTTTTACCTCTGTATATTTTTCTTTTTGCTAGTATTTTTATTTTTTGAGTGAAATTTATATCTGGCCATTGCCATGAGTCTGTTAAGGGCGCTGATGACCTAGAAGTTGAGCGCCCTTAAACCAAATCCAATCCAATACAGGACTCTCACCTAAGCCGGGGTGGCGCCCAGGATGTGAGCATGCCATCGGAGACATTTGCAATGGTGGAGGATTAATGCGCCATGAGTTCCAAAACTCAAAACAAAAACAAACCAGAAGTTCATGTAAAGGAAGTAGTCGAGTGTTGTGGTCCTCGCTACTTAGTAATTTCGAGAACTGAGGAAGGAAAAAAGTTCCTTTCGGTGAGCCCATTTGTAATCCAGAAGGGCCTGGATAAGATAGCTGGTCCAGTGAAGTCATGCACTAGATCGCGTAATGGCACGCTTCTAGTAGAAGCGCATTCAGCAGAACAGGCAGCTAAAATACAAAAAGCAAACCTGTTGGCCAGCTATCCAATATGTGTTGACCTGCATAAGACGTTGAACTCGTCACGCGGTGTCGTTAATACCCGCGCTTTAGACGGACTCAGTGTTGAAGAGATTAAGGAAAACCTAGAAGATCAAGGTGTTACCTGTGTGTATCGGGTTCATCGCAAAGAAAGCGGTGAATTGAAGCCTACTCGTACCCTGTTCCTGACCTTTGATCGGGTAGATCTCCCACAAAGGAAAAGGCAGGGTATGAATCCATCGAAGTTAGGCCGTTCATTCCGAACCCACTCAGGTGTTTCAAGTGCCAGCGCTTTGGACATACAAGCGAGCTTTGTAAGGGACTAGCTACATGCCCTCAATGTGGAGATGAACTCCACGATGGTGCATGTACTACAACTCCTTCATGTGTTAACTGCAGAGGTGAACATCCATCTAGTTCCCGAGACTGCCCCCGCTTTGTAGAGGAAAGAACGATTCAAGAGATACGGGTTAAAGAGAAGGTGCCCTTCTCAGAAGCCCGGAAGATCTTGCGTCTACGCCAACCCTCTGTTCCCAGATCTGGAACCTATAGCTCTGTTGCAGCTAAAGCGGTAGCGAGCAGAGAGATCGCAACGCAGACCAGCGATTTCAATGGGGCAACAATATCTGAAAATACACTTGTTGCCCGTAGCGCTATTCCAAAGCCCTCAACATCGGCACGCACATCTGCGTCAACGTCTACAAAGTCCGTAAGTGCAAAGAAAATCAGCGTTACATCCCCATCAAAATCATCAAGATCAACACAAGAAAGAAGCAAGCCCGTAAGATATGATGCCTCACCGATCAAGTTCAAGAAGACTTATACAAGAAACGACTTCCTCAAGGAAAATGGTACGTCCGATCCCAGTACATCTAAGGGATATAAGAGTCCCCGAACATCTCGAAAATCCTCTTCTGGAGAATCTTCAGGGGTGGACTCAGACCGGCGTCTTTCATCTTCGCCGGTCCCCATTAGCAACCGGTTCGAGACACTCGAACCCAAGTTTGCTATGGGAAGACGCACGTGCTCGGCAGAGGACATGGATTTGGACCAATCTGCCCACACTGGGAGACCCCCAGTGGAAAAGAGGCGCGAAAAAGCGTCCGAAAAGAACGTCAGCCCAAGAGAGAAAAGGGCTAAATTAGTTCGACAACCGCCTGCTCCAAAGTAATGAAGAGTTACCTTGGAATTACCTATCCCATACACAATGCAATATGACTGTCCTACAATGGAACGTACGTGGAATTCGAACTCAAAGACCAGAACTTGAGCTTTTGCTCAAAGAAAACGAACCTCTGGTTGCATGTTTGCAAGAGACTAAGCTGCGTCCTCATGACGCTTTCCATCTAAGGCGATACACCCCAATACGGTGTGATGTTACACCAGAAGAGGGTGTACCGGCACATGGCGGCGCTATGATGCTTGTTAGAGATGACGTGTATATGCAAACTCTACCATTGCACTCTGATATACAATCAGTTGCTGTATGGATTAAACTGCCGAACATACATTTCACCATCTGTAATGTTTATTTGCCTCCGTCCCATGACTTCTCGCACAGTGATTTAGAAGATCTAGTTTCCCAGTTGCCAACACCGTTTCTGTTGGTGGGAGACTTCAATGCGCACCACCCACTTTGGGGTTCAAGTCGCGCTTGTGCGAGAGGTACGATCATTGCCGATTACCTGGATAGTCACAACCTAGCTCTCCTCAACACTGGAGAGCCTACATTCATTTCTGACTCTCACAGCACCTTCTCACACCTTGATCTTGCAGTTTGTTCACCTCAGTTGGCAGTCTCCTTACAATGGAATGTCATCTCTGATTTACACTCTAGTGACCACTACCCATGTCGTATTAGTCTCTTGACACAACATACTTTTTCCACACGTATGCCCAGGTGGCGTTTGGACCATGCCAACTGGAACCTTTACACCCAGTTGGCTGTCTTTACCTACAACGAGCACGACTCAGTGAATAATTTGGCTCAGCATCCCACGGAGACGATCCTCTCTGCTGCTGAACAATTGATTCCGCGGTCGACTACACACCCCCTGTCGTAGTATAAATAACGTACACAAACAGCTAGGTCTCCATACTTAAACTCTCTATTTTTCTTACAAAAACAAAGCAAGAACAAAAACGCATCTGGTGGCGTTAACAACAACTATTTGGTTATAATCACTGACGGTAGATGTCCTCAGCTACTCTGTGTCCTCAACATCCTCCCCACCCTGGTCGATTTCCAGTGGAATCACCAGTTGTACTGGTCGACTGATCCTCGTACCATCGGGTAGACGCAGGATGGCTGTCCTCACTCGGCCATCTCTCCCTTGTAGTACTTCGTCGACTCGGGCTCTCTTCCACATGTGTCTGGGCAGGACGTCTTCTTGCAGGAGGGCGACGTCTCCAACTCGCAGTTTCGGATGTTTGCCGGCTGGACACTTAACCTCGTGGTAACTCCGCAGTTGCAGGAGGTATTCCTTTTTCCACCTTCGCCAGAAGTCTTCGGAGATTTTCATCTTCTTTCGGAATTCCTTCGTAAGATCTTTTCTTCCGTCAGGCTCAGGTCCGTTCGGAATGGTCGTGAGTTTCTCTCCGTTGAGGAAATGGGAAGGTGTAAGAGCTTCAAGGTTGCTCCCGTCTTGTACAATGGGACGTGAATTTAGGGTGGCTTCGATGCTGATCAGAACAGTGTTGAGTCCCTCTTCATCGACCTGTGATCGACCAAGTACCTTTCTGAGACAGCGTTTGGTGGAACCGATCATCCTTTCCCACCATCCTCCCCACCAAGCCGCCCGTGGAGCTATGAACTTCCAGGTCACGTTGTGATGCGCTAGATATTCATGCGTCTTCGGATCGGTGAGAACTTTTGACAGTTGAAGCTCTCTATTTGCTGCTTGAAAAGTTTGAGCGTTGTCAGAGTATATGGTTCGTGGTACTCCTCGGCGTCCCACAAATCGCTGGAATGCCATTAAAAATTTGTCAGTAGATAGGTTCGTAGCCAGTTCTAAGTGTATAGCTCGTACCGTTGCACATGTAAACAGAACGATGTAAGCTTTCTTCATCTCGTTCCCCGATTTGATATAGAATGGGCCGGCAAAGTCGATGCCAGTCACGGCAAATGGTCGAGTAGAACGAACACGATCCAATGGCAATGGGGCTTCGATCTCTTCACACCTTAATTCTCTCTCTGTGGCCTCCTCAAGTTCACTGTTTAGTGCAGCCATCTCGAGATCAAGTTCTTTCAGTCGTAGCCGTATTGTCACAATCCTATCCTTCTGGGTGTTTCGAGCATCAGTGTTCTCTTCCTGTTCTTGCTCTAGGTGTGCAATTCTCTGCTGGATATCAGTAAACACTTTCTTAAACACATCTTCCTCACATTCTTTTGTGGACGCATTAGCTTTCGCCTGCTTCACTTCCTCCTCCTTCTCGTCCAGCAATTTCCTCAAATCAGACAGCTGATTCTTCAAGCAGGAATTATTCTGCGACAACTCATCTAGAAGCTTATCCTTTGCTGCAATTTTGGAATAGCAGTTCTCACATTCTTTGACAAGCTGCTTATACTGGGTACCTTCTTCCTGCAAACGAGACTCCAGCGCTCTGGTTGCCTCTGCAATATCTGCGTTCTTTGTTTTTGTAAGGTTGACTACCTGTACAAGCAAACGCTCCTTCTCTGGATCATTGGCAGTTGCCTTTGCATTTAATGTCTGCTCCAAAAGTTCTTGCATTGCTTCTTTTTCTTTCTTTAGTCCTGCTATTAGTTGCTTATCTTTGTGAGCTTCTGCTTCCAAACAGCCAATACCATTTCTCAACTGTATGTTAGTGGCCTGCTGAACACGCAGTTCCTGCGCCACCATCTCCTTGCTTTGCGTCAGAGCCTCCAGCATGTGGTTCAGACTGTCTACTTGAATTTTGCTGACAGTAGTGGGTTGTGTGTTATTGGCGTTACAGACGGATATGTGATGAAGTTGCTTGCAATTTGAGCAAGAAACTTTTCCTTTCTTGTTGCACTGGTGGACAGTGTGTCCTCTGTTAAGGCAAAGAAAACATCGCGTGGAAAGTCTGAGCTTTTGTATTCTGTCTTCCAGGTTGGTTATTTCTTTATATTCTTGGGCCCAGTGGCCTTTATTTTCACAAAAGACGCAGAATGGATTTATGGTTTTCTTCCATCTCGGTTTTGATTTTTCCCTTTTTGCAGAAATTTGAAGAGTGGCCGCTGTCGGAGTATAGAAGGATGGAGCGGACGTGGTGGTTTCTCCTCTGATCTTCTCAGTTAGCGATGCCTCTACCTCTTCATTGAGAAACGCCATTAATGACATCATGTGACCTTCTTTAATGTTTTCTCGCTTTGCGTGTATTAGCCAGCGTCTGCAAATTTCAGCTGGAAAAGCTCGTAGGATTTTTGGAGCCAATATACGTCCGTATAGGTTTACATCTTCCCCTAGGGCTATGAGGGCTTGTACTCTGCGATGACACTCCACGTACGTCGAGTTCAACTCTTGAGGACTTTCCGACAAAGTAGGTCTTAAATTTTCCAGGAAGTCAAGGTGGGCCTGGATTATTCTATCCTTGTCTCCGTATCGTGCTACAAGTATCTTTTTCGTCTGTTCATAGGTATCTGCGCTCACTGCTATGCCATCTATGAGTCGCTTTGGCTCTCCTTCGAGGTATCCTCTTAGAAACACGTGCTTATTTATGTCAGATATTGTGGGGTTCTTGTCAACTGAGGACTGGAACTGTTCCCAGAACCTGCACCAAGTTTCTATATCACCGGAAAAGGGTTCGAGCCGTATTGTGGGTAGTTTAACCCCTTGTATGACCGTGGGTATACCGTCAGAATAGTTATTAGTAGTGGAAAGCACACAAGGCTTGTCTTTCTTCTTTGTAAGGAGGGTTTTGGCGTGCTGAAGTGCGCGCTTCGATCTGTCTAAATATTCTTCGCAAGTCTGTGCGTCTGCTTCGTATTCTTCGTCTGTTAACATGTCATGAATATAGTCGTCTAAGGTGAGTAACATGTTTAAAGTATCCTGAAGACGATCGCTGATGTGTTCGATCTCAGCTGTATCTGTAGAGTCATTGCTGCCATTTAAAGATGTTGCAAACCGTGTACAATTATTGCGCTGAGTGGTACGTTTTCGTTTAAGTTTCTTAAGTTCTTGTTCTTTGTCCGTCATTATGTGAATAAGAATAGGTCTGTTAGCTAAGTGGATTTGTCTTGATTTATGGCTGGAGAGATGGGGCGAGCTTGAAAGAACAGCTGTGCTCTGTGCTATTCCAAGAGGCAACCAGATGGCGTTGGCAATGGCAAAAAAATGGCTACTCGAAACTGATGAGGTTATCAAGCATACATAATACACAATTCTACCAAATCAATGAAAGTAATGTAGCAAGTGTTATTGCAAACATGCTGCTGCGTTATGCAAATCAATCCGTATACAATTGAATGTTGTACTTATCCGTTGTGTTGAAATGGTGTCGTCGTGTGGCGTTGTGAGGTTCCGTGTCTTATTTCAAGTAATCTGCACTTCACTGCCACTTTAACTTAGTATTTTCTGCTTGAAATCTTCAAGATGTTTCGTTTCGTGATGTAGTGATCCGTGATTCGAACAGTAATTAAGTTTCGGCACCAGTATGTCGTAGTATAAATAACGTACACAAACAGCTAGGTCTCCATACTTAAACTCTCTATTTTTCTTACAAAAACAAAGCAAGATCAAAAACGCATCTGGTGGCGTTAACAACAACTATTTGGTTATAATCACTGACGGTAGATGTCCTCAGCTACTCTGTGCCCTCAACACCCCCGTCGATTTCCCGTCCCCTGGTGGACGGAAGAATGTCGGAATGCCATTCGTGCTCGAGGGCGTGCACTTAGGGTTTTCCAACGTCACCCTACTTTGGAAAACCTAATCGAATACAAGAAAATGCGCGCCAGGTCCAGACAAGTCATTAAGGATAGCAAAAAGTCGTCATGGAGCAAATTTGTAGCTTCATTTAACCGACACACACCTTCCTCGGTTGTGTGGGATAGATTAAGGCGTGTTGCAGCTAAAACGACCCAAATACCAATAGCGGGACTAAAAACAGCCACAGGAGCTGTTGTTCATTCATTTGAAGTGGCCAATACGTTTAGCAGTGCTTTCGCATAAGTGTCTAGCTCGGAAAACTACTTCCCTGAGTTCCTTCCAATTAAAACTCAGGTGGAATCTCAAGGCTTCTCGTTTCGTTCTAGAAACGTAGAAGATTACAATCGCCTTTTCACCATGGCGGAGCTGGAGCATTCTCTGAAATCTTCGCGATGTTCAGCACCAGGACCGGACGGTATTCATGTGCAAATGTTAAGACAGCTCTCTCCTGAAGGTAAGGCATTCCTGCTCGAGGTCTATAATCGTGTTTGGGTTGACAGTATACTCCCAGAAAATTGGCGGGAGGCCACCGTTATTCCCATCTTGAAGAATGGGAAGGACCGTCATCTTCCCTCCAGCTATCATCCTATTTCCCTCACCAGTTGCGTTTGCAAGGTGATGGAACGCATGATCAATGGACGATTGGTATGGTGGTTAGAAAGTCGTAACCTACTGACTAACATCCAGTGTGGTTTTCGACGACGCCGTTCAACTGTTAACCATCTTGTGTCAATATCGACACAGATAATGGAGGGCTTTATGAAGAACTGTCAAACCGTTGGCATATTTTTCGATCTTGAGAAGGCTTATGATACGTGCTGGCGAGCAGGGATTCTACGTTCCCTGTATGCCTGGAACATACGTGGACGCCTACCACTTTTCATTCAGGAGTTTATGAAGGACCGCTTTTTCCGAGTAAGGGTCGGCTCGGTTTTTTCTAATTCTTTTGTTCAGGAGGAGGGAGTACCTCAGGGTTCGGTGCTAAGTGTCACGCTCTTTGCTATAGCAATTAACTCCATCTGGAAATGTGTTCCACCTGGAGTTTCGTCATGCCTATTCGTAGACGACTTCGCTGTCTATTGCACTTCTCAGCGCACGGCGTTCTTACAACGGCGCCTGCAGCAATGTTTGGACAACCTTAGAGAATGGAGCGTGAAAAACGGCTTCCGTTTCTCAACTGAGAAGTCAATCTGCGTTAATTTCTGGCGCAGTAGGAGACGATTACCACCTTCGCTCCGTTTCGGTCCAGATGTACTTCCCTTCGCAGAAGAGACGCGCTTCCTGGGTTTGATTTTGGACAGGAAGCTTCGTTGGTCGTCGCATATTGCACAGCTAAGAGCGAGATGTGACCGTTCCCTAAATATTATGCGAGTACTGAATGGCAAATCGTGGGGAGCGGATCGGACAATTTTGTTGCGAATATATCGCGCATTGGTCCGATCCAAGCTAGATGGGTGTATTGTTTATTCGGCAGCACGACCAACTGTGCTGAGAAGATTAGACGTGGTCCATAATAGGGGCATCCGTAGTGCAACAGGAGCTTTCCCAGCAAGCCCACTGGTGAGCCTTTACGCCGAGTCCGCAGAACCTCCTCTGCAATACCGGCGTGAGATTCTCTTGGCAAATTATGGTTATGCGCTTAGATGTATGCCTAAGCACCCGACGTTCGCTTCTTTTTTCACCACCACGCTAAGAGAACGATATAGGAATAGCACCCTTAGTCCTAAGCCTGCGGGGCTCCGTTTCCAAGACCTTCTAGTGAAGCTTGGAGTGGAACTGCCTAGGATGATCGCCAAGGGCGAGAGGCTTTACCCCCCTTGGCTATCTGGCACGCCCCATGTAGATCTTGGGATGACCGTACACCAGAACTCTACGATACCTATTTCAAGTATCCGCACGTGTTTCTTAGAATTTTTGTCAGGCTACACTGGCCGTCGATATATTTACACCAAAAAAAAAAAAAAAAAAAAAAAAAAAATATTTTGTTATTTAACGACGCTGTCTATTGCCAGGATCACATCAGCGTCGCTGGTGTGCCGGAATTTCGTCCCGCAGGAGTTCTTTTACATGCCAGTAAATCTACTGACATGGAGCTGTCGTTTTTAAGCACACTTAAAAACCATCGGCCTAGGCCGGGTTTGAACCCGCGAACTTGGGAACAGTAGGCCAGCGTCTAACCAACTGAGCCACCCAGACCGACGATATATTTACACCGATGGGTCAAAGAGCACCAATGGTGTTGGATATGCTTATGTTTATGGAACCGAACCATATACATTCGGTTTCACGAATAGCACTTCCATTTTTACTGCAGAGCTTGATGCTATTTATCGAGCCGTTTTGTATGTTCGCCGTCGTAAATTAGGTGACTGCCTGATTTTGAGCGATTCCCTTAGTGCACTGCAGAGCCTTTGTCAGTTGTACAACCCCCCACCCTATTGTACAACGTATCCAGGATGCCCTCCATGTTTTACACGCTTCTGGTGTTGATGTGGTGTGTGCATGGATTCCTGGTCACGTAGGTTTGCCTGGGAATGAAATGGCAGATTTAGCAGCAAAGACGGCAACTACAGAACCCAGAATTATCATCTCACGTGTTACTTCGGAAGACTTTAGGCTTGAAGTGCGGAGAGTGGTGCTGTCGTCCTGGCACGAAGAGTGGTCAGCTCTCCGCGGTAATAAGCTTAGAGAAGTGAAAGAACTTCCGATAAACTGGGTAACTTCCTGTCGCACATCTCGTCGCGAGGAGGTTAGTTTGGCTCGATTAAGAATAGGGCACTGCAATTTTTCGCACGGTTACCTATTTAAAAGGGACCCTGCGCCTCTATGTCCGCTGTGTGACAACGTTTTGTCGGTTCGCCACGTGCTCCTAGAGTGTTACTCTCTAGCGCACCTTTGGGATTCTCTGCAGCTGCCTGCCAGACTTGCAGAGGTCCTAGCGGACGACAAAACAGCGGTTGATAGAGTTTTTAATTTTTTAGCGCAGTGCAATACCAATTTCAGTATTTAAAATTTTTAATTTTCTGTTTCTGATTTTGGACATATTTATCATCATGTTTCATATCTGGCTATTGCCACTGCTTTTTACCTTTGTATATTTTTCTTGTTGCTAATATTTTTATTTTTTGAGTGAAATTTATATCTGGCTATTGCCATGAGTCTGTTAAGGGCGCTGATGACCTAGAAGTTGAGAGCCCTTAAACCAAATCCAATCCAATCTGGCACGACGAGTGGTCAGCTCTCTACGGTAATAAGCTTAGAGAAGTGAAAGAACTTCCGATAAACTGGGTAACCTCCTGTCGCACCTCTCGTCGCAAGGAGGTTAGTTTGGCTCGATTAAGAATAGGGCACTGCAATTTTTCGCATGGTTACCTATTTAAAAGGTACCCTGCTCCTATATGTCCGCTGCCTGACAACCTTTTGTCGGTTCGCCACGTGCTGCTGGAGTGTTGCTCTCTAGCACACCTTCCAAATTCTCTGCAGCTGTCAGCCGGACTTGCAGAGGTGTTAGCGGATGACAAAACAGCGGTTGATAGAGTTTTTAATTTTTTAGCGGAGTGCAATACCAATTTCAGTATTTAAAATTTTAATTATCTGTTTCTGCTTTTGGACATATTTATCACCTTGTTTCATATCTGGCTATTGCCACTGCTTGTTACCTTTGTATATTTTTCTTGTTGCTAGTATTTTTATTTTTTGAGTGAAATTAATATCTGGGTATTGCCGTGAATCTTTTATGGGCGCTGATGACCTAGAAGTTGAGAGCCCTTAAACCAAACCAAATCAAAATTTAAGCAGTCCTGATAGTTCAGGTAATGAAAATGTGCAACCAGAAATGGAGATTTGTGACGTATCTTCACAGGGATTACAGTTAGATAAACAGTCTCAGAATGAGAGTGAAGAGAAAGCCATCAGAGATGATCCAAA
Source organism: Tenodera sinensis (assembly GCA_030765045.1). Classification (NCBI taxonomy): domain Eukaryota; kingdom Metazoa; phylum Arthropoda; class Insecta; order Mantodea; family Mantidae; genus Tenodera; species Tenodera sinensis. The sequence goes on from JAUKNM010000089.1 coordinate 476,556, forward strand.
TGAGCAGAATATTAAGGAAAGAAGCACTCTTTAACTAGAATTGGTCCTCAGTACAGATTATCATCCAATGTCTGAACAGGCTGCTGAAAGTGCAGAAGCCATAACAGATGCAGAAAGGAAGGAGTGCACAAATGAGAATGAACTGCAGGATATTAAACCAGATATATCACAGCAGGACATCAAAAGCCAAATATTACTAATTACTAGCCTTCTACTGATGAAGAAACACAACATTTGCGCCAGGCCTTCTTGCAGATGATGAGTCTGACAAAGTTCTCTTAACGACTCGCTTATTCCTGCTTTAAGCACTCCTTATTGCTCAGGTAATGAAAAGGTGCAACTAGAAATTGAGGCTTGTGACGTATCTTCACAGGGATTATAGGTAGATAAACCGTCTCAAAATGAAAGTGAAGAGAAAGCCACCAGAGGTGATCCAAACGAGCACAGAATTAAGGAAAGAAGTACTTTTGAACTAGAATTGGTCCTCATAACAGATTGTCATCCGACGCCTGAACAGGCTGCTGAAAGTGAAGAAGCCATAACAGATGCACAAATGGAGGAGCGCACAAATGGCAATGAACTGCAGGATGTTAAACCAGATATATCACAGCAGGACATCAAAAGCCATGGAGCCTTCTACTGATGAAGAAATAGACGATTTGCGCCTGGTCCTTACTCCAGAGGAACAGTCTTACAAAAGTTCTCTTAACGACTCGTTTAGTGTTGCTTTAAGCAGTCGTGATAGTTCAGGTAATGAAAAGGTGCAACCAGAAGTCTAGGATTGTGTCGAATCTTCACAGGAATTACAGGTAGACAAACAGTCTCATAAATGAGAGTGAAGAGAAAGCCATCAATGATGATCCAAATGAGCAGAAAATTTAGGAAAGAGGTCATTCTGAACTAGAATTGGTCCTCAGTACTGATTATCATCCAAGGTCTGAACAGCCTGCTGAAAGTGAAGAAGCCGTAGGAGATGCGGAAATGGAGGAGTGATCAAATGACAATGAACCGCAGGATATTTAACCAGATATATCACAGCAGGACATCAAGAGTCATATTACTAATGAGCCTGCTACTGATGAAGAAATACATGCATTGCAACCGGTCCTTACTCCAGTGGATGAGTCATACAAACATTCTCTTAATGACCTTTTTACTCTTGCTTTAAGCAGCCCGAGTAGTTCAGGTAATGAAAAAGTGCAACCAGAAAAGGAGGCTTGTGTCGAATCTTCACAGGAATTACAGGTAGATAAACAGTCTCATAATGAGAGTGAAGAGAAAGCCATCAATGATGATCCAAATGAGCAGAAAATTGAGGAAAGAGGTCATTCTGAACTAGAATTGGTCCTCAGTACTGATTATCATCCAAAGTCTGAACAGCCTGCTGAAAGTGAAGAAGCCGTAGGAGATGTGGAAATGTAGGAGTGATAAAATGACAATGAACCGCAGGATATTTAACCAGATATACCACAGCAGGACATCAAGAGTCATATTACTAATGAGCCTGCTACTGATGAAGAAATATAAGAATTGCGCCTTGTCCTTAGTCCAGTGGATGAGTCTGACAAAGGTTCTCTTAATGACCCGTTTACTCTTGCTTTAAGCAGCCCGAGTAGTTCAGGTAATGAAAAGGTGCAACCAGAAAAGCAGGCTTGTGTCAAATCTTCACAGGAATTACAGGTAGATAAACAGTCTCATAATGAATGTGAAGAGAAAGCCGTTAGAGATGATCCAAATGAGCAGAAAATGGACCAGAGGGGTACTTCTGAACTAGAATTGGTCCCCAGTACAGAATATCATCCAACGTCTGAACAGGCTGCTGAAAGTTTAGCAGCCATAACAGATGCAGAAATGGAGGAGTGCACAAATGACAATGAACCGCAGGATACTAAACCAGATATATCACAGCAGGACATCAAAAGCCATATTACTAATTACTAGCCTTCTACTGATGAAGATACAGAAGATTTGTGCCTGGTGCTTAGTCCAGAGGATGAGTCTGCTAAAGTTCTCTTAATGCCTTGTTTACTCTTGCTTTAAGCAGTCCTAATGTTCAGGCAATTAAATGGTGCAACCAGAAAAGGAGGATTGTGTGGAATCTTTATAGGAGTTACAGGTCCCAAAATGAGAGTGAAGAGAAAGGCATCAGAGAAGATCCAAATGAGCAGAAAATTGAGGAAGGAGGTACTTCTGAACTAGAATTTGTCCTCAGTACAGCTTATCATCCAACATATGAACAGCCTGCTGAAAGTGAAGAAGCCATAACAGATGCAGAACTGGAGTAGTGCACAAATGACAATGAACCGCAGGATATTAAACCAGATATATCACAGCAGGATATGAAAGGCCATATTACGAATGAGCCTTCTACTGTTGAAGAAACAGAAGATTTGCACCTGGTCCTTAGTCCAGAGGAAGATGACAAAAGTTCTCTTAACGACTCGTTTACTGTTGCTTTAAGCAGTCATGATAGTTCAGGTAATGAAAAGGTGCAACCAGAAATCTAGGCTAGTGTTGAATCTTCACATGAATTACAGGTAGATAAACAGTCTCAAAATGAGAGTGAAGAGAAAGCCATCAGAGAGGATCCAAATGAGCAGAAAATTGAGGAAGGAGGTACCTCTGAACCAGAATTGGTCCTCAGTAAAGATTATCATCCAACGTCTGAACACGCTGCTCAAAGTGTAGAAGCCACAACAGATGCAGAAATGGAGGACAGCACAAATGAGAATGAACCGCAGCATACTAAAGCAGATATACCACAGCGGGACATCAAAAGCCATATTACTAATTACTAGCCTTCTACTGATAAAGAAACAGAAGATTTGCGCCTGATGCTTAGTCCAGAGGATGAGTCTGCAAAAGTTCTCTTAATGATCTGTTTACTCTTGCTTTAAGCAGTCCTAATAGCTCAGGTAATGAAAAGGTGCAACCAGAAAAGGAGGATTGCATTGAATCTGACGGGAATTATAGGTCCCAAAATAAGAGTGAAGAGAAAGGCGTCAGAGAAGATCCAAATGAGCAGAAAATTGACGAAAGAGGTACCTCTGAACTAGAATTGGTCCTCAATACAGATTATCATCCAAAGTCTGAACAGGCTGCTGAAAGTGAAGAAGCCATAACAGATGCAGAAATGGAGGAGTGCACAAATGACAATGAATCTCAACATATTTAACCACACATATCACAGCAGGACATCAAAGGCCATATTACAAATGAGCCTTCTACTGATGAAGAAACAGAAGATTTGTGCCTGGTCTTTAGTCCAGAGGATGAGTTGGACAAAAGGTCTCTTAACGACTTGTTTACTCTTGCTTCAAGCAGTCGTGGTAGTTGAGGTAATGAGTAGGTGCAACCGGAAATGGAGGATTGTGTCGAATCTTCACAGGAGTTACAGGTGGATAAATAGTCTCAAACTGAGAGTGAAGAGTAAGGCATCACAGAAGATCCAAATGAGCAGAAAATTGAGGAAAGAGGTACTTCTGAACTAGCATTGATCCTCAATAAAGATTATCATCCAATGTCTGAACAGGCTTCTGAAAGTGAGGAAGCCATAACAGATGCAGTACTGAAAAAGTGCACAAATGACAATGAACCGCAGGATATTAAACCAAATATATCACAGCAGGACATCAAAAGCCATATTACTAATTACTAGCCTTCTACTGATGAAGATACAGAAGATTTGTGCCTGGTGCTTAGTCCAGAGGATGAGTCTGCTAAAGTTCTCTTAATGCCTTGTTTACTCTTGCTTTAAGCAGTCCTAATGTTCAGGCAATTAAATGGTGCAACCAGAAAAGGAGGATAGTGTGGAATCTTTATAGGAGTTACAGGTCCCAAAATGAGAGTGAAGAGAAAGGCATCAGAGAAGATCCAAATGAGCAGAAAATTGAGGAAGGAGGTACTTCTGAACTAGAATTTGTCCTCAGTACAGCTTATCATCCAACATATGAACAGCCTGCTGAAAGTGAAGAAGCCATAACAGATGCAGAACTGGAGTAGTGCACAAATGACAATGAACCGCAGGATATTAAACCAGATATATCACAGCAGGATATGAAAGGCCATATTACGAATGAGCCTTCTACTGTTGAAGAAACAGAAGATTTGCACCTGGTCGTTAGTCCAGAGGAAGATGACAAAAGTTCTCTTAACGACTCGTTTACTGTTGCTTTAAGCAGTCATGATAGTTCAGGTAATGAAAAGGTGCAACCAGAAATCTAGGCTAGTGTTGAATCTTCACATGAATTACAGGTAGATAAACAGTCTCAAAATGAGAGTGAAGAGAAAGCCATCAGAGATGATCCAAATGAGCAGAAAATTGAGGAAGGAGGTACTTCTGAACCAGAATTGGTCCTCAGTAAAGATTATCATCCAACGTCTGAACACGCTGCTCAAAGGGTAGAAGCCACAACAAATGCAGAAATGGAGGACAGCACAAATGAGAATGAACCGCAGCATACTAAAGCAGATATACCACAGCGGGACATCAAAAGCCATATTACTAATTACTAGCCTTCTACTGATAAAGAAACAGAAGATTTGCGCCTGATGCTTAGTCCAGAGGATGAGTCTGCAAAAGTTCTCTTAATGACCTGTTTACTCTTGCTTTAAGCAGTCCTAATAGCTCAGGTAATGAAAAGGTGCAACCAGAAAAGGAGGATTGCATTGAATCTGACGGGAATTATAGGTCCCAAAATAAGAGTGAAGAGAAAGGCGTCAGAGAAGATCCAAATGAGCAGAAAATTGACGAAAGAGGTACCTCGGAACTAGAATTGGTCCTCAATACAGATTATCATCCAAAGTCTGAACAGGCTGCTGAAAGTGAAGAAGCCATAACAGATGCAGAAATGGAGGAGTGCACAAATGACAATGAATCTCAACATATTTAACCACACATATCACAGCAGGACATTAAAGGCCATATTACAAATGAGCCTTCTACTGATGAAGAAACAGAAGATTTGTGCCTGGTCTTTAGTCCAGAGGATGAGTTGGACAAAAGGTCTCTTATCGACTTGTTTACTCTTGCTTCAAGCAGTCGTGGTAGTTGAGGTAATGAGTAGGTGCAACCGGAAATGGAGGATTGTGTCGAATCTTCACAGGAGTTACAGGTGGATAAACAGTCTCAAACTGAGAGTGAAGAGTAAGGCATCACAGAAGATCCAAATGAGCAGAAAATTGAGGAAAGAGGTACTTCTGAGCTAGCATTGATCCTCAATAAAGATTATCATCCAATGTCTGAACAGGCTTCTGAAAGTGACGAAGCCATAACAGATGCAGTACTGAAGGAGTGCACAAATGACAATGAACCGCAGGATATTAAACCAAATATATCACAGCAGGAAATCAAAAGCCATATTACTAATGAGCCTTCTACTGATGAAGAAACTGAAGATTTGCGCCTGATCCTTAGTCCAATGGATAAGTCTGAGAAAAGTTCTAGTAACGACTCATTTACTGTTGCTTTAAGCAGTCGTGGTAGTTCAGGTAATGAACAGGTGGAACCAGATATTAAGGCTTTTGTCGAATCTTCACAGGAATTACAGGTAGATAAACAGTGTCAAAATGAGAGTGAAGAGAAAGCCATGGGAGATGATCCAAATGAGCAGTAAATTGAGGAATGAGGTACATTTGAACTAGAATTGGTCCTCATACAGATTATCATCCAACGTCTGAACAGGCTGCTGAAAGTAAAGAAGCCATAACAGTTGCAGAAATGGGGGAGTGCACAAATGACAATGAGCCGCAGGTTATTATACCAGACATATAACAGGAGGACATCAAAAGCCATATTACTGCTGAGGCTTCCACTGATGAAGAAACAGAAGATTTGCCCTGGTCCCTAATCCTGAGGATGAGTCTGACAAAAGTTCTCTTAACGAGTTGCTTACTCTTGCTTTAAGCAGTCCTGATAGTTCAGCTAAGGAAAATGTGCAACCAGAAACGGAGGCTTGTGTCGAATCTTCTTAGGAATTATAGGTAGATAAACAGTCTCAAATTGAGAGTGAAGAGAGAGCCATCAGAGATTACTCAAATGAGCAGAAAGTTGAGGAAAGAGGTACTTCTGAACTAGAATTGTTCCTCAGTACAGATTATCATCCAACGTCTGAACAGCTTGCTGAAAGGGATGAAGCCATAACAGATGCAGAAATGAAGGAGTGCACAAATGACAATGAACCACAGGATATTAAACCAGATAGATCACAGCAGGACACAAAAGCCATAGTACTAATGAGCCTTCTACTGATGAAGAAACAGAAGATTTTTGCTCCTGGTCCTTAGTCCAGAGGATGAGTCTGAGAGAAATTCTCTTAACGACTCGTTTATTCTTGCTTTAAGCAGTCATGATAGTTTAGGTAATGAAAAGGTGGAACCAGAAATCTAGGCTTGTGTCGAATCTTCATAGGAATTACAGGTAGATAAACAGTCTCAAAATGAGAGTGAAGAGAAAGCCATGGGAGATGATCCAAATGAGCAGTAAATTGAGGAATGAGGTACATCTGAACTAGAATTGGTCCTCAGTACAGATTATCATCCAACGTCCGAACAGCCTGCTGAAGGTGAAGAAGCTAAAACAGATGCAGAAATGGAAGAGTGCAGCAATGGCATTGAACTGCAGGATATTAAACCACATATATCACCGCAGGACATCAAAAGCCATATTACTAATGAGTCTTCTAGTGGTGAAGAAACACAAGAGTTGCGCCTGGTCCTTAATCCAGTGGATGAGTGTGACAAAGGTTCTCTTAATGACTCGTTTACTCTTGCTTTAAGCAGTCCGGGTAGTTCAGGTAATGAAAATGTGCAACCAGAAACGGAGGCTTGTGTCGAATCTTCACAGGAATTATAGGTAGATAAACAGTCTCAAAATGAGAGTGAAGGGAGAGCCATCAGATATGATCCAAATGAGCAGAAAATTGAGGAAAGAGGTCATTCTGAACTAGAATTGGTCCTCAGTACTGATTATCATCCAAGGCCTGAACAGCCTGCTGAAAGTGAAGAATCCGTAAGAGATGCGGAAATGGAGGAGTGCACAAATGATAATGAACCGCAGGATATTAAACTAGATATATCACAGCTGGACATCAAATGCCATATTACTAATGAGAATGCTACTCATGAAGAAATACAAGAATTGCGCCTTGTCCTTAGTCCAGTGGATGAGTCTGACAAAGGTTCTCTTAATGACCCGTTTACTCTTGCTTTAAGCAGCCCGAGTAGTTCAGGTAATGAAAAGGTGCAACCAGAAAAGCAGGCTTGTGTCAAATCTTCACAGGAATTACAGGTAGATAAACAGTCTCATAATGAATGTGAAGAGAAAGCCGTTAGAGATGATCCAAATGAGCAGAAAATGGACCAGAGGGGTACTTCTGAACTAGAATTGGTCCCCAGTACAGAATATCATCCAACGTCTGAACAGGCTGCTGAAAGTGTAGCAGCCATAACAGATGCAGAAATGGAGGAGTGCACAAATGACAATGAACCGCAGGATACTAAACCAGATATATCACAGCAGGACATCAAAAGCCATATTACTAATTACTAGCCTTCTACTGATGAAGATACAGAAGATCTGTGCCTGGTGCTTAGTCCAGAGGATGAGTCTGCTAAAGTTCTCTTAATGCCTTGTTTACTCTTGCTTTAAGCAGTCCTAATGTTCAGGCAATTAGATGGTGCAACCAGAAAAGGAGGATTGTGTGGAATCTTTATAGGAGTTACAGGTCCCAAAATGAGAATGAAGAGAAAGGCATCAGAGAAGATCCAAATGAGCAGAAAATTGAGGAAGGAGGTACTCCTGAACTAGAATTTGTCCTCAGTACAGCTTATCATCCAACATATGAACAGCCTGCTGAAAGTGAAGAAGCCATAACAGATGCAGAACTGGAGTAGTGCACAAATGACAATGAACCGCAGGATATTAAACCAGATATGTCACAGCAGGATATGAAAGGCCATATTACGAATGAGCCTTCTACTGTTGAAGAAACAGAAGATTTGCACCTGGTCCTTAGTCCAGAGGAAGATGACAAAAGTTCTCTTAACGACTCGTTTACTGTTGCTTTAAGCAGTCATGATAGTTCAGGTAATGAAAAGGTGCAACCAGAAATCTAGGCTAGTGTTGAATCTTCACATGAATTACAGGTAGATAAACAGTCTCAAAATGAGAGTGAAGAGAAAGCCATCAGAGATGATCCAAATGAGCCAAAAATTGAGGAAGGAGGTACTTCTGAACCAGAATTTGTCCTCAGTAAAGATTATCATTCAACGTCTGAACACGCTGCTCAAAGTGTAGAAGCCACAACAGATGCAGAAATGGAGGAGAGCACAAATGAGAATGAACCGCAGCATACTAAAGCAGATATACCACAGCGGGACATCAAAAGCCATATTACTAATTACTAGCCTTCTACTGATAAAGAAACAGAAGATTTGCGCCTGATGCTTAGTCCAGAGGATGAGTCTGCAAAAGTTCTCTTAATGACCTGTTTACTCTTGCTTTAAGCAGTCCTAATAGCTCAGGTAATGAAAAGGTGCAACCAGAAAAGGAGGATTGCGTTGAATCTGACGGGAATTATAGGTCCCAAAATAAGAGTGAAGAGAAAGGCGTCAGAGAAGATCCAAAATGGGCAGAAAATTGACGAAAGAGGTACCTCTGAACTAGAATTGGTCCTCAATACAGATTATCATCCAAAGTCTGAACAGGCTGCTGAAAGTGAAGAAGCCATAACAGATGCAGAAATGGAGGAGTGCACAAATGACAATGAATCTCAACATATTTAACCACACATATCACAGCAGGACATCAAAGGCCATATTACGAATGGGCCTTCTACTGATGAAGAAACAGAAGATTTGTGCCTGGTCTTTAGTCCAGAGGATGAGTTGGACAAAAGGTCTCTTAACGACTTGTTTACTCTTGCTTCAAGTAGTCGTGGTAGTTGAGGTAATGAGTAGGTGCAACCGGAAATGGAGGATTGTGTCGAATCTTCACAGGAGTTACAGGTGGATAAACAGTCTCAAACTGAGAGAGAAGAGTAAGGCATCACAGAAGATCCAAATGAGCAGAAAATTGAGGAAAGAGGTACTTCTGAACTAGCATTGATCCTCAATAAAGATTATCACCCAATGTCTGAACAGGCTTCTGAAAGTGAGGAAGCCATAACAGATGCAGTACATAAGGAGTGCACAAATGACAATGAAACGCAGGATATTAAACCAAATATATCACAGCAGGAAATCAAAAGCCATATTACTAATGAGCCTTCTACTGATGAAGAAATTGAAGATTTGCGCCTGATCCTTAGTCCAGAGGATAAGTCTGAGAAAAGTTCTCTTAACGACTCATTTACTGTTGCTTTAAGCAGTCGTGGTAGTTCAGGTAATGAACAGGTGGAACCAGATATTAAGGCTTTTGTCGAATCTTCACAGGAATTACAGGTAGATAAACAGTGTCAAAATGAGAGTGAAGAGAAAGCCATGGGAGATGATCCAAATGAGCAGTAAATTGAGGAATGAGGTACATTTGAACTAGAATTGGTCCTCATACAGATTATCATGCAACGTCTGAACAGGCTGCTGAAAGTAAAGAAGCCATAACAGTTGCAGAAATGGGGGAGTGCACAAATGACAATGAGCCGCAGGTTATTATACCAGACATATAACAGGAGGACATCAAAAGCCATATTACTGCTGAGGCTTCCACTGATGAAGAAACAGAAGATTTGCCCTGGTCCATAATCCTGAGGATGAGTCTGACAAAAGTTCTCTTAACGAGTTGCTTACTCTTGCTTTAAGCAGTCCTGATAGTTCAGGTAAGGAAAATGTGCAACCAGAAACGGAGGCTTGTGTCGAATCTTCTTAGGAATTATAGGTAGATAAACAGTCTCAAAATGAGAGTGAAGAGAGAGCCATCAGAGATTACTCAAATGAGCAGAAAGTTGAGGAAAGAGGTACTTCTGAACTAGAATTGTTCCTCAGTACAGATTATCATCCAACGTCTGAACAGCTTGCTGAAAGGGATGAAGCCATAACAGATGCAGAAATGAAGGAGTGCACAAATGACAATGAACCACAGGATATTAAACCAGATAGATCACAGCAGGACACAAAAGCCATATTACTAATGAGCCTTCTACTGATGAAGAAACAGAAGATTTTTGCTCCTGGTCCTTAGTCCAGAGGATGAGTCTGAGAGAAATTCTCTTAACGACTCGTTTATTCTTGCTTTAAGCAGTCATGATAGTTTAGGTAATGAAAAGGTGGAACCAGAAATCTAGGCTTGTGTCGAATCTTCATAGGAATTACAGGTAGATAAACAGTCTCAAAATGAGAGTGAAGAGAAAGCCATGGGAGATGATCCAAATGAGCAGTAAATTGAGGAATGAGGTACATCTGAACTAGAATTGGTCCTCAGTACAGATTATCATCCAACGTCCGAACAGCCTGCTGAAGGTGAAGAAGCTAAAACAGATGCAGAAATGGAAGAGTGCAGCAATGGCATTGAACTGCAGGATATTAAACCACATATATCACCGCAGGACATCAAAAGCCATATTACTAATGAGTCTTCTAGTGGTGAAGAAACACAGGAGTTGCGCCTGGTCCTTAATCCAGTGGATGAGTGTGACAAAGGTTCTCTTAATGACTCGTTTACTCTTGCTTTAAGCAGTCCGGGTAGTTCAGGTAATGAAAATGTGCAACCAGAAACGGAGGCTTGTGTCGAATCTTCACAGGAATTATAGGTAGATAAACAGTCTCAAAATGAGAGTGAAGGGAGAGCCATCAGATATGATCCAAATGAGCAGAAAATTGAGGAAAGAGGTCATTCTGAACTAGAATTGGTCCTCAGTACTGATTATCATCCAAGGCCTGAACAGCCTGCTGAAAGTGAAGAATCCGTAAGAGATGCGGAAATGGAGGAGTGCACAAATGATAATGAACCGCAGGATATTAAACTAGATATATCACAGCTGGACATCAAAGGCCATATTACTAATGAGAATGCTACTCATGAAGAAATACAAGAATTGCGCCTTGTCCTTACTCCAGTGGATGAGTCTGACAAAGGTTCTCTTAATGACCCGTTTACTCTTGCTTTAAGCAGCCCGAGTAGTTCAGGTAATGAAAAGGTGCAACCAGAAAAGCAGGCTTGTGTCAAATCTTCACAGGAATTACAGGTAGATAAACAGTCTCATAATGAATGTGAAGAGAAAGCCGTTAGAGATGATCCAAATGAGCAGAAAATGGACCAGAGGGGTACTTCTGAACTAGAATTGGTCCCCAGTACAGAATATCATCCAACGTCTGAACAGGCTGCTGAAAGTGTAGCAGCCATAACAGATGCAGAAATGGAGGAGTGCACAAATGACAATGAACCGCAGGATACTAAACCAGATATATCACAGCAGGACATCAAAAGCCATATTACTAATTACTAGCCTTCTACTGATGAAGATACAGAAGATCTGTGCCTGGTGCTTAGTCCAGAGGATGAGTCTGCTAAAGTTCTCTTAATGCCTTGTTTACTCTTGCTTTAAGCAGTCCTAATGTTCAGGCAATTAGATGGTGCAACCAGAAAAGGAGGATTGTGTGGAATCTTTATAGGAGTTACAGGTCCCAAAATGAGAATGAAGAGAAAGGCATCAGAGAAGATCCAAATGAGCAGAAAATTGAGGAAGGAGGTACTCCTGAACTAGAATTTGTCCTCAGTACAGCTTATCATCCAACATATGAACAGCCTGCTGAAAGTGAAGAAGCCATAACAGATGCAGAACTGGAGTAGTGCACAAATGACAATGAACCGCAGGATATTAAACCAGATATGTCACAGCAGGATATGAAAGGCCATATTACGAATGAGCCTTCTACTGTTGAAGAAACAGAAGATTTGCACCTGGTCCTTAGTCCAGAGGAAGATGACAAAAGTTCTCTTAACGACTCGTTTACTGTTGCTTTAAGCAGTCATGATAGTTCAGGTAATGAAAAGGTGCAACCAGAAATCTAGGCTAGTGTTGAATCTTCACATGAATTACAGGTAGATAAACAGTCTCAAAATGAGAGTGAAGAGAAAGCCATCAGAGATGATCCAAATGAGCCAAAAATTGAGGAAGGAGGTACTTCTGAACCAGAATTTGTCCTCAGTAAAGATTATCATTCAACGTCTGAACACGCTGCTCAAAGTGTAGAAGCCACAACAGATGCAGAAATGGAGGAGAGCACAAATGAGAATGAACCGCAGCATACTAAAGCAGATATACCACAGCGGGACATCAAAAGCCATATTACTAATTACTAGCCTTCTACTGATAAAGAAACAGAAGATTTGCGCCTGATGCTTAGTCCAGAGGATGAGTCTGCAAAAGTTCTCTTAATGACCTGTTTACTCTTGCTTTAAGCAGTCCTAATAGCTCAGGTAATGAAAAGGTGCAACCAGAAAAGGAGGATTGCGTTGAATCTGACGGGAATTATAGGTCCCAAAATAAGAGTGAAGAGAAAGGCGTCAGAGAAGATCCAAAATGGGCAGAAAATTGACGAAAGAGGTACCTCTGAACTAGAATTGGTCCTCAATACAGATTATCATCCAAAGTCTGAACAGGCTGCTGAAAGTGAAGAAGCCATAACAGATGCAGAAATGGAGGAGTGCACAAATGACAATGAATCTCAACATATTTAACCACACATATCACAGCAGGACATCAAAGGCCATATTACGAATGGGCCTTCTACTGATGAAGAAACAGAAGATTTGTGCCTGGTCTTTAGTCCAGAGGATGAGTTGGACAAAAGGTCTCTTAACGACTTGTTTACTCTTGCTTCAAGTAGTCGTGGTAGTTGAGGTAATGAGTAGGTGCAACCGGAAATGGAGGATTGTGTCGAATCTTCACAGGAGTTACAGGTGGATAAACAGTCTCAAACTGAGAGAGAAGAGTAAGGCATCACAGAAGATCCAAATGAGCAGAAAATTGAGGAAAGAGGTACTTCTGAACTAGCATTGATCCTCAATAAAGATTATCACCCAATGTCTGAACAGGCTTCTGAAAGTGAGGAAGCCATAACAGATGCAGTACATAAGGAGTGCACAAATGACAATGAAACGCAGGATATTAAACCAAATATATCACAGCAGGAAATCAAAAGCCATATTACTAATGAGCCTTCTACTGATGAAGAAATTGAAGATTTGCGCCTGATCCTTAGTCCAGAGGATAAGTCTGAGAAAAGTTCTCTTAACGACTCATTTACTGTTGCTTTAAGCAGTCGTGGTAGTTCAGGTAATGAACAGGTGGAACCAGATATTAAGGCTTTTGTCGAATCTTCACAGGAATTACAGGTAGATAAACAGTGTCAAAATGAGAGTGAAGAGAAAGCCATGGGAGATGATCCAAATGAGCAGTAAATTGAGGAATGAGGTACATTTGAACTAGAATTGGTCCTCATACAGATTATCATGCAACGTCTGAACAGGCTGCTGAAAGTAAAGAAGCCATAACAGTTGCAGAAATGGGGGAGTGCACAAATGACAATGAGCCGCAGGTTATTATACCAGACATATAACAGGAGGACATCAAAAGCCATATTACTGCTGAGGCTTCCACTGATGAAGAAACAGAAGATTTGCCCTGGTCCATAATCCTGAGGATGAGTCTGACAAAAGTTCTCTTAACGAGTTGCTTACTCTTGCTTTAAGCAGTCCTGATAGTTCAGGTAAGGAAAATGTGCAACCAGAAACGGAGGCTTGTGTCGAATCTTCTTAGGAATTATAGGTAGATAAACAGTCTCAAAATGAGAGTGAAGAGAGAGCCATCAGAGATTACTCAAATGAGCAGAAAGTTGAGGAAAGAGGTACTTCTGAACTAGAATTGTTCCTCAGTACAGATTATCATCCAACGTCTGAACAGCTTGCTGAAAGGGATGAAGCCATAACAGATGCAGAAATGAAGGAGTGCACAAATGACAATGAACCACAGGATATTAAACCAGATAGATCACAGCAGGACACAAAAGCCATATTACTAATGAGCCTTCTACTGATGAAGAAACAGAAGATTTTTGCTCCTGGTCCTTAGTCCAGAGGATGAGTCTGAGAGAAATTCTCTTAACGACTCGTTTATTCTTGCTTTAAGCAGTCATGATAGTTTAGGTAATGAAAAGGTGGAACCAGAAATCTAGGCTTGTGTCGAATCTTCATAGGAATTACAGGTAGATAAACAGTCTCAAAATGAGAGTGAAGAGAAAGCCATGGGAGATGATCCAAATGAGCAGTAAATTGAGGAATGAGGTACATCTGAACTAGAATTGGTCCTCAGTACAGATTATCATCCAACGTCCGAACAGCCTGCTGAAGGTGAAGAAGCTAAAACAGATGCAGAAATGGAAGAGTGCAGCAATGGCATTGAACTGCAGGATATTAAACCACATATATCACCGCAGGACATCAAAAGCCATATTACTAATGAGTCTTCTAGTGGTGAAGAAACACAGGAGTTGCGCCTGGTCCTTAATCCAGTGGATGAGTGTGACAAAGGTTCTCTTAATGACTCGTTTACTCTTGCTTTAAGCAGTCCGGGTAGTTCAGGTAATGAAAATGTGCAACCAGAAACGGAGGCTTGTGTCGAATCTTCACAGGAATTATAGGTAGATAAACAGTCTCAAAATGAGAGTGAAGGGAGAGCCATCAGATATGATCCAAATGAGCAGAAAATTGAGGAAAGAGGTCATTCTGAACTAGAATTGGTCCTCAGTACTGATTATCATCCAAGGCCTGAACAGCCTGCTGAAAGTGAAGAATCCGTAAGAGATGCGGAAATGGAGGAGTGCACAAATGATAATGAACCGCAGGATATTAAACTAGATATATCACAGCTGGACATCAAAGGCCATATTACTAATGAGAATGCTACTCATGAAGAAATACAAGAATTGCGCCTTGTCCTTACTCCAGTGGATGAGTCTGACAAAGGTTCTCTTAATGACCCGTTTACTCTTGCTTTAAGCAGCCCGAGTAGTTCAGGTAATGAAAAGGTGCAACCAGAAAAGCAGGCTTGTGTCAAATCTTCACAGGAATTACAGGTAGATAAACAGTCTCATAATGAATGTGAAGAGAAAGCCGTTAGAGATGATCCAAATGAGCAGAAAATGGACCAGAGGGGTACTTCTGAACTAGAATTGGTCCCCAGTACAGAATATCATCCAACGTCTGAACAGGCTGCTGAAAGTGTAGCAGCCATAACAGATGCAGAAATGGAGGAGTGCACAAATGACAATGAACCGCAGGATACTAAACCAGATATATCACAGCAGGACATCAAAAGCCATATTACTAATTACTAGCCTTCTACTGATGAAGATACAGAAGATCTGTGCCTGGTGCTTAGTCCAGAGGATGAGTCTGCTAAAGTTCTCTTAATGCCTTGTTTACTCTTGCTTTAAGCAGTCCTAATGTTCAGGCAATTAGATGGTGCAACCAGAAAAGGAGGATTGTGTGGAATCTTTATAGGAGTTACAGGTCCCAAAATGAGAATGAAGAGAAAGGCATCAGAGAAGATCCAAATGAGCAGAAAATTGAGGAAGGAGGTACTCCTGAACTAGAATTTGTCCTCAGTACAGCTTATCATCCAACATATGAACAGCCTGCTGAAAGTGAAGAAGCCATAACAGATGCAGAACTGGAGTAGTGCACAAATGACAATGAACCGCAGGATATTAAACCAGATATGTCACAGCAGGATATGAAAGGCCATATTACGAATGAGCCTTCTACTGTTGAAGAAACAGAAGATTTGCACCTGGTCCTTAGTCCAGAGGAAGATGACAAAAGTTCTCTTAACGACTCGTTTACTGTTGCTTTAAGCAGTCATGATAGTTCAGGTAATGAAAAGGTGCAACCAGAAATCTAGGCTAGTGTTGAATCTTCACATGAATTACAGGTAGATAAACAGTCTCAAAATGAGAGTGAAGAGAAAGCCATCAGAGATGATCCAAATGAGCCAAAAATTGAGGAAGGAGGTACTTCTGAACCAGAATTGGTCCTCAGTAAAGATTATCATTCAACGTCTGAACACGCTGCTCAAAGTGTAGAAGCCACAACAGATGCAGAAATGGAGGAGAGCACAAATGAGAATGAACCGCAGCATACTAAAGCAGATATACCACAGCGGGACATCAAAAGCCATATTACTAATTACTAGCCTTCTACTGATAAAGAAACAGAAGATTTGTGCCTGATGCTTAGTCCAGAGGATGAGTCTGCAAAAGTTCTCTTAATGACCTGTTTACTCTTGCTTTAAGCAGTCCTAATAGCTCAGGTAATGAAAAGGTGCAACCAGAAAAGGAGGATTGCGTTGAATCTGACGGGAATTATAGGTCCCAAAATAAGAGTGAAGAGAAAGGCGTCAGAGAAGATCCAAAATGGGCAGAAAATTGACGAAAGAGGTACCTCTGAACTAGAATTGGTCCTCAATACAGATTATCATCCAAAGTCTGAACAGGCTGCTGAAAGTGAAGAAGCCATAACAGATGCAGAAATGGAGGAGTGCACAAATGACAATGAATCTCAACATATTTAACCACACATATCACAGCAGGACATCAAAGGCCATATTACGAATGGGCCTTCTACTGATGAAGAAACAGAAGATTTGTGCCTGGTCTTTAGTCCAGAGGATGAGTTGGACAAAAGGTCTCTTAACGACTTGTTTACTCTTGCTTCAAGTAGTCGTGGTAGTTGAGGTAATGAGTAGGTGCAACCGGAAATGGAGGATTGTGTCGAATCTTCACAGGAGTTACAGGTGGATAAACAGTCTCAAACTGAGAGAGAAGAGTAAGGCATCACAGAAGATCCAAATGAGCAGAAAATTGAGGAAAGAGGTACTTCTGAACTAGCATTGATCCTCAATAAAGATTATCACCCAATGTCTGAACAGGCTTCTGAAAATGAGGAAGCCATAACAGATGCAGTACATAAGGAGTGCACAAATGACAATGAAACGCAGGATATTAAACCAAATATATCACAGCAGGAAATCAAAAGCCATATTACTAATGAGCCTTCTACTGATGAAGAAATTGAAGATTTGCGCCTGATCCTTAGTCCAGAGGATAAGTCTGAGAAAAGTTCTCTTAACGACTCATTTACTGTTGCTTTAAGCAGTCGTGGTAGTTCAGGTAATGAACAGGTGGAACCAGATATTAAGGCTTTTGTCGAATCTTCACAGGAATTACAGGTAGATAAACAGTGTCAAAATGAGAGTGAAGAGAAAGCCATGGGAGATGATCCAAATGAGCAGTAAATTGAGGAATGAGGTACATTTGAACTAGAATTGGTCCTCATACAGATTATCATGCAACGTCTGAACAGGCTGCTGAAAGTAAAGAAGCCATAACAGTTGCAGAAATGGGGGAGTGCACAAATGACAATGAGCCGCAGGTTATTATACCAGACATATAACAGGAGGACATCAAAAGCCATATTACTGCTGAGGCTTCCACTGATGAAGAAACAGAAGATTTGCCCTGGTCCATAATCCTGAGGATGAGTCTGACAAAAGTTCTCTTAACGAGTTGCTTACTCTTGCTTTAAGCAGTCCTGATAGTTCAGGTAAGGAAAATGTGCAACCAGAAACGGAGGCTTGTGTCGAATCTTCTTAGGAATTATAGGTAGATAAACAGTCTCAAAATGAGAGTGAAGAGAGAGCCATCAGAGATTACTCAAATGAGAAGAAAGTTGAGGAAAGAGGTACTTCTGAGCTAGAATTGGTCCTCAGTACAGATTATCATCCAACGTCTGAACAGCTTGCTGAAAGGGATGAAGCCATAACAGATGCAGAAATGAAGGAGTGCACAAATGACAATGAACCACAGGATATTAAACCAGATAGATCACAGCAGGACACAAAAGCCATATTACTAATGAGCCTTCTACTGATGAAGAAACAGAAGATTTTTGCTCCTGGTCCTTAGTCCAGAGGATGAGTCTGAGAGAAATTCTCTTAACGACTCGTTTATTCTTGCTTTAAGCAGTCATGATAGTTTAGGTAATGAAAAGGTGGAACCAGAAATCTAGGCTTGTGTCGAATCTTCATAGGAATTACAGGTAGATAAACAGTCTCAAAATGAGAGTGAAGAGAAAGCCATGGGAGATGATCCAAATGAGCAGTAAATTGAGGAATGAGGTACATCTGAACTAGAATTGGTCCTCAGTACAGATTATCATCCAACGTCCGAACAGCCTGCTGAAGGTGAAGAAGCTAAAACAGATGCAGAAATGGAAGAGTGCAGCAATGGCATTGAACTGCAGGATATTAAACCACATATATCACCGCAGGACATCAAAAGCCATATTACTAATGAGTCTTCTAGTGGTGAAGAAACACAAGAGTTGCGCCTGGTCCTTAATCCAGTGGATGAGTGTGACAAAGGTTCTCTTAATGACTCGTTTACTCTTGCTTTAAGCAGTCCGGCTATTTCAGGTAATGAAAATGTGCAACCAGAAACGGAGGCTTGTGTCGAATCTTCACAGGAATTACAGGTAGATAAACAGTCTCATAATGAGAGTGAAGAGAAAGCCATCTATGATGATCCAAATGAGCAGAAAATTGAGGAAAGAGGTCATTCTGAACTAGAATTGGTCCTCAATACTGATTATCATCCAAGGCCTGAACAGCCTGCTGAAAGTGAAGAATCCGTAGGAGATGCGGAAATGGAGGAGTGATCAAATGACAATGAACCGCAGGATATTTAACCAGATATATCACAGCAGGACATCAAGAGTCATATTACTAATGAGCCTGCTACTGATGAAGAAATACATGCATTGCAACCGGTCCTTACTCCAGTGGATGAGTCATACAAACATTCTCTTAATGACCTTTTTACTCTTGCTTTAAGCAGCCCGAGTAGTTCAGGTAATGAAAAGGTGCAACCAGAAAAGGAGGCTTGTGTCGAATCTTCACAGGAATTACAGGTACATAAACAGTCTCATAATGAATGTGAAGAGAAAGCCGTTAGAGATGATCCAAATGAGCAGAAAATGGACCAGAGGGGTACTTCTGAACTAGAATTGGTACCCAGTACAGAATATCATCCAACGTCTGAACAGGCTGCTGAAAGTGTAGCAGCCATAACAGATGCAGAAATGGAGGAGTGCACAAATGACAATGAACCGCAGGATACTAAACCAGATATATCACAGCAGGACATCAAAAGCCATATTACTAATTACTAGCCTTCTACTGATGAAGATACAGAAGATCTGTGCCTGGTGCTTAGTCCAGAGGATGAGTCTGCTAAAGTTCTCTTAACCTTTTCACTGCTGACATATCATTACCTGGGCAAACCCCTCCATGCTAAGTTATTTTCAGAAAACATAAACATTTGAGAAATACCGATAATGCCATGAAAAACTATAGTAAATGACATAGAAACTCACCTCAGATGATTTAGACTGTCCTTGATAATCCACATTGTAATAATTGTCGTTTTTAAATTATATGCTGGGAAGCATATGCAACACTCACAACACAGGGTTGTCCACAAGGGGCCACTAGTATACATTTTTCTGTCTGGCATTATGTAACGTCAATGCACTGGTTATTTACTTGCAAAATAAACATATTGATTATATATTTGCACTTACATTTTTCACTTGACTTCATACTTAGGGATGTCCAAACAAGAACAGTTAAAATACATGTGAAAAATTATGTTTGGGGGAAAAAAAGGCATTTCACGCAGTACATTTGCTCGTTTTCTTACACGCTTCTTTGCACAGCAACTCAGAAATTTAAAAGCGTGTGATATTTTTCAAAACAGGGTGTTACACACAAGCCAACGCCACATTTGGCACAGATATACCTGCTTTCCCTTCGCTTCTTTTCTCCTAAAGATGTATTGGAGCAGACATAGCATTGCCTCGTGGGATTTGCTTTCTTTGGGGTGGGTGGTACACTGGAAGGAAAATGCCTTTCTGTCAACCGTAGAGGTTGGTCACCTGATGATGGTCTTCCTGATGAAGTGGTAGGTCTTGGCGTATAGTATTTCTGAAAAATTTCTGTAATTAGTGAAATTTGGAATTCAGCCAATGAGATGTTCTTGCCAGTTTTTACATTGTACAGCGTCTGGGAATTTAGTATGACGATATCCAATAGGTGAAAGAAGAATTTTCTGTACCATTTCAGTGACTTTCTAAGACAGTGAAGAGAACTTAGAATCATATCCGATCTATCCACTGCACCCATGTTCCTGTTGTAGTCCATTACACATTGTGGTTTTCTTACTGGTGTATTTGTAGTCCTGCTCACTTTTCCAGTTTCCTTCATGTCAGTTGTATGCATTGTAGTCAGCATACACACTTCTCGCCTATCCATCCACCTCAATGCCAGCTGATTATTTGTGTGCCTCGATTCCACTTCTCCTCTTTTCAATTTGGACGTCATCTTGGGCATTCCCTTCCTGTTTTTTCTTACTGTACCACAAGCGTTAGTGCCATTCCTGTGAAGCCAATCATAAAGGAGAGGACTGGAATACCAGTTATCCAGCCAAACACTGTGCCCTTTGTGCAGATATTTATTTATGAATGTCTGGACTACTGCTCCGGAAACCCCAAATTCACGCCCCGGAATTATGTCTGTAGTTGCTCCTGTGTATACAATAAAGTCAACAACGTATCCTGTTTCACAGTCACACATCACAAACAGTTTTATTCCAAACCTGTGTCGTTTGGATGGAATATATTGTAAAAATTGCAGGCGCCCCTTGAAAAGTACAAGGCTCTCGTCAATACAAATGTTACGAAAGGGGGTAAATACTTCACTGAAAACATTTCGGAGGTGATCTATTACTGGTCTCAGTTTATAAAGTCTTTCTCCCTGAACTTGGTTGTCATTATCACTGAAATGCAGCACACGCAAAATGAGAAGGTATCTATCCCGAGACATATAGTTCGTAAACTGTGGGGTGGCAAGAAGAGGATGTTTTGACCAGCTTTCTGCAATTGTTAACTTTTTTACCCTGGCCATAAGCAGAGTAATACCGAAAAAGACGTACAATTCTTCTTTTGTCACATCCTTCCACTTCTGAAGACGAGAGCTGGGAGATGGCTGTTCTTTCTGAATGAGAAACTTATAATATTTATTAGTTTCCTCAGCAATATTCTCAACAAAATGAGGGGAGAAATAGAGCTGGAAATAATCCAGTGCACTGAAGTTATCCCCTATATTCACAGAAATGCCTGAACTGTCCTTGTTGAAGTCATGCACACGTGGAGTAAAATTTCCAGAGCACCACTGGAACAATGAAATATCTTTTCGTGCTCGCTTTAGCACCTGTGTTGGTATTGCCTGTTGCTCATTTTCACCCTCACTGGTATCTTCACCATTATCCGTCACTTCAAAGTCGTTGTCACTATCCGCGAACTCCGAAATATCGGATAAATCTGACGGTAATGATTCAAAAACATTTAACATTTCCGCATCGCTAAGGTTCAACCGCGCACCATGTGAAGAAGCCATTTTCACTAAGTTGGTAAACCCTGAATACGCCATGCCGATCACGTGACCAAGCAGTGGCCGCAAGTGCATGCAGCTGTGTCATTGCACCCCCTTCAAATATTTCCCTGCAGAGGGCATTACTATACAGAGTGACAACAGAAATGTAGTTCACATGCTTTCCAACAGATGAGACTACATCCCTGTGTTGTTCAAACGCTTATACGAATAAAACCTTGGAAATGCCCGCCATTCAAACTTCCGTCCGAGATAACTCGCCCGTAGCACAGCTGGCAAGCCTTTCCGCGCCCGAGATATCTCGCCCGTAGCAGTGAAAAGGTTAATGCCTTGTTTACTCTTGCTTTAAGCAGTCCTAATGTTCAGGCAATTAAATGGTGCAACCAGAAAAGGAGGATTGTGTGGAATCTTTATAGGAGTTACAGGTCCCAAAATGAGAATGAAGCGAAAGGCATCAGAGAAGATCCAAATGAGCAGAAAATTGAGGAAGGAGGTACTCCTGAACTAGAATTTGTCCTCAGTACAGCTTATCATCCAACATATGAACAGCCTGCTGAAAGTGAAGAAGCCATAACAGATGCAGAACTGGAGTAGTGCACAAATGACAATGAACCGCAGGATATTAAACCAGATATATCACAGCAGGATATGAAAGGCCATATTACGAATGAGCCTTCTACTGTTGAAGAAACAGAAGATTTGCACCTGGTCGTTAGTCCAGAGGAAGATGACAAAAGTTCTCTTAACGACTCGTTTACTGTTGCTTTAAGCAGTCATGATAGTTCAGGTAATGAAAAGGTGCAACCAGAAATCTAGGCTAGTGTTGAATCTTCACATGAATTACAGGTAGATAAACAGTCTCAAAATGAGAGTGAAGAGAAAGCCATCAGAGATGATCCAAATGAGCAGAAAATTGAGGAAGGAGGTACTTCTGAACCAGAATTGGTCCTCAGTAAAGATTATCATTCAACGTCTGAACACGCTGCTCAAAGTGTAGAAGCCACAACAGATGCAGAAATGGAGGAGAGCACAAATGAGAATGAACCGCAGCATACTAATGCAGATATACCACAGCGGGACATCAAAAGCCATATTACTAATTACTAGCCTTCTACTGATAAAGAAACAGAAGATTTGCGCCTGATGCTTAGTCCAGAGGATGAGTCTGCAAAAGTTCTCTTAATGACCTGTTTACTCTTGCTTTAAGCAGTCCTAATAGCTCAGGTAATGAAAAGGTGCAACCAGAAAAGGAGGATTGCGTTGAATCTGACGGGAATTATAGGTCCCAAAATAAGAGTGAAGAGAAAGGCGTCAGAGAAGATCCAAATGGGCAGAAAATTGACGAAAGAGGTACCTCTGAACTAGAATTGGTCCTCAATACAGATTATCATCCAAAGTCTGAACAGGCTGCTGAAAGTGAAGAAGCCATAACAGATGCAGAAATGGAGGAGTGCACAAAAGACAATGAATCTCAACATATTTAACCACACATATCACAGCAGGACATCAAAGGCCATATTACGAATGAGCCTTCTACTGATGAAGAAACAGAAGATTTGTGCCTGGTCTTTAGTCCAGAGGATGAGTTGGACAAAAGGTCTCTTAACGACTTGTTTACTCTTGCTTCAAGCAGTCGTGGTAGTTGAGGTAATGAGTAGGTGCAACCGGAAATGGAGGATTGTGTCGAATCTTCACAGGAGTTACAGGTGGATAAACAGTCTCAAACTGAGAGTGAAGAGTAAGGCATCACAGAAGATCCAAATGAGCAGAAAATTGAGGAAAGAGGTACTTCTGAACTAGCATTGATCCTCAATAAAGATTATCATCCAATGTCTGAACAGGCTTCTGAAAGTGAGGAAGCCATAACAGATGCAGAAATGGGGGAGTGCACAAATGACAATGAGCCGCAGGTTATTATACCAGACATATAACAGGAGGACATCAAAAGCCATATTACTGCTGAGGCTTCCTCTGATGAAGAAACAGAAGATTTGCCCTGGTCCATAATCCTGAGGATGAGTCTGACAAAAGTTCTCTTAACGAGTTGCTTACTCTTGCTTTAAGCAAAAAAAAAAAAAAAATCTTCTGTTGTTTAACGACGCTGTCAATTGCCAGGATCACATCAGCGTCGCCGGTGTGCCGGAATTTTGTCCCGCAGGAGTTCTTTTACATGTCAGTAAATCTACTGACATGGAGCTGTCGTTTTTAAGCACACTTAAAAACCATCGGCCTGGGCCGGATTTGAACCCACGACCTTGGGAACAGTAGGCCAGCGTCTAACCGACTGAGCCACCCAGACCGACTTGCTTTAAGCAGTCCTGATAGTTCAGGTAAGGAAAATGTGCAACCAGAAACGGAGGCCACTGTCGAATCTTCTTAGGAATTATAGGTAGATAAACAGTCTCAAAATGAGAGTGAAGAGAGAGCCATCAGAGATTACTCAAATGAGCAGAAAGTTGAGGAAAGAGGTACTTCTGAACTAGAATTGTTCCTCAGTACAGATTATCATCCAACGTCTGAACAGCTTGCTGAAAGTGAAGAAGCCATAACAGATGCAGAAATGGAGGAGTGCACAAATGACAATGAATCTCAACAAATTTAACCACACGTATCACAGCAGGACATCAAAGGCCATATTACGAATGAGCCTTCTACTGATGAAGAAACAGAAGATTTGTGCCTGGTCTTTAGTCCAGAGGATGAGTTGGACAAAAGGTCTCTTAACGACTTGTTTACTCTTGCTTTAAGCAGTCGTGGTAGTTCAGGTAATGAACAGGTGGAACCAGATATTAAGGCTTTTGTCGAATCTTCACAGGAATTACAGGTAGATAAACAGTGTCAAAATGAGAGTGAAGAGAAAGCCATGGGAGATGATCCAAATGAGCGGTAAATTGAGGAATGAGGTACATTTGAACTAGAATTGGTCCACATACAGATTATCATCCAACGTCTGAACAGGCTGCTGAAAGTAAAGAAGCCATAACAGTTGCAGAAATGGGGGAGTGCACAAATGACAATGAGCCGCAGGTTATTATACCAGACATATAACAGGAGGACATCAAAAGCCAAATTACTGCTGAGGCTTCCTCTGATGAAGAAACAGAAGATTTGCCCTGGTCCATAATCCTGAGGATGAGTCTGACAAAAGTTCTCTTAACGAGTTGCTTACTCTTGCTTTAAGCAGTCCTGATAGTTCAGGTAAGGAAATTGTGCAACCAGAAACGGAGGCTTGTGTCGAATCTTGTTAGGAATTATAGGTAGATAAACAGTCTCAAAATGAGAGTGAAGAGAGAGCCATCAGAGATTACTCAAATGAGCAGAAAGTTGAGGAAAGAGGTACTTCTGAACTAGAATTGTTCCTCAGCACAGATTATCATCCAACGTCTGAACAGCTTGCTGAAAGGGATGAAGCCATAACAGATGCAGAAATGAAGGAGAGCACAAATGACAATGAACCACAGGATATTAAACCAGATAGATCACAGCAGGACACAAAAGCCATATTACTAATGAGCCTTCTACTGATGAAGAAACAGAAGATTTTTGCTCCTGGTCCTTAGTCCAGAGGATGAGTCTGAGAGAAATTCTCTTAACGACTCGTTTATTCTTGCTTTAAGCAGTCATGATAGTTTAGGTAATGAAAAGGTGGAACCAGAAATCTAGGCTTGTGTCGAATCTTCATAGGAATTACAGGTAGATAAACAGTCTCAAAATGAGAGTGAAGAGAAAGCCATGGGAGATGATCCAAATGAGCAGTAAATTGAGGAATGAGGTACATCTGAACTAGAATTGGTCCTCAGTACAGATTATCATCCAACGTCCGAACAGCCTGCTGAAGGTGAAGAAGCTAAAACAGATGCAGAAATGGAAGAGTGCAGCAATGGCATTGAACTGCAGGATATTAAACCACATATATCACCGCAGGAAATCAAAAGCCATATTACTAATGAGTCTTCTACTGGTGAAGAAACACAAGAATTGCGCCTGGTCCTTAATCCAGTGGATGAGTGTGACAAAGGTTCTCTTAATGACTCGTTTACTCTTGCTTTAAGCAGTCCGGGTAGTTCAGGTAATGAAAATGTGCAACCAGAAACGGAGGCTTGTGTCGAATCTTCTTAGGAATTATAGGTAGATAAAGAGTCTCAAAATGAGAGTGAAGGGAGAGCCATCAGAGCTGATCCAAATGAGCAGAAAATTGAGCAAAGAGGTACTTCTGAACCAGAATTGGTCCTCAGTAAAGATTATCATTCAACGTCTGAACACGCTGCTCAAAGTGTAGAAGCCACAACAGATGCAGAAATGGAGGAGAGCACAAATGAGAATGAACCGCAGCATACTAAAGCAGATATACCACAGCGGGACATCAAAAGCCATATTACTAATTACTAGCCTTCTACTGATAAAGAAACAGAAGATTTGCGCCTGATGCTTAGTCCAGAGGATGAGTCTGCAAAAGTTCTCTTAATGACCTGTTTACTCTTGCTTTAAGCAGTCCTAATAGCTCAGGTAATGAAAAGGTGCAACCAGAAAAGGAGGATTGCGTTGAATCTGACGGGAATTATAGGTCCCAAAATAAGAGTGAAGAGAAAGGCGTCAGAGAAGATCCAAAATGGGCAGAAAATTGACGAAAGAGGTACCTCTGAACTAGAATTGGTCCTCAATACAGATTATCATCCAAAGTCTGAACAGGCTGCTGAAAGTGAAGAAGCCATAACAGATGCAGAAATGGAGGAGTGCACAAATGACAATGAATCTCAACATATTTAACCACACATATCACAGCAGGACATCAAAGGCCATATTACGAATGGGCCTTCTACTGATGAAGAAACAGAAGATTTGTGCCTGGTCTTTAGTCCAGAGGATGAGTTGGACAAAAGGTCTCTTAACGACTTGTTTACTCTTGCTTCAAGCAGTCGTGGTAGTTGAGGTAATGAGTAGGTGCAACCGGAAATGGAGGATTGTGTCGAATCTTCACAGGAGTTACAGGTGGATAAACAGTCTCAAACTGAGAGAGAAGAGTAAGGCATCACAGAAGATCCAAATGAGCAGAAAATTGAGGAAAGAGGTACTTCTGAACTAGCATTGATCCTCAATAAAGATTATCACCCAATGTCTGAACAGGCTTCTGAAAGTGAGGAAGCCATAACAGATGCAGTACATAAGGAGTGCACAAATGACAATGAAACGCAGGATATTAAACCAAATATATCACAGCAGGAAATCAAAAGCCATATTACTAATGAGCCTTCTACTGATGAAGAAATTGAAGATTTGCGCCTGATCCTTAGTCCAGAGGATAAGTCTGAGAAAAGTTCTCTTAACGACTCATTTACTGTTGCTTTAAGCAGTCGTGGTAGTTCAGGTAATGAACAGGTGGAACCAGATATTAAGGCTTTTGTCGAATCTTCACAGGAATTACAGGTAGATAAACAGTGTCAAAATGAGAGTGAAGAGAAAGCCATGGGAGATGATCCAAATGAGCAGTAAATTGAGGAATGAGGTACATTTGAACTAGAATTGGTCCTCATACAGATTATCATGCAACGTCTGAACAGGCTGCTGAAAGTAAAGAAGCCATAACAGTTGCAGAAATGGGGGAGTGCACAAATGACAATGAGCCGCAGGTTATTATACCAGACATATAACAGGAGGACATCAAAAGCCATATTACTGCTGAGGCTTCCACTGATGAAGAAACAGAAGATTTGCCCTGGTCCATAATCCTGAGGATGAGTCTGACAAAAGTTCTCTTAACGAGTTGCTTACTCTTGCTTTAAGCAGTCCTGATAGTTCAGGTAAGGAAAATGTGCAACCAGAAACGGAGGCTTGTGTCGAATCGTCTTAGGAATTATAGGTAGATAAACAGTCTCAAAATGAGAGTGAAGAGAGAGCCATCAGAGATTACTCAAATGAGCAGAAAGTTGAGGAAAGAGGTACTTCTGAACTAGAATTGTTCCTCAGTACAGATTATCATCCAACGTCTGAACAGCTTGCTGAAAGGGATGAAGCCATAACAGATGCAGAAATGAAGGAGTGCACAAATGACAATGAACCACAGGATATTAAACCAGATAGATCACAGCAGGACACAAAAGCCATATTACTAATGAGCCTTCTACTGATGAAGAAACAGAAGATTTTTGCTCCTGGTCCTTAGTCCAGAGGATGAGTCTGAGAGAAATTCTCTTAACGACTCGTTTATTCTTGCTTTAAGCAGTCATGATAGTTTAGGTAATGAAAAGGTGGAACCAGAAATCTAGGCTTGTGTCGAATCTTCATAGGAATTACAGGTAGATAAACAGTCTCAAAATGAGAGTGAAGAGAAAGCCATGGGAGATGATCCAAATGAGCAGTAAATTGAGGAATGAGGTACATCTGAACTAGAATTGGTCCTCAGTACAGATTATCATCCAACGTCCGAACAGCCTGCTGAAGGTGAAGAAGCTAAAACAGATGCAGAAATGGAAGAGTGCAGCAATGGCATTGAACTGCAGGATATTAAATTACATATATCACCGCAGGACATCAAAAGCCATATTACTAATGAGTCTTCTACTGGTGAAGAAACACAAGAGTTGCGCCTGGTCCTTAATCCAGTGGATGAGTGTGACAAAGGTTCTCTTAATGACTCGTTTACTCTTGCTTTAAGCAGTCCGGCTAGTTCAGGTAATGAAAATGTGCAACCAGAAACGGAGGCTTGTGTCGAATCTTCACAGGAATTACAGGTAGATAAACAGTCTCATAATGAGAGTGAAGAGAAAGCCATCAATGATGATCCAAATGAGCAGAAAATTGAGGAAAGAGGTCATTCTGAACTAGAATTGGTCCTCAATACTGATTATCATCCAAGGCCTGAACAGCCTGCTGAAAGTGAAGAATCCGTAGGAGATGCGGAAATGGAGGAGTGATCAAATGACAATGAACCGCAGGATATTTAACCAGATATATCACAGCAGGACATCAAGAGTCATATTACTAATGAGCCTGCTACTGATGAAGAAATACATGCATTGCAACCGGTCCTTACTCCAGTGGATGAGTCATACAAACATTCTCTTAATGACCTTTTTACTCTTGCTTTAAGCAGCCCGAGTAGTTCAGGTAATGAAAAGGTGCAACCAGAAAAGGAGGCTTGTGTCGAATCTTCACAGGAATTACAGGTACATAAACAGTCTCATAATGAATGTGAAGAGAAAGCCGTTAGAGATGATCCAAATGAGCAGAAAATGGACCAGAGGGGTACTTCTGAACTAGAATTGGTACCCAGTACAGAATATCATCCAACGTCTCAACAGGCTGCTGAAAGTGTAGCAGCCATAACAGATGCAGAAATGGAGGAGTGCACAAATGACAATGAACCGCAGGATACTAAACCAGATATATCACAGCAGGACATCAAAAGCCATATTACTAATTACTAGCCTTCTACTGATGAAGATACAGAAGATCTGTGCCTGGTGCTTAGTCCAGAGGATGAGTCTGCTAAAGTTCTCTTAATGCCTTGTTTACTCTTGCTTTAAGCAGTCCTAATGTTCAGGCAATTAAATGGTGCAACCAGAAAAGGAGGATTGTGTGGAATCTTTATAGGAGTTACAGGTCCCAAAATGAGAATGAAGCGAAAGGCATCAGAGAAGATCCAAATGAGCAGAAAATTGAGGAAGGAGGTACTCCTGAACTAGAATTTGTCCTCAGTACAGCTTATCATCCAACATATGAACAGCCTGCTGAAAGTGAAGAAGCCATAACAGATGCAGAACTGGAGTAGTGCACAAATGACAATGAACCGCAGGATATTAAACCAGATATATCACAGCAGGATATGAAAGGCCAAATTACGAATGAGCCTTCTACTGTTGAAGAAACAGAAGATTTGCACCTGGTCGTTAGTCCAGAGGAAGATGACAAAAGTTCTCTTAACGACTCGTTTACTGTTGCTTTAAGCAGTCATGATAGTTCAGGTAATGAAAAGGTGCAACCAGAAATCTAGGCTAGTGTTGAATCTTCACATGAATTACAGGTAGATAAACAGTCTCAAAATGAGAGTGAAGAGAAAGCCATCAGAGATGATCCAAATGAGCAGAAAATTGAGGAAGGAGGTACTTCTGAACCAGAATTGGTCCTCAGTAAAGATTATCATTCAACGTCTGAACACGCTGCTCAAAGTGTAGAAGCCACAACAGATGCAGAAATGGAGGAGAGCACAAATGAGAATGAACCGCAGCATACTAATGCAGATATACCACAGCGGGACATCATAAGCCATATTACTAATTACTAGCCTTCTACTGATAAAGAAACAGAAGATTTGCGCCTGATGCTTAGTCCAGAGGATGAGTCTGCAAAAGTTCTCTTAATGACCTGTTTACTCTTGCTTTAAGCAGTCCTAATAGCTCAGGTAATGAAAAGGTGCAACCAGAAAAGGAGGATTGCGTTGAATCTGACGGGAATTATAGGTCCCAAAATAAGAGTGAAGAGAAAGGCGTCAGAGAAGATCCAAATGGGCAGAAAATTGACGAAAGAGGTACCTCTGAACTAGAATTGGTCCTCAATACAGATTATCATCCAAAGTCTGAACAGGCTGCTGAAAGTGAAGAAGCCATAACAGATGCAGAAATGGAGGAGTGCACAAAAGACAATGAATCTCAACATATTTAACCACACATATCACAGCAGGACATCAAAGGCCATATTACGAATGAGCCTTCTACTGATGAAGAAACAGAAGATTTGTGCCTGGTCTTTAGTCCAGAGGATGAGTTGGACAAAAGGTCTCTTAACGACTTGTTTACTCTTGCTTCAAGCAGTCGTGGTAGTTGAGGTAATGAGTAGGTGCAACCGGAAATGGAGGATTGTGTCGAATCTTCACAGGAGTTACAGGTGGATAAACAGTCTCAAACTGAGAGTGAAGAGTAAGGCATCACAGAAGATCCAAATGAGCAGAAAATTGAGGAAAGAGGTACTTCTGAACTAGCATTGATCCTCAATAAAGATTATCATCCAATGTCTGAACAGGCTTCTGAAAGTGAGGAAGCCATAACAGATGCAGAAATGGGGGAGTGCACAAATGACAATGAGCCGCAGGTTATTATACCAGACATATAACAGGAGGACATCAAAAGCCATATTACTGCTGAGGCTTCCTCTGATGAAGAAACAGAAGATTTGCCCTGGTCCATAATCCTGAGGATGAGTCTGACAAAAGTTCTCTTAACGAGTTGCTTACTCTTGCTTTAAGCAAAAAAAAAAAAAAAAAATCTTCTGTTGTTTAACGACGCTGTCAATTGCCAGGATCACATCAGCGTCGCCGGTGTGCCGGAATTTTGTCCCGCAGGAGTTCTTTTACATGTCAGTAAATCTACTGACATGGAGCTGTCGTTTTTAAGCACACTTAAAAACCATCGGCCTGGGCCGGATTTGAACCCGCGACCTTGGGAACAGTAGGCCAGCGTCTAACCGACTGAGCCACCCAGACCGACTTGCTTTAAGCAGTCCTGATAGTTCAGGTAAGGAAAATGTGCAACCAGAAACGGAGGCCACTGTCGAATCTTCTTAGGAATTATAGGTAGATAAACAGTCTCAAAATGAGAGTGAAGAGAGAGCCATCAGAGATTACTCAAATGAGCAGAAAGTTGAGGAAAGAGGTACTTCTGAACTAGAATTGTTCCTCAGTACAGATTATCATCCAACGTCTGAACAGCTTGCTGAAAGTGAAGAAGCCATAACAGATGCAGAAATGGAGGAGTGCACAAATGACAATGAATCTCAACATATTTAACCACACATATCACAGCAGGACATCAAAGGCCATATTACGAATGAGCCTTCTACTGATGAAGAAACAGAAGATTTGTGCCTGGTCTTTAGTCCAGAGGATGAGTTGGACAAAAGGTCTCTTAACGACTTGTTTACTCTTGCTTTAAGCAGTCGTGGTAGTTCAGGTAATGAACAGGTGGAACCAGATATTAAGGCTTTTGTCGAATCTTCACAGGAATTACAGGTAGATAAACAGTGTCAAAATGAGAGTGAAGAGAAAGCCATGGGAGATGATCCAAATGAGCGGTAAATTGAGGAATGAGGTACATTTGAACTAGAATTGGTCCACATACAGATTATCATCCAACGTCTGAACAGGCTGCTGAAAGTAAAGAAGCCATAACAGTTGCAGAAATGGGGGAGTGCACAAATGACAATGAGCCGCAGGTTATTATACCAGACATATAACAGGAGGACATCAAAAGCCAAATTACTGCTGAGGCTTCCTCTGATGAAGAAACAGAAGATTTGCCCTGGTCCATAATCCTGAGGATGAGTCTGACAAAAGTTCTCTTAACGAGTTGCTTACTCTTGCTTTAAGCAGTCCTGATAGTTCAGGTAAGGAAATTGTGCAACCAGAAACGGAGGCTTGTGTCGAATCTTCTTAGGAATTATAGGTAGATAAACAGTCTCAAAATGAGAGTGAAGAGAGAGCCATCAGAGATTACTCAAATGAGCAGAAAGTTGAGGAAAGAGGTACTTCTGAACTAGAATTGTTCCTCAGTACAGATTATCATCCAACGTCTGAACAGCTTGCTGAAAGGGATGAAGCCATAACAGATGCAGAAATGAAGGAGAGCACAAATGACAATGAACCACAGGATATTAAACCAGATAGATCACAGCAGGACACAAAAGCCATATTACTAATGAGCCTTCTACTGATGAAGAAACAGAAGATTTTTGCTCCTGGTCCTTAGTCCAGAGGATGAGTCTGAGAGAAATTCTCTTAACGACTCGTTTATTCTTGCTTTAAGCAGTCATGATAGTTTAGGTAATGAAAAGGTGGAACCAGAAATCTAGGCTTGTGTCGAATCTTCATAGGAATTACAGGTAGATAAACAGTCTCAAAATGAGAGTGAAGAGAAGGCCATGGGAGATGATCCAAATGAGCAGTAAATTGAGGAATGAGGTACATCTGAACTAGAATTGGTCCTCAGTACAGATTATCATCCAACGTCCGAACAGCCTGCTGAAGGTGAAGAAGCTAAAACAGATGCAGAAATGGAAGAGTGCAGCAATGGCATTGAACTGCAGGATATTAAACCACATATATCACCGCAGGACATCAAAAGCCATATTACTAATGAGTCTTCTACTGGTGAAGAAACACAAGAGTTGCGCCTGGTCCTTAATCCAGTGGATGAGTGTGACAAAGGTTCTCTTAATGACTCGTTTACTCTTGCTTTAAGCAGTCCGGGTAGTTCAGGTAATGAAAATGTGCAACCAGAAACGGAGGCTTGTGTCGAATCTTCTTAGGAATTATAGGTAGATAAAGAGTCTCAAAATGAGAGTGAAGTGAGAGCCATCAGAGGTGATCCAAATGAGCAGAAAATTGAGCAAAGAGGTACTTCTGAACTAGAATTGGGCCTCAATACAGAATATCATTCAACGTCTGAACAGGCTGCTGAAAGTGTAGAAGCCATAACAGATGCAGAAATCGAGCAGTGCACAAATGACAATGAGCTGCAGGACATTAAACCAGATATATCACATTATGACATCAAAAGGCATATTTCTAATTAATAGCCTTCTAGTAGTGCAGAATCACAAGGTTTGCGCCTAGTCCTTGGTCCTGAGGATCAGTCTGACAATTGGTCTCTTAACGACTCGTTTACTCTGGCTTAAAACAGTCCTGATAGTTCAGGTAATGAAAAGGTGCAACCAGAAATCTAGGCTTGTGTCGAATCTTCACAGGAGTTACAGGTAGATAAACAGTCTCAAAATGAGAGTGAAGAGAAATCAATCAGATATGATCCAAATGAGCAGAAAATTGAGGAAAGAGGTACATCTGAACTAGAATTGGTCCTCAGTACCGATTGTCATCCAACGTCTGAACAGCTTGCTGAAAGTGATGAAGCCATAACAGATGCAGAAATGAAGGAGTGCACAAATGACAATGAACCACAGGATATTAAACCAGATAGATCACAGCAGGACACAAAAGCCATTTTACTAATGAGCCTTCTACTGATGAAGATACACAAGAATTGCGCCTGGTGCTTAGTCCAGAGCATGAGTAGGACAAAAGTTCTCTTAATGACTCGTTTACTCTTGCTGCTAGCAGTCGTGATAATTCAGCTAGTGAAAGGGGGCAAACAAAAATGGAGACTTGCGTCAGATCTTCACAGGAATTACAGGTGGATAAACAGTCTCATAATGAATGTGAAGAGAAAGCCGTTAGACATGATCCAAATGAGCAGAAAATGGAGCACATGGGTACTTCTGAACTAGAATTGGTCCTCAGTACAGAATATCATCCAACGTCTGAACAGGCTGCTGAAAGCGAAGAAGCCATAGGAGATGCAGAAATGAAGGAGTGCACAAATGACAATGAACCGCAGGATATTAAACCAGAAATATCGCAGCGGGACATCAAGGGCCATATTTCTAATTACTGGGCTTCTACCGATGATGAAACAGAAGATTTGCGCCTGGTCCTTAGTCCAGAGGATGAGTCTGACAAAAGCTCTCTTAATGACTCGTTTCCCTTGCTTCTAGCAGTCCTGATAGTTCAAGTAATGAAAAAGTGGAACCAGAAGTGTAGGCTGGTGCCGAATCTACACAGCAATAACAGGTAGATAAAGAGTCTCAAAATGAGAGTGAAGGGAAAGCCATGGGAGATGATACAAATGAGCAGTAAATTGAGGAATGAGGTACATCTGAACTAGAATTGGTCCTCAGTACATATTTTCATCCAACGTCTGAACAGCCTGGTGAAATTGAAGAAGCCATAACAGATGCAGAAATGGAGGAGTGCAAAAGTGACAATGAACTGCAGGATATTAAACCACATATATCACTGCAGGACATCAAAAGCCATATTACCAATGTGTCTTCTACTGGTGAAGAAACAGAAGAATTGCGCCTGGTCCTTAATCCAGTGGATGAGTCTGACAAAGGTTCTCTTAATGAATCATTTCCTCTTGCATTAAGCAGTCCGGGTACTTCAGGTAATGAAAAGGTGCAACCGGAAATGGAGGCTTGTGTCGAATCTTCTTAGGAATTATAGGTGGATAAACAGTCTCAAAATGAAAGTGAAGAGAAAACCAATTAGATATGATCCAAATGAGCAGAAAATTGAGGAAAGGGCGACTTCTGAACTAGACTTGGTCCTCAGTACAGATTATCATCCAACGTCTGAAAAGGCTGGTGAAAGTGAAGAAACCATAACAGATGCAGAGATGGAGGAGTGCACAAATGACAATGAGCCGCAGGATATTAAACCAGATATATCACATTAGGACATCAAAAGCCATATTACTAATGAGCCTTCTACTGAAGAAGAAACAGAAGATTTTTGCATGATGCTTAGTCCAGAGCATGAGTCTGCAAAAGTTCTCTTAATTACTTGTTTACTCTTGCTTTAAGCAGTCCAGGTAGTTCAGGTGATGAGAAGGTGCAACCAGAAATGGAGGATTATGTGGAATCTTCACAGGAATTGCAGGTAGATAAACATTCTCAAAATGAGAGTGAAGAGAAAGGCATCAGAGAAGATCCAAATGAGCAGAAATTTGAGGAAAGAGGTACTTTTGAACTAGAATTGGTCCTCAGTACAGATTAACATCCAACGTCTCAACAAGCTGATGAAAGTGAAGAAGCCATAACAGATGAAGAAATGAAGGAGTGCACAAATCACAATTAACCGCAGGACATTAAACCAGATATATCACAGCAGCACATCAAATTTCATATTACTATTGAGCCTGCTACTGCTGAAGAAACAAGATTTTCTTCTGATCCTTACTGCAGAGGATGAGTCTGACAAAAGTTCTCGTTTCGACTCGTTTACTTTTGCTTTAAGCAGTCGTGATAGTTCAGGTAATGGAAAAAGTGCAACCAGAAATGGATGCTAGTGTCGAAATTTTAGAGGAATTACAGTGAGATAAACAGTCTCAAAATGGGAGTGAAGAGAAAGCCATCAGAGATGATCCAAATGAGCAGAAAATTGAGGAAAGAGGTACTTCTGAACTGGAATTGGTCCTCAGTAGAGATTATGATCCAACGTTTGAACAGACTGCTGAAAGTGGAGAAACCATAACAGATGCAGAAATGGAGGAGTGCACAAATGACAATGAACCGCAGGATATTAAACCAGATATAATCACATTAGGACATCAAAGGCCATATTACTAATGAGCTTTCTACTGGTGAAGAAACAGAAGATTTGCACCTGGTCCTTCGTCCAGATGATGAGTCTGACAAAAGTTCTCTTAACGACTCATTTACTCCTGCTCTAAGCAGTCCTGATAGTTCAGGTAATGAAAAGGTGCAACCAGAAATGGAGGATTATGTGGAATCTTCACAGGAATTACAGGTAGATAAACATTCTCAAAATGAGAGTGAAGAGAAAGGCATCAGAGAAGATCCAAATGAGCAGAAATTTGAGGAAAGAGGTACTTTTGAACTAGAATTGGTCCTCAGTACAGATTAACATCCAACGTCTCAACAAGCTGATGAAAGTGAAGAAGCCATAACAGATGAAGAAATGAAGGAGTGCACAAATGACAATTAACCGCAGGACATTAAACCAGATATATCACAGCAGCACATCAAAATTCATATTACTATTGAGCCTGCTACTGCTGAAGAAACAAGATTTTCTTCTGATCCTTACTGCAGAGGATGAGTCTGACAAAAGTTCTCGTCACGACTCGTTTACTTTTGCTTTAAGCAGTCGTGATAGTTCAGGTAATGAAAAAGTGCAACCAGAAATGGATGCTTGTGTCGAAATTTTAGAGGAATTACAGGGAGATAAACAGTCTTAAAATGGGAGTGAAGAGAAAGCCATCAGAGATGATCCAAATGAGCAGAAAATTGAGGAAAGAGGTACTTCTGAACTGGAATTGGTCCTCAGTAGAGATTATGATCCAACGTTTGAACAGGCTGCTGAAAGTGGAGAAACCATAACA
This sequence comes from Tenodera sinensis, assembly GCA_030765045.1. NCBI lineage: Eukaryota > Metazoa > Arthropoda > Insecta > Mantodea > Mantidae > Tenodera > Tenodera sinensis. Next base: position 513,007 of record JAUKNM010000089.1, read on the forward strand.
GATGCAGAAATGGAGGAGTGCACAAATGACAATGAACCGCAGGATATTAAACCAGATATATCACATTAGGACATCAAAGGCCATATTACTAATGAGCTTTCTACTGGTGAAGAAACAGAAGATTTGCGCCTGGTCCTTCGTCCAGATGATGAGCCTGACAAAAGTTCTCTTAACGACTCATTTACTCCTGCTCTAAGCAGTCCTGATAGTTCAGGTAATGAAAAGGTGCAACCAGAAATGGAGGATTATGTGGAATCTTCACAGGAATTGCAGGTAGATAAACATTCTCAAAATGAGAGTGAAGAGAAAGGCATCAGAGAGGATCCAAATGAGCAGAAATTTGAGGAAAGAGGTAGTTTTGAACTAGAATTGGTCCTCAGTACAGATTAACATCCAACGTCTCAACAAGCTGATGAAAGTGAAGAAGCCATAACAGATGAAGAAATGAAGGAGTGCACAAATCACAATTAACCGCAGGACATTAAACCAGATATATCACAGCAGGACATTAAAAGCCATATTTCTAATGAGCCTTCTACTGATGAAGAAACAGAAGTTTTGCGCCTGGTCCATAGTCCAGAGGATGAGTCTGACAAAAGTTCTCTTAATGACTCGTTTAATCTTGCTTCTAGCAGTCCTGATAGTTCAGGTAATGAAAAGGTGCAACCAGAAATGGAGGATTAAGTGCAATCTTCACAGGAATTACACGTAGATAAACATTCTCAAAATGAGAGTGAAGAGAAAGGCATCAGAGGAGATCCAAATGAGCAGAATAGTGATGAACGGGGTACTTCTGAACTAGAATTTTTCCTCAGTACAGAATATCATTCAACGTCTGAACCGGCTGCTGAAGGTGTAGAAGCCTTAACAGATGCAGAAATGGTGGAGTGGACAAATGACATTGAACCGCAGGATATTAAACCAGATAAATCACAGCAGGACATGAAAAGCCATATTACTAATGAGCCTTCTACTGATGAAGAAACACAAGATTTGCGCCTGGTTTTAGTCCAGAGCAGCCGTGTGACAAATGTTCTCTTAACGACTCGTTTACTCTGGCTTCAAGCAGTCCTGATAGTTCAGGTAATGAAAAGGTGCGACTAGAAATCTAGGTTTGTGTCAAATCTTCACAGGAGTTGCAGGTAGATAAGCAGTCTCAAAATGAGAGTGTAGAGAAATCCATCAGATATGATCCAAATTAGCAGAAAATTGAGGAAAGAGGTACATCTGAAGTAGAATTGGTCCTCAGTACAGATAATCATCCAACGTCTGAACAGCCTGCTGAAAGTGAAGAAGCCATAACAGATGAAAAGATGGAGGAGTGCACAAATGTTAATGAACCGCAGGATATTAAACCAGATATATCACAGCAGCACCTCAAAAGCCATTTTACAAACGAGCCTTCTACTGATGAAGAAACACAAGAATTGCGTCTCGTCCTTAGTCCAGAGGATGAGTCCGACAAAGGTTCTCTTAATGACTTGTTTACTCTTGCTTTAAGCAGTCCGGGTAGTTCAGGTAATGAAAAGGTGCAACTAGAAATGGAGGCTTGTGTCGAATCTTTACAATAATTACAGGTAGATATAGAGTCTCAAAATGAGTGAGAAGAGAAAGCCAGCAGAGATTATCCAAATGAGCAGAAGATCGTGCAAAGAGGTACTTTGGAACTAGAATTGGTCCTCAGAACAGAATATCATCCAACGTCTGAACAGGCTGCTGAAAGTGTAGAAGCCATAACAGATGCAGAAATTGGGGAGTGCACAAACGACAATGAACCTCAGGATATTAAACCAGCTGTATCACAGCGGGACATCAAAAGCCATATTACTAATTACTAGCCATCTCCGGATGAAGAAACAGAAGACTTGCGCCTGATGCTTAGTCCAGTGGATAATTCTGCAATGTTCTCTTAATGACTTGTTTACTCTTGCTTTAAGCAGTCGTGATAGTTCAGGTAATGAAAAGGTGCAACCAGAAATGGAGGATTGTGTCGATTCTTCACAGGAATTACAGGTAGATAAACAGTCTCAAAATGGAAGTGAAGAGAAAACAATGAGATATGATCCAAATGAGCAGAAAATTGAGGAAAGGGGGACTTCTGAAATAGAATTGGTCCTCAGTACACATTATCATCCAACATCTGAAAAGGCTGCTGAAAGTGAAGAAACCATAACAGATGCAGAAATGGAGGAGTGCACAAATGACAATGAGCCGCAGGATATTAAACCAGATATATCACATTAGGACATCAAAAGCCATATTACTAATGAGCCTTCTACTGAAGAAGAAACAGAAGATTTTTGCATGATGCTTAGTCCAGAGCATGAGTCTGCAAAAGTTCTCTTAATGACTCGTTTAATCTTGCTTCTAGCAGTCCTGATAGTTCAGGTAATGAAAAGGTGCAACCAGAAATGGAGGATTAAGTGCAATCTTCACAGAAATTACAGGTAGATAAACATTCTCAAAATGAGAGTGAAGAGAAAGACATCAGAGGAGATCCAAATGAGCAGAATAGTGATGAACGGGGTACTTCTGAACTAGAATTTTTCCTCAGTACAGAATATCATTCAATGTCTGAACAGGCTGATGAAAGTGAAGAAGCCATAACAGATGCAGAAATGAAGGAGTGCACAAATGACAATTAACCGCAGGACATTAAACCAGATATATCACAGCAGGACATCAAAAGCCATATTTCGAATGAGCCTTGTACTAATGAAGAAACAGAAGTTTTGCGCCTGGTCCATAGTCCAGAGGATGAATCTGACAAAAGTTCTCTTAATGACTCGTTTACTCTTGCTTCAAGCAGTCCTGATAGTTCAGGTAATGAGAAGGTACAACCAGAAATCTAGGTTTGTGTCAAATCTTCACAGGAGTTACAGGTAGATAAGCAGTCTCAAAATGAGAGTGTAGAGAAATCCATCAGATATGATCCAAATGAGCAGAAAATTGTGGAAAGAGGTACATCTGAACTAGAATTGGTCCTCAGTACAGATAATCATCCAAAGCCTGAACAGCCTGCTGAACGTGAAGAAGCCATAACAGATGAAAAAATGGAGGAGTGCACAAATGTTAATGAACCGCAAGATATTAAACCAGATATATCACAGCAGCACCTCAAAAGCCATTTTACTAACGAGCCTTCTACTGATGAAGAAATACAAGAATTGCGCCTTGTCCTTAGTCCAGAGGATGAGTCCGACAAAGGTTCTCTTAATGACTTGTTTACTCTTGCTTTAAGCAGTCCGGGTAGTTCAGGTAATGAAAAGGTGCAACTAGAAATGGAGGCTTGTGTCGAATCTTTACAATAATTATAGGTAGATAAAGGGTCTCAAAATGAGTGTGAAGAGAAAGCCAGCAGAGATTATCCAAATGAGCAGAAGATCGTGCAAAGAGGTACTTCGGAACTAGAATTGGTCCTCAGAACAGAATATCATCCAACGTCTGAACAGGCTGCTGAAAGTGTAGAAGCCATAACAGATGCAGATATTGGGGAGTGCACAAACGACAATGAACCTCAGGATATTAAACCAGCTATATCACAGCGGGACATCAAAAGCCATATTACTAATTACTAGCCTTCTACTGATGAAGAAACAGAAGACTTGCGCCTGATGCTTAGTCCAGTGGATAATTCTGCAATGTTCTCTTAATGACTTGTTTACTCTTGCTTTAAGCAGTCGTAATAGTTCAGGTAATGAAAAGGTGCAACCAGAACTGGAGGATTGTGTCAAATCTTCACAGGAATTACAGGTAGATAAACAGTCTCAAAATGAAAGTGAAGAGAAAACCATGAGATATGATCATAATGAGCCGAAAATTGAGGAAAGGGGGACTTCTGAACTAGAATTGGTCCTCAGTACAGATTATCATCCAACGTCTGGAAAGGCTGCTGAAAGTGAAGAAACCACAACAGATGCAGAAATGGAGGAGTGCACAAATGACAAGTGAGTGAGTGAGTGTGTTGGGTTTAAGGGCCCGTCGACGACTTGGTCATTAGGGCCCCACAAATGATAATGAGCCACAGGATATTAAACCAGATATATCACATTAGGACATCAAAAGCCATATTACTAATGAGCCTTCTACTGAAGAAGAAACAGAAGATTTTTGCATGATGCTTAGTCCAGAGCATGAGTCTGCAAAAGTTCTCTTAATGACTTGTTTACTCTTGCTTTAAGCAGTCCGGGTAGTTCAGGTGATGAGAAGGTGCAACCAGAAATGGAGTAGTATGTGGAATCTTTACAGGAATTACAGGTAGATAAACAGTCTCAAAATGAAGGTGAAGAGAAAGGCACCAGGGAATATCCAAATGAGCAGAAAATTGAGGAAAGAGGTACTTCTGAACTAGAATTTGTCCTCAGCACAGATTATCATCCAACGGGCGTACAGCCTGCTGAAAGTGAAGAAGCCATAACAGATGCAGAAATGGAGGAGTGCAAAAGATGACAATGAACCATAGGACACTAAACCAGATATATCACAGCAGCACATCAAAATTCATATTACTATTGAGCCTGCTACTGCTGAAGAAACAAGATTTTCTTCTGGTCCTTACTGCAGAGGATGAGTCTGACAAAAGTTCTCGTTATGTCTCGTTTACTCTTCTTTTAAGCAGTCGTGATAGTTCAGGTAATCAAAAGGTGCAACCAGAAATGGAGGCTTGTGTCGAATCTTCAGAGGAATTACAGGGAGATAAACAGTCTCAAAATGGGACTGAAGAGAAAGCCATCAGAGATGATCCAAATGAGCAGAAAATTGAGGAAAGAGGTACTTCTGAACTGGAATTGGTCCTCAGTAGAGATTATGATCCAACGTTTGAACAGGCTGCTGAAAGTGGAGAAACCATAACAGATGCAGAAATGGAGGAGTGCACAAATGACAATGAACCGCAGGATATTAAACCAAATATATCACATTAGGACATCAAAGGCCATATTACTAATGAGCTTTCTACTGGTGAAGAAACAGAAGATTTGCGCCTGGCCCTTAGTCCAGATGATGAGTCTGACAAAAGTTCTCTTAACGACTCGTTTACTCCTGCTTTAAGCAGTCCTGATAGTTCAGGTAATGAAAAGGTGCAACCAGAAATGGAGGATTATGTGGAATCTTCACAGGAATTACAGGTAGATAAACATTCTCAAAATGAGAGTGAAGAGAAAGGCATCAGAGAAGATCCAAATGAGCAGAAATTTGAGGAAAGAGGTGCTTTTGAACTAGAATTGGTCCTCAGTACAGAATATCATCCAACGTCTGAACAGGCTGATGAAAGTGAAGAAGCCAAAACAGATGCAGAAATGGAGGAGTGCACAAATGACAATGAACCACAGGGTATTAAACCAGATCTATCACAGCAGGACATCAAAAGCGATATTACTATTGAGCCTTCTACTGCTGAAGAAACAGAAGATTTTCTTTTGGTCCTTAGTCCAGAGGATGAGTCTGACAAAGGATCTCTTCACGACTCGTTTACTCTTGCTTTAAGCGGTCGTGATAGTTCAGGTAATGAAAAGGTGCAACCAGAAATGGAGGCTTGTGTCGAATCTTCACAGGAATTACAGGTCGATAAACAGTCTCAAAATGGGAGTGAAGAGAAAGCTATCAGAGATGATCCAAATGAGCAGAAAATGGAGGAAAGTGGTACTTCTGAACTGGAAGTGGTCCTCAGTACAGATTATCATCCAACGTCTGAACAGGCTGCTGAAAGTGAAGATGCCATAACGGATGCAGAAATGGAGGAGTGCACAAATAACAATGAACCGCAGGATATTAAACCAGATATATCACAGCAGTACATCAAAAGGCATATTAGTAATGAGCCTTCTAGTGATGAAGAAACAGAAGATTTGCGCCTGGTCCTTAGTCCACAGGACGAGTCTGACAAAAGTTCTCTTAAGGACTTGTTTACTCTTGTAAGATTTAAAGCTTTCACGGCGCACGCTATTTATTACAGTTTCACGGGTGATCAGCCGTGTGAGGTTTAAAAACATTGAGCCTTCGGCAATTGTAAACTCCATGGCCTTCATCAGAATGAAAATGACCGTTAGCTTTCCGCTCCCCATATATATACAATGTTAGATGGGAGGGGGTTGTGTTGCCCTGGCCAATGAGCGGGTGACAATTTGTGATTCATCCAGCTACTTCAGTTTTGGCGAGAGGACTCAATTTCATCCCGGCACCCAGATCCATACCGACTAAGGATTTCATCAGTGGCACTGAGCAGGCACTAATTAGTCTTTCGGCAGACGTAGCTGAAGAAGTACGCACCGAAGTGAGCCTTACATTAGCAAGAGCCAAGAAACCCAGGGCCAATATTTCATCTGCTGAATTTAGAGCGCTTAAAGCACTGCGACAAGACACAACTCTAACTGTGCTTCCTGCTGATAAGGGCAATGCTATGGTTATCATGGAGACCATGGATTATCACCAGAAAATTACAAAACTATTTGAAGATCCCTCTTTCAAGGAACTGGATAAGGACCCGATGAACAAGATCACCAGAATAACTACAAATCTCATAAAGAACTCCAGCCTAACCACTGTAGTACAGAAAAACACCATTCCACACGCAGCAGCTCCACCTAGACTCTAGGGACTGCCAAAGATTCAGAAGCCTGAAGTACCCCTTCGACCCATTGTGAATGCCATAGGCTCAACTACTTACCTGCTTGCCAAATACCTTACCACTCTACTGAATCCGCTGGTGGGTGACTGTCAACATCATATTGCAAATTCCAGCTACCTTATACAGAAAATTTCAGCGCTGAAAGTGGAACCGGATGACATTTTGGTGAGCTTTGATGTGGAATCCTTGTTCACCAGAGTGCTGCTAGAGGACTCACTACAGCTCTTATCTGAACGGTTTCCGGAAGACACCACCCAGCTCTTCAGACACACGCTCACTTCCACGTACTTCAATTACAATGGCCAGTTCTTCGAACAGACGGATGGTGTAGCCATGGGTTCACCGTTGTCACCTGCTATTGCCAACTTTTTCATGGAGAGCTTGGAACATACTGCCCTCAGACAAACCAAAGGCATTCTTCAGATACGTGGATGATACCTTTGTTATCTGGCCACATGGAAAGGGAAAACTTTCCGCCTTCTTAGACCACCTTAACAACCTACATGCGAACATCAAGTTTACCATGGAAGTTGAGAACGATGGCTCACTTCCCTTCCTAGATGTTCTGGTCTACAAGAAGCCGGATGGCAGCCTAGGTCACACGGTATACAGGAAACCAACACACACCAGCCGTAACTTGGACGCCTCCAGTCACCACCATCCTACTCAAAAGAAAACAGTTATCTCCACTTTGTTTCACTGGGCTTTCGATATTGGGGATGAAGACCACATTAAGCAAGATCTTAAATACCTACGAGACACCTTGCTAAAAAACGGGTACAGTGATAACGGCATCAAAAAGGTACGCAAGAAGGTTGAAAACAATCGCAACAACCCCCAACGCCTCACTCAAAGGATGGATAGCTGGCTGAACAAAGCCTACATACCATTCTACGGTTCCGTCTCAAACAAGATCTCCCGCATACTCGCTAGGTACAACATCAAGACTTTCTTCACGCCTCCAAAGAAGATCCAAGAATACCTTAGGCCGGTAAAAGAACCACTTTGACTCAAGGTCCCAGGAGTGTACAGGATTCCTTGCGAATGTGGTAAAGTGTATGTAGACCAAACAGGACGCACAATAAAAGAAAGGTGTAAAGAACATCAACGCAATATCAGGCTCCTACAACCAGTTAAGTCAGCAGTGGCCGAGCATTGTATAGAGTATGTCCACAAACTAAACTTTGAAGACATCAAAGTTCTGGATCATACAGATAAATACTGGGACAGGGTCATTAAGGAAGCCATCCAAATCAAACTACATCCAAACAATTATAACAGTGACTGCGGACTTCAGCTAAGCCCTGCCCGGACAATAGCCATGAAACACATTCACAACAGCAACTATAGTGATTCTGGACCAAGTACTGACCCTCAAGAAAACACTGTGGCCGGTGACAAACATAGCCCGAAACAGCAGGCCCAATCACAAATCGTCACCCGCTCATTGGCCAGGGCAACACAACCCCCTCCCACCTAACATTGTATATATATGGGGAGTGGAAAGCACCTGTGAAACTGTAATAAATTGTTTAGTCTTGCTTTAAGCAGTCCTGATTGTTCAGGTAATGAAAAGGTGCAACTAGAAATCGAGGCTTGTGTCGAATCTTCACAGGAATTACAGGTAGATGAACAGTCTCAAAATGAGAGTGAAGAGAAAGTCATCAGAGATGATCCAAATGAGCAGAAAATTGAGGAAAGAGGTACTTCTGAACTAGAATTGGTCCTCAGTACAGATTATCATCCAACGTCTGAACAGCCTGCTGAAAGTGAAGAAGCCATAACGGAAGTCGAGGATGTTAGTGTGGAAATGCAGTCTTCTTCTAAAGAAGCTGAGATTGAAACTGTTGACAGCGCTCCAGGAAGTTAAATACTAGAAGCAGATACTTGCATGAGTGTAGAAGGTAGTACTGATTTGCTTTTAGATGAGAATTCTACGTCAGACAGTGACGCTGAAACAATCATATTCCAAAGAGAAATTAGAGTACGAGGAGACAACGTATTATGGAAGCAGTTAGGAATCAACCGGTATCCTCTGAAGCTGACAGAATCTTGTTGGATAGTGATGTAAACATGAGTGATGTATACAGCAGTCCCATTGCTGGCAAGTCATTACCGATTTTAACTGATAATGATGCAGAAAGCATTCCTGATGATGAACAAATTATTTCTGGACAGACTAGTAGTACTGAAGACAAAGATTGGTCGAAGCCATCATCAGAACCTGAGCTATTAGAAAATATTAAACAAGAAAACAATGAAAACATTGGTTCTACAGTGCCTGTAAGTGAAGATTGTTCTCTTCCTTCAATTAATCGTGCACATTCTGACAGTTCAGTTTCAAAATTGGAGAGTTTAAAAGTTGAAAGAGAAACTGAGATTGAATCAGGTGATAAAGCATTGGAAGAGTTGCCAGAGGGATGTTGTACAAGTACTATGGAACAGCAAGATAGTAAGCTTTTTGTCGAATATGAACTTAAGGTCAAATCAGAAGCACACAATATTCAGAACATTTTAGTTAAAACAATAAAATCAAGTGTATTAGATGAAGTAATGGCTTGTGAGAAAATGGGATTGAGTGCAGATCAAAGTGGGATTGAAGTTAAAACTGAATATAAGGGTGGTTCTAAAGTTGCTTCTCCTGTTAAAGATATACCCTATGCTGTAGGACTTCTGCCATTGAGAACTGCCCTAGAGAAACTTCAAGCTATGCCTGAACATCATCCAAGAAAGACTCGCTCAGCATCTTCAAGTAAAGAATCTTGTGAAGCTCCCATTGTTCACCTAAAGCAAAAAACTTTGTCAACTTTTGAAGGAGTAGAGAAGAAACGAAAAATTTCTGGTGGGGATCAAGGTGATACAAGTTCAGATGGTGGCTTGATGCTTGCAAGTATACAGGAATTAGGGAATGCTAATACATCTCTGGAAAGTTTACCTGTAGATGAGGTCAATAAATTAATAATGTCTGAAGAACCATTAGAGTCAGATAAACATAAAGAGGATTTATTACCTTCAGTAATGGACTTGGTTAATGAACCAAATGGTAGTTTGTAAAGTACAGCATTTTATAATTGTTTTTCATTACATCTTTATTCCTTCTAGACTACAACATATGGTGCAAAATAGTTCAGCAAGACTTAATGAAGAGGTTTTTTTTTCTTTTCTTTCTTTTTTCCCCCTTCTAATTTGAGAGTTTAAGGGAAAAGACAAAGTTTCACAAAAACAAAATTATTTATCTTCTTGCTAGTTGATAATCAGATTACATATGATGTTCTGTTTTATGTATTCATTGTCAACAAGTACAGTTCTTAAAAGAGCAGTATTCTATATCTTATATGAAGTTAAATTTCTATGAAAGAAAAAAAGAACACTGTTTTTCTTCTCGTTTCTTTGAAAAAGAAGTTACATAACATTATGTGGCATTTGTGTGGGACTGCTTTCAGTAGATGTTTTTCTGTATCTGTTTTTAATTTAGTCTGTTTTGTGTTTCTTTGTTGTAAGAGAAAAAATATTGTATTTTCCTGCAATAGCAGTACAATTAATACTACTGCCAAATTCTGTACTATGTTGAATATGAAGATTAAAGAGTTGAATTTTAATAAAAGTAATTTAACATTACCACTTTTATTTCTATACAAATGAAGAATAGATATGAATAAATGAAATGAATTATAGAAAGCAATTGAACTCCAGCTGATAGGAACATTATACTTGTATTTTTCCACTTTTGCAGCTTAAAATTTAAATGTGAGCTAAAACCATATAGGTCTGCACATAATATATACCGTGTAACAGTGCTAAAAATGCTATACAAAAAATTAAAATACTGGAAAGATTTTTGGCTTACCCAGAATACCTATATTGTCCTGCAAAACAAGGAAAAGCAAAAATTGTTTCAACATAAAAGCACCATCCTGTGAAACATGTGTAGAGATGGTTCTAATGTTTTGATCACCACATATGGATTCAATCACTTAGTGTTTGCTTTCTTATATAGCAGTGATTATGTTAAGTAATTACAGAAATACTTGTGAAGCTCTGTTTCATGGCATAATATATTTGTACTTTTTACTAATGTAGCTAGAAAATACATTAAGAAGAGCAGTTGTTTGTATTGTGAATACCAGATGTGACGCTGGTGCAGCTTGTGTTCTATCAGTGCAGCAACAGACTTGACGTCTTTGTCTTTGGTAACTACTCAATTGCTTTTGTGAACAGTATAATCCTGGAAAAAATGAAGGATAAAAATGGGATAGGTATAAAACTGATGATAATGAAGTGTTTAAAACAGTGGAGCATATTAATAAACTTAGTTGAAAACTATGTTGACATTTAAAAAACCACATTCTACTGCAACTTAAGTAAGTTGGAGCAGAATGTGTTTTTAAGTTGGAGCAAAATGTGTTTTTAAATGTCAATATAGTTTTCAATGAAGTTTATTAACTGGATAGGTATTTTAATTTGCATTTTTGGAGATCTTAATGCAGGTTGAATTGCAGTACTACCACAAAACAAACAAAAACAAAACAAAAAGAAAAAACAAATTTATTGCATATTATCAAAAGTAGTAGTCTTACACTATCTCTTGTATAAATAGAACTAATATTAGCTACCTCTAAATGGGTATGCCAACATTGGAATTGTTAATACAGATAACAAAATGCTGAAAGTACTACGTAGGGATTACTACACATGATCTAATCATATCAAGGTTGCTCTTCAGACCATTAAAGGTTCTAGCATATAATGGCTGAAGTATGCAAGAAATATATGTGAAATTATTATTTATTTATGCCAACAAACTTACTGTTGGTGTTTTTAAACACACAAGCCGTGTGTGGGCAAAGTTTAAGAGGTAGTGGTTTACCAGGAGAAATACGAACTGGCTTGAGAATTTGATGCCATTCTGGCAGTTTGTCACAATAGCTCAGTGGTAGAGCGTCTGCCAGGCAAGCGGAAGGTCTGTGGTTCAAATCCCAGTTGTGGCATTGAATTTTTAAGTTCCAGTTCTACCTCTTATATGTGAAATGTTGGAGCCCTGCAGTAGACCTGCATATCTGCAAGATCGGTCTTAGTTTGAGGGGTAGAATCAGAACTGAAAAACCCAATACCACAGCGGGATCTGAACTTAATGGTTAGAGCACCCACCTGGTTAGCGAAGGGTCTGTGGTTCAGATCCCGGCTGTGGCGTTGGGTTTTTCAGTTCCGATGCTATCTCTTTAACATTGCCCACACACGGCTTGTGTGTTTAAAAACACCAACAATAAGTTTGTTCCCATAAATAAATAATAATTATCAGTCTTAATAATTTTTATAGCAAGCTTGGAAAGAAAGATTGGTCCCTGTTTCACTAATTTTATGCCGTGTTACAATACTAAAGATAAGCATTTACATCTTTTTTAAGAAAAGTAATTTGCTTTGACTTTGTTGTACAGATGAATATTTTATATTCATTATATGTGTACAAAATTCTATAACCAATATCAATAACATTTCTTGTGAAAAATAAACTCTTTTTAGATCAAGTAGTATTGTTCCTAACCTGCAGTGAATACAATGACAAAAGCTTTGGTATTCCTGGGTACATAATTTAATGGCTTTCATTCCCCTCCATTATTAGTAAACTGTAGACTGTTATTAGTAGACTGTCCCCAAATATAACATTAAAATGCCAAATTACATATTCACCCCCAAAAAAGTCATTTTTACACTTTTGAAGAGAGGATGAAAAGTTTGAAAGGGGGACTATAAGTATTTACCAGAAGAAAAATGAAACATCTGAAGATAAGTTAAAATGACAAGAATAAAGATATCTGTAGTTATTCTATATTCCAAAGTTACTATAATTGACATTAGTTTAAAATTTGCTTCATTCTATATGCATAGTTATATTTTAAGCTCTGTGGAATGCCTTCATACCCATTATGGCAAACTGCTTATCACTCACCATTGACAAGAGTATGAGTGGCAGTCTACTGTAAGCCTGTACTTGAAACAAATTTTAAACCGAAAGTACTGTGCTCTTCATAAATACACATGTGTGGGCTATTGTCAGTAAATACAAAGTGGCTGTTTTGAATATTATAAATTTTATTATTTTAAAATCTCTACAGATAGTTCTCAGTTTCAGTTTAATAAATACTTCGGTTTACCACAAATTTTAACACTAATTTTGATAAGAATGCATCTCTAGCAAATGTACCATTCTATAAGTTCAATGTACATCTTTTTGGAATAGCTTTTGCCTTTCTATCATGTACCTAGTAGGTAGAGAAGGTATTGCATTCCACACAAAAATTTATCAAGATTTCATCAGAAACTTATTTTGGTGCCACTCCCCCAAACAAGAAAATTTGTTTTAGAAAAAGGTCTGCATGTGTGTAAACATATAAACAACTCGTAAACAAAAAGTCAGATAAATACCAAACTTGCTATTTATGAGTAATTTCAGTGTGCAACATGAAGAATGCCAAGAAAGTCCCCCAACCCTGTTTAAACTTTAAGTTGAACATTTTTTCAAAACTTTTTTTTTCTGAAATATGGTTCTTAACAATTTTGATTAAAATGCTACATATTTAAGATATTTACATGACAAAATGTATATGTTGAATTTGCTGGGAATAGCCTGCGAGGTCCTCTTTATTTGCAAGCAGTTTTCTTTAATGGCTAAAGCATAAGAGATAGACCAAAACTTACAGCACAAAAAAAACGTATATCACTTTAAAATATGCTATTTCACATAACTTAATTTGTGGCATCGTCTGTTTCCAGGATCTGCGTTATTGTTTTAAATTGTCCAGTACTTTTGTCCTGTTTCAAAGAGCCTTTTGGCCCGGGTTTGATCACAGGCTACTGCATGTGGGATTTGTGGTAGGCGAAGCGGCGCTGGGGCAGGTTTCCTCTGGGTTCTCCGGTTTCCCCCCGCCATCTCACTCCACCGGTACTCCATCTTCATATCATGTATCATCAGTGTCACTGTCTGCGGTGCTGTATGTAGTAAAAGCGGGCATTAGACACAACAAAGAAAAAGAGCTTTTCCTGTTCAGTTGTTTCTTGTGGTGCCATGGAAAGATAATGGAATTTTAAAGCCAGCATGTTGCAACTGGTTTTATAACATTTTGACTGTCGTGGCTCTTTGTGTATACAAAAAATATGTGTAATGAAACCATTTCTGCAAACTGTTATCTTAATAAACCTAAGTGGATAGAAAGGTCAAACTTTTGTAACAGTAGAGGGCAGAAGAGATAAGAATAAACATTAGTAAGTAGAGAATCTTGCATGTATGAGACACATTTTTGTCTGGAATTTCTACGCCATGATAAGCATTATATTTAATTGATTTATGATTGATTTTAACTTGCTGGCATTATAAGTGATAGGTTTGCTAATGCACGAGTTAAATTCACAGATACTTACAGAAACATCTTTAAAAGAGAGGTTAAGTTCATTGGTACAGCAAATAGGGTGCTTTGTGGAGGTTAAAAAGCCTCTTAAGAGTCCCACAAATGAATGGAAATTTGGCTGATCCCTTCATGCCAACCTTAACTCACGTAGCAACAAACTCTGCACCAAAGTTTGATACCAACTGATTCCTACAATTTTCCAATGATGGATAACCCGCTGTGGTGTCTCCTATCTTATCATTTGTAAAACACAACAATGGACTATTCAAATGCACAGCTGCTACTGCCAGGTCAGCCAAACTTCAGAAATCCTGGTAACTAAAGTAATATTGCTGCACTTTTTGTGTTACTGATAGAAAGCATTCTGACTTTGGCCCTGTTATCATAGCAAGTGGATATATGCACAAGCTATAGTGTATTTTAAAGTTATAAGTATATGCATAGTGTAAAACCAGGTGCATTTATTTTGTGGTGAAAATAAGGCAGTAACATTGTAATATTTATGATTATTAATATTCTGGAAGAGCTCTAAAATCTACTACCCTTAACTTTTTACCACCTTCAGTAACAAGTGGACAAATGTTAAACTCTTGCATACATATAAAACTGTGCATTTGCGGTGTGTCATAAAAAAATGTGCACCTGTAGAAGGCTGTCATACGAACCACTTAATTTTGTATTCATTTAAAGCAAATTTGAAATGAAAGTCTCACATGTAAAATGTCTGTGTACCAACAGTTGCTCTCCTAAAAATCATAAATATCATGGGAACCCCCCCCCCCCCCAATAAATCACTTAATTTCATTTTAATTCAGATTTTCAGAGATTTGCTTAGCCTATTTTTTGGGAGGGGGGACCTCTTCGTATAAACCACCTTTATTTTATAATGTTACCCAATTTCAATTATCTTCTTTATCGGATTACCCTTCCCATATGGAGGACTGACACCCCCTAGGACTTACAAGCCTGTGCCTAGGGTCAGATGCCTGTTGGGGAGACGAACCTATGGACCAGACAGAGTGAAGACCTGGAAGCGGGTGGTCAGCCCAGCTCCATGTATAACAGCGAGGAAGTGGATGATATGAAATGCAGGTGAAGTGGATGAACGGAAATGTGATGATGGAGGAGTTGATGGATTAAGTGTTGGGGAAAACAGGAGAACCCAGAGAAAACCCGCCCAGATGCTGCTTCGTCCACCACAAATACCACATGTGGGTCCCTTGGATTGAACCCAGGCTGCCTTGGTGATAGATGAATGGTCTAACTGCTTGGCCACAGCGCCACCCAAATTTTAAATATGTTGAGAAATATTGTTCCAGTTTTTATGCATAAAGTTTCAGCATGCAGCAGCTCAAAATTTTTAGCAGCCTTAAAGAATGATTTACTAATTTTTAGTGCTTTTAATCAAAGTCTGGGAAAATAATACATTTTAAACCTTTTGTCATGGTACATGCAACTATTGTGTACCTAAGACAAAGAGATGCTAGTAGGGAATCTGCTATAGTGAATGCTGCTAAAGAAGTGCAAATCTCTCTTCGAATGAAATCTGGCTGTACCACTAAAAATTAATTAGTCAATCTAAATTCAACATTTTTAGATCTGGTTATGAAGTTTAAAGCATGCAAACACACATCCAATGGAAAGCAGGCTAATGACCAATCTTTTAAGATCTTGAATTTGAATTTTCATTCATTTCACAATAATAAATAGATAGGGTTGCCAAATCTCCCATGTTATATGGAGCTCCTGTATTTTACCAAATTTTGTTGGCAAACTACAGTCTGTTTTGATTTTGTGTACACATCTGTATTATAACAATTTCTGTTTATTTGTATCTGCCAAATCTTATGTGATTTAGTTTGGATCACTAGTGCAAAATGCATACTGTGCAAATCAGCAACAATTACTGCTTCCGGTTCCAGTCTGACTCAGTCATGCAGAAAAACTTAAGTAGTACCTTGAAGTGTATGCATCTCTTCTCACATGTATTGTGTCTAATTTCAATGTTTCAAATATTGCTGAATTCAAATCTTTGCTTCTATTAAACTAAGCATTGAGATCACTTATATATATATTTCACAAACAAAAATTGTGACTTCTGCCTGTCATTGCAGGTGACCATAAAGATCCAGAATACAAAGATATATGACAAAGTCAAATTTTAAGAAAAAAAATGATTAAAATTAAGATGCAAAATATCTAAAGAAATATTAAATGATTATAACAAGAAGATAACAGTTAACACATGGAATATAAGTGATTATTTAAAATATATAAAGAGTCTTTTAGGACATGTAAACATATATTTACAATTTCGGACCATTGCACACCCAGTGCTTTGAGGCAGGTACTTGTGAATTTAAAACATGTTCCGCGGGCACCAAAGAGTAGTCCTTTTACCTCCCATGCACTTTCAGGTACGTTATATCTCTCACTAAGGTGAGGAATGCATGGTTGGTAGATGGCTTCCTTTTCCTCGTTCACCTGTGTCGCCTGCTGTAAATGTTGCTCCATTCTTACTGTTGGATCAAGAATGAGATCCTTTCCTGCATCCCTCTTGATGGCTACGATATCTGCTCTTCGATGGTTACCATCCTCAGACAGGCAATGGACCTCTTCATAGACCTCCCAATTAGCTCTACGAAGGGCTGTAGAAATGGATGAACGCACACGGTGGTGATGAGTGTTGCAAAGTAACTTCCAAAATGTATACTATAAGTGAGATGGCCTTTATGATGAATGTTGCTGTTTGAAAGACATAAAATCTGGAGTTTTGTTGGCTAATAGCATGGCAGAAAGGTATGTGGAGATACTAAAAGAAGGAAGGAATAAACAAGAAAATGCTCAAAATCTTAAAAAAATGTTTATTTTCGACTTTGCACTTGGCATACAATGCACACAAAATATTTCTACTAATTTGTTACAACCAGTCTGATGATGGAAATTGTTGCAATGTGGATTTAACGAAAGCTGAGTTACAGATCAGTGTAATTTTTTAAGACGTGTGCAAAAAATTTGTGCACTCAGTACAGTGTCGGATTTAGGTACTATGCAGTCCCTAGGCAGTGCTAAAATTTTCTACCCCCCCCCCCTGCAATTTTCCCCAAACAATATAAGCAGCTGTTACACAGGTCATTGAGTTTAAATTAGTTTTAAATGAGATGACATTGAATGAAAGTTACAATTCAGAAAAAAAAAAATTATTTGGAATAAAAATACATGCATCTTACTTGTAAATTATAATGATTTCCTAGATACCTTCTTTATAGAGAAAGCATTGACGATGTCATCGAAGTCAATCTGATGAAGCACATCAGGCTCAATGCAAGGAATTGACATAGTATTCAGTTTCTGTTGGTGTGTTGTTGAACAAATATAATTTTTAACTCTCTTGAGCACTGAAAATGATTTCTGTGCCGATCAATTTGCTATAGGTTTACACAGAAATATACATAGCACTACACCAATATTAGGATAAACATTCAAGAGGCCTTTCTTATGGATTGTTTTGTACAGATACAGCAGTGACCTTTCTTTTTATCTAAATTGTTGATCATAGCATTGAAGGCAAATGTATTCACTGTGGAATTCATCCTCTATGTTGTCTGAGTAAGTCGCTCTTAAAGTTTGAGACTGTTCGAAAATTTGTTTTGTGTCTTAACTCTGCTCTCATTGCTCACCATGTGGCAACTTACGTCTAGACTTCCTGGTGCTGTCACATCACACAGGTTCATAGCTTTTTCCTCGTAAAGAGCAAACATAACTCTTTTGCATTCAAGATATGTAACTAATAAATTGTAAAGATTATAACAGATCTGCTTCAACAGATTGTAACATTTTGCTTACACTGCTAAACCTTTCTGAAATATCATTCCACAATAAAGCAGTAAAGCATGTCTCCAAATTTTGGAGTGAATCATGAAGTACTGCAGCTTCAGAACAAGTAAGTGGTTTTTCTGTTGTCAGATATTGTAGTTAGAACTGATTGGATCTCTAACCATGAAGAACACACACTATGACAAGCATCATACTTGGCTGACCATCTTGTTTGAGAAAGATTTTTTAACACTGTAGAGTTTGGTTTCAGATGAGATAATAGTTTCCATCTGTGTGTAAACACAGAGAAAAGTTATATAGCACCTGAATAACATCAAAGAAGTTTACTGCGGGATCACAACATCTCACAGCAGAAGAACCAATAAGATTGGGAGAATGAGCCAAGCATGGAACATATACAGCAAGGGGATTTCAATCTTTAATTTGTGCTTGAAGACCTGAGTATGTGCCTGACATATTAATAGCATTATCGTAGGACTTGGCACAGCAATTTTAATCTCAAGACCAAGATCATTCAAAGTTTGAATCATAGTTGTTGCTAGGCTTTCAGACTTAAGACCACAGGCAAAAATTTCACAAACCTTTCTATTGGTGAGCCACATTCAGTTACTAATCCAATGATGAATGCTAATTGATCTGTATGTGCAATGTCAGGAGTTGAATCTAAACTTATCTCATTTGCTATAAAATTTAGCACCTCCAGGGACATCATTTTAATGAAATTATCACAAATCTGTGATGGCAAATACAATCCTTTATTTCCATATCTCTTTATATGCTCGATGGTAGACCTATGCAATCAGTTCTAATGACATGATATAATTTCCACTATTGTTAGAACCAAACTTCTCATCTGTGCCTCTAAATGGCAAACCACACATAGCAAGAGATTTTGCTTTTATACACTTCAGAACTTCCCTCCAGTACTTAATTTTCTCTTCTGTTTGAAGTAGCAAAGCCCTATCAATTCTTTGAGCCATATTTTTGCTTGCTAACATTATTGTATCTGCACATTTACATTCATAGGAATTTTCATGTTCTTTCATATGTTGATTGGCATTTTTCCAGTCATTGTAACCTTCTGTAGCTAAGGTAGATGTCTTTCCAAAGAGCCCTACGGGGAGCACTATAAACTGTGCATTTACTTTTAGAAAACATTAACCACGATCTAGACCATGTTTCACCATTAATTAAAGTATGGCTAAATAGTGATTGAAAAAGGTATTGGGTAGTGTCTGAATACTGTCGTTTTGTGCAGCCAAAGTCTTCGTTGATATTTTGTGTTAGTGTATAGTTTTGCATTGCACCCATTTAGCGGGATCATTACATGATTTAAGAAATTCACTGTCTTCATATCCTCTTGAATCACATACACTGAAATTATTGTTTTTCTTCCCTTCTTCTTCTTGCTTTACTTTAGCACTTGTTCTCTATTGTGAGCCACTTAACCTTTTACATGATTCAGGTTCACTCATTTTTGGAAGTTGTGACTTACTAAACAAGTATTTACAATCTCTTATATCCTCTGTGCTTACAACCTTTCACTATCTAAGTTCATTGAATACTAAAAATCTAAAATATAGTCATTAATAGTTTCAAACATATTCAAACATTGTTGAAACAAATCTGATTTCTGAAAGGCAGGCTGCAATTTATTTTTAGGCTATTGACGACAATATAGGCCTATATTGAACATTTAGTTGAGTTGTATTAACAATAAATATACATCCTATTTGATTTTCAACAAGCCATTTTTGTTTATGCAAGCATTAAATGTAATAATTTCCTCTCTGCCCCTTTTACACATTTTGCAATAAAATTATGCAGCTGTAGTCATTCCTTTTACTCTCTCCGCAGGCCCACAACAATGCAATAAAAGATCAATATTTGACTTCCACAAGTTTCACAAGAGCAAACTTCAGAAAAGATTTGTCAACACTTTTTAAAAATAAATTTTACAGTAAAAAAAAAAAAAAAGGAACAGAAAGACAGAAAATATGCCACCCCCCTGAAAATTGCCGTCCTAGGCAACTGCCTAGGTTGCCTAGGCCTAAATCCGACACTGTGTGGGTACTGATAGAAATCTTTGGGCTGTCACCAAAGCTACAAATAAATAACAGCAGTTAGGATATTGTATAGTGTACTTGATGTTATGGATGTAATAAAATATCTTTAGGAGAAAAGTAGTATAATTTTATGATAGTCATGTAAGAAATTCTCCTGTATTTTCTCCAGGAAAAATAGCTACCTGATCATAAATTGGCCAGCTAATTTAAGTGCCTTGTGACATTGTGATTCAGCTATTACCATGTCTTGCTAGTGCTGTGTTTGTTTCTTTGCTTGCTTCCCTAAGTTTGTCAAGTAGTGCCAATATAAATAAACAAGTTTTGTTTATGATAGACATTCAAGTTATGTATTCCAATGATCTTACATGTGTGCGAACAGTACGTCAGATGAAAGCACTATGTGACCTTGGAGGTAGCAGGAGGGGAAAGCTCTGGAATGGGAACCAGCACATACCTAGGGTGACCATATCCCCACTTTTCCCTGACAGTCCTCTTTTCTAGTATGGGTGAATTTTCAGAAATGTTGGCAAATGTTTTTGTAGTTAGGTATAAAATTTGAACTTAAATTGCATAATCTTCCTCTTTAGTGATTCAGATATTGAATATTGACAAAACACAAACCAAAGACTTTATACATTGTATCATGATTATAGTATTCTTCACTGTGTTCTTTGGTAACAACATACTCCTTGATTAGTAACATGTTTACTACAATAGTGCTATTATTCTGACTTTCTGTTACAAGTTTCCTGTGCCTCTTAACTTCCTTTACTGACCTCTTAAAATAGCAGAATTCTTTTTAGTATCCCCAGCAACAAAGCAAATTTGGGAAGGTTATTTTCTTTGGTTAATGTTCAATGAACCAGAGTAAATGTATACCTACACAGTGAACTCAATAATAACTGTTCCATATAATTCCAAACACCTAAATTATATGCAGTTTTACACCTACTTGTCAGGGATAATATGCTACTAAAATAGGTTCAACCATTAAGTATTCTTGGTATATAAGAGAGAGAGAGAGAGAGAGAGAGAGAGAGAGAGAGAGAGAGAGAGAGAGAGAGACATTGTAATAATGAAACATGAAAGTGAGTCATGTTATTACAGCTGAATGATGCTGTAACAAATAGGCTAGAATAAGAGGAATATCCAAGTATTGTGGTGGTGAAACTCAAAACTCTGGCACTACTTTTGAGTCAGAGTAACACTAGACAAGAATAATTTTAAGTGAAGTAAAAAAACCAGCATGTTTTGTTCTAAATCATTGTAATATTGCTTTTTTAAACCTAAGTATGTCCTTGTACTGTGTATAAATATGTAACATTTACAAATTCCTAGTACAGGTTTTGAAAAAACACCTTGGTATCATTTCAGTAGGCATTTAGTGAAAGCATCCTCTTTTATTGCCCTTGAGATATGCTCATCCTAATACATCCCATCCCTTTAGTGTCCACCAAGGAATCTTAAAGGTGCTTTATCTTACAGTGTGTTAACACTAGTAAATAAAATATAAATCTGTGAATTCTGCACAAATCATTGCATACAAAAATGGACATTTTTGCTGTGATTCTCATAGGTAACATCACAAAAGGTTTTAAAATTATCAAACAAGTTTCCCCTAAATGACATAGCTATCGATGGGGCCCTTAAACGCCATGCCACTCAAACAAGTTTCCAAGTGCTTAACAGCAGAGAACTTACCTGAGCTCATTAACTCAAATGATACTTAAGATAAGAATTTCACAAATAAAATCAATATAAATAATGTTAATAAATATACACATTAAAAGCAATTTATTAAGGTTGTGTTTCAAACAAATCACATTGTCGTACAGGGGTACCCATCCCTTCCAAAGGATGGTAAATCTTGCACTACAACAAATAATTAAAAATATATTTGGCAGGTGGTGTATTTGGTATATCCATGTATCCTATTGTACATGTCCAAATAGACGAATATAATATGTGTCATGCTATACATTCTGAACATCTATGTACATACTTACCTAGCTCTGGCACACTGGCGATGCTTATGTGATCCTGGCAATTGACAACGTCACTAAACAAAAAGATAATTTTTTTACCTACCTAACCTACCTACGTACCTAACCTTACCTACCTAACCTAGCTAACGTAACCTACGTAACCTAACTACCTAACCTAACCTACCTTACCTACCTAACCCACCTGCCTACCTTACCTACCTACCCACCCACCACGCTAAGAGAACGATATAGGAATAGCACCCTTAATCCTAAGCCTACGGGGTTTTGTTTCAGTGGCGGCTCGCAGTCAAAATTTTAGGGTAGGCAAAGTGTAACAGTAACAAAAAACAACAACAACAATAATAATAATAATAATAATAAATAATAATAATTAATAATAATAATTAATAATAATAATTAATAATAATAATTATTAATAATAATAATAATAATAATAATAATAATAATAATAATAATAATAATAATAATAATAATAATAATAATAATAATAATAATAATAATAATAATAATAATAATAATAATAATAATAATAATAATAATAATAATAATAATAATAATAATAATAATAATAATAATAATAATAATAATAATAATAATAATAATAATAATAATAATAATAATAATAATAATAATAATAATAATAATAATAATAATAATAATAATAATAATAATAATAATAATAATAATAATAATAATAATAATAATAATAATAATAATAATAATAATAATAATAATAATAATAATAATAATAATAATAATAATAATAATAAACAACCCCGTTTATCCGAAATATAGGGGGCGAAGTCATTGCGGATAACGCAAACAATATATTGTTTGGTTGTTTAATAAGAGCAGAGTGAATGAGTGTGACTTACGGACGAATTAGCGCCAAAACTAAAATCACGAGTGTCGGCAGACTTTTTTCCAGGGGGGGGGGCACATGTTGGAAATTTGTAATCATATAATATTA
Organism: Tenodera sinensis; assembly: GCA_030765045.1. Taxonomy (NCBI): domain Eukaryota; kingdom Metazoa; phylum Arthropoda; class Insecta; order Mantodea; family Mantidae; genus Tenodera; species Tenodera sinensis. The sequence continues at coordinate 535,914 of JAUKNM010000089.1, forward strand.
AATCATTATTTTACTGTCAAAATTTATAGTATTTGTTGCAGATAACCGTATTAATTTGTGCTAAACAAAAATTGTTCTTTACATCAAAATTAAAATAATAGTTTAAAAATCAGTAACTGACTGCACATTAAGTTCACCAACTTCCAAGGGGGGGCCGTGGCCCCCCTTGCCCCCGTTTCGCTACGCCCATGACTAAAATAGATTAAGAAATTGAAAAATTGTCTGACTGCAGCTTTGTGTTAAATAGCTAAAACACTCCTCTTTTCATTGTCAGTGCGCCGCGAAAGCGAAATTTGTAATAGTTCACTAATTAAGTCGGTCATACTGGTATTACACAGAGATAACGACAGATGCAGATCTCTGAGATCTTCGTTCGTGGAGTATGGCTGTTCGGAAAATGTCGCATAAATTCGAATTTGGGCCGGCAAGTGTTCGGACTGCTGGCAGACGCGTCTACGCATGCTCGGAGTGCATATACAGACCGAATGTTTCCTTATCCCTGTTCAAGGGCCTCGTACTGAGGAAATGGGGCCGGGCAGGCAGAGGTTAAGCTAGCCTGCTCTCCACTACCCAGGTTCCATGCGTATCATTTCTGCCGCGCGCTTCAAACACGCAGCGCAGTTTTGATGAATCGGAATTGAGATTAAAGGATTTGACCATGCGCTGGTCATTATAACCGAGAAAACTTTTCCTTGAACTGCAATTTAGGGGAAAATGACGGTTCAAATGATAAAATGCAGAATCATAGTTAAACATTATTTGTTGATGTATTACGATAGGGTAGGCAGTGCCTACCCTGCCTACCCTGAGGAGCCGCGCCTGTTTTGTTTCCAAGATCATCTAATGAAGCTTGGAGTGGAACCGCTTTGGATGTTCGCCAAGGGCGAGAGGCTTCACCCCCCCCCCCCCCTTTGGCTATCTGTCACACACGCCCCATGTAGATCTTGGGATGACCGTACACCAGAAGTCCACGATTCCTATTTCAAGTATCCTCACGTGTTTTTCAGAATTTTTGTCAGGCTACACTGACCGTCGATGTATTTATACCAACGGGTCAAAGAGCACCAACGGTGTTGGATGTGCTTATGTTTATGGAACCGAACCACATACATTCGGTTTTCCAAATAGGACTTCCATTTTTACTGCAGAGCTTTATGAAATTTACTTAGCCGTTTTGTATGTGCGCCGTCGTAAATTAGGTGACTGCCTGATTTTGAAAGATTCCCTTAGTGCACTTCAGAGCCTTTGTGAGCTGTACAACACCACCCTATTGTACAGTGTACCCAGGTTGCCCTCCATGTTTTACACGCTTCTGGCGTTGACGTGGTGTGTGCATGGATTCCTGGTGACGTAGGTTTGCCGGGGAATGAAATGACAGATTTGGGAGCAAAGACGGCAACTACAGAACCCAGCATTACCATCTCACGTGACTTTAGGCTTGAAGTGCGGAGAGCGGTGCTGTCGTCCTGGCACGAAGAGTGGTCAGCTCTCCGCGGCAATAAGCTTAGAGAAGTGAAAGAACTTCCGATAAACTGGGTAACTTCCTGTCGCACATCTCGCCACGAGGATGTTAGTTTGGCTCGATTAAGAATAGGGCACGGCAATTTTTCGCATGGTTACCCATTTAAAAGGGACCCTGCCCCTCTATGTCCGCTGTGTGACAATCTTTTGTCAGTCCGTCACGTGCTGCTAGAGTGTTGCTCTCTAGCGCACCTTCGAGACTCTCTGCAGCTGTCTGCCAGACTTGCAGAGGTGTTAGCGCACGACAAAACAGCGGTTGATAGAGTTTTTAAGTTTTTAGCGGATTGAAATATCAATTTGACGATTTAAAATTTTAGACATTTGTTTATGCCTTTTGACATATTTATTACCTTGTTTTACATCCGGCTATTGCGACTGTTTTTTACGCGTATGCGTATATTTTCTTTGGTACTAGTAATTTTATTTTTTTATTAAAGTTTATATCTGGCTATTGCCATGAATTTTATAAGGGCGCTGATGACCTAGAAGTTGAGCGCCCTTAAACACACAAATCACCACCCACCCAGCCTACCTACGTACCCACCCACCCACCCACCCTACCTACCTACGTACTCACCCACCCACCCACCCACCTAACCTACCTACCTAGCTACCCACCCACCCAGCCTACCTACCTACTCACCCACCCACCCAACCTACCTATCTAGCTACACACCCACTCAGCCTTCCTACCTACCTACCCACCCACCCTACCTACCTACCCACCCACCCTACCTACCTACCCACCTACCCACCCACCCGCCAACTCAGCCTTCCTACTTACCTACCTACCTACCCACCCACCCTACCTACCTACCCACCCACCCACCAAGCCTACCTACCTACCCACCAAGCCTACGCACCCACCCACCCACCCAGCCTACCTACCTACCCACCAAGCCTACCTACCCACCCATCCACCCAGCCTTCCTTCCTGCCTACCTACGCACCCACCCACCCAGCCAGCCTACCTACCCACCCAGCCTACCTACCTACCCAGCCTACCCAACCACCCACCTACCTAGCCTATCTACCCATCCACCCTACCCACCTACCCGGCCTACCTACCCACCCAGCCTACCTACCCAGCCTACCCAACCACCCACCTACCTACCTAGCCTACCTACCCATCCACCCTACCTACCTACCTACCCAGCCTACCTACCTAAGTCCGCCGCACCGGTGACGCTGATGTGATCCTGGCAATTGACAGCGTTGTTAAACAATAAAATATATTACCTGCCTAACCTACCTACCTACCTAGCTAACCTACCTGACCTAACTGACTTACCTACCTACCTACCTACCTAGCTAACCTACCTAGCTAACCTACTTGACCTACCTACTAGTCAGTCACAATGATTGCACTCGGTGAGAAGAGTTATTAAACATACGTCACAAGTAGGCGGGGTTTCGGAGGTACAGTCGCGTAAAGTAAAGATCACCAATACCAAGATGCTTGCAATGAGGCGTGCTAACGATGAAAACGGAGTAACACCAGGAGTTCAAAATTACTATCTACAAGAAAGTTGAACTGTAAGCAGTGCCAGTGTTGCCACAATATTATACCGTATGGTTTCTAGAGTCTCTAATTAAACATAATTCATTAGTGATATTACTGAAAATTTGATCATAATTGCTTTGTTTTATACACTAGTATGTTGTATAACTTTTTTAAAATTTTGCTTAGAAATGTTTTTTTACTCATTGACTCGTTGCTGGTGTTCATGTTTTGATTATAATAACAGTGAAAGAATTCACATTCAAGACTTAGGAATTTTTTTTTTTTTTTTTTTTTTTTGAAAGGGGAGACAGAAGAAGAGTTGGAAGGAAAAAGATTGGCTTATTTCGCCTGGAAGGGAATAAGGGTAGGGGACCAAGTTTCACGTTTCTTTATTTGTCATTTCGGGGGTTTTGCGCAGTACCGCATAAGCACCTGCGTTATTTGCGGTAGTGATGCGCTGCCTTCGTGAGAAGGGAGCGGCTTTGCGGTCTTCTTTCTGGGCTACACCCATGGCTAGGCCCTGAGTGTAGCACGCAGTGTTTCAACGGCGCTCTCGGCTAGCGTGGTCTTCTTGAAGTGGCGGAGGTTGAGGCTGCATACCGGTGACTAGTCTGGGATGGTGGAGGCAAATGGTGGTTCGCTGGTGCATACTGTGAGAGTTGCTCCAGTACAAGGTCTGTGTCACGGAGAGGTGGCATAGGGAAGATTGCCTTAAACTCTGCTGGTGTGAGGCGGACGTTCGTCTGACATCCAACTTCGTGGCGGGTCGGTGTGTCCTCGTTCTCGATCCGTGCCAGCTTGCGCTGGCAGGATTCGAGAATTTCGGTGTTATCTATGGTTGCCGCGCGAAGCTCATGTAGAAGTCTCGCTGCGGCGTTGAATCCTGTTGAGGAATTCAATAACCTGGCTTCTTTTAACATCAACTTCTGACAATACTACAAAATATTATTGGCAGAGACAAAGAAAGCTCCCCAACAATGCAATTGGCGAGGCTACAATAAAAGGTTATGTCATAAGGTCACATTCCTTGTTATCAAAGATGCCGCAATAAACTTAAAGCACAAAGAAGTTTGTGTAATTGTTGAACAGTTAGGACAGAATAACAAATTTGTTGCAGCATTCTTAGCACTCGAAGTAAAAGGTGAATGTTATTACCTTTTCTATGAAAGCTCTCTTCAATGTCTTTGGTTATCAGTATCAAATGCTGACGAGAGATTTTTTTAATATATAACTTGGTTGTAATAGACAGAAGGGCAATGAAAAATGAAAGTGTCATAACTTCTTATATGTTGCAATTTGGTGATGCTGCTTGATTAGCAATGGTCCTGATGTCTGATGCATAATATACAGTAGTGATTCATGTCATGACAATAATAAAATGTTTAAATTTGGAGAAATTTTGAACAATAATGTTACAATAACATTTCTCACCTGTTAATTTTAATTTCAGAAATGTCTGTGTATTAATTTTACCCAAAAATTTGTGCGAAATTAATGCAAATTTTTACTATAATATTTAACAGAAAACACCGCTAACTTAAATTATTAATGCGAATTTTTCCAATAATAACCACCAAAAAATCTTGCCTTTGATGATGCTGTTTCGCATCATATTAATTGTTGTACCGGGAAAACAAGGATCAGTTGCTAATGTGGAGACATCAGCAGGTGAGTACTGTTTTCCAAGGCAACTAGAATAGAGAGGTAGGCCATTCCGGCGAAATGCGCTGCTATTGGCTGTCGCTCATTACGTCATCAGGAATACTGGTTTACCGCGATAGTTAAAGCACTGCATTGGTTTGTGCTATTGCCCAGTATAAAACGTCGCATAAATGTAAAAATAGACAGAATGTTTCATTAAGTGTAAATAAATAACAAGCCCTGCGTGCTACAGTAATATATTCCTCTTGTCATAGGACATATATCAGCACGAGATCGCCTATGTGAAGACAGGGCGGTACGAAAGAGAGCATTATCTAATTTATCATCTGTATCTCCAAAGAAATCTTAAGTTGAACAGTCAACAAATATGTTAATATATGTCGTATAAATTAAAAAATTATAATCTGGTTAGAACAGGGGAAGACAGGTAACGCTGCTGTGACGTTAGTCCACTGAGCACACATGCTCCCAGAGCAAGCCAGTTGAACGTGTGACGTCACAGCGGGCAAGGGGAAATGGCATACGGGACATCGTAATCTTAAAGCTGACTGTTTCAATTACGGAATAGTCACAGATTATAAATAATTACATTTCGACTTTATGCCATATATATAATTCTAGTTTATGTGAACAGTCATGTTATAACCCAAATAGAACAGAAATTATAACTATTTTGCCTGAGCAAGTGGAGAGCTATACAGAACAATTAGGTGGACATTTTCTGACTTTGCCATTTCGCTTTTCTTTAACTAGTTTGTCAATGTTAGGGCGTAATGTACGGCACATTTGTAACCGAAGACTGCATGTTAGATTGTGATCTGACAATATGCTTCGGGATTTTGACTTAGAAAGGTTCATAACCGAAAAGAATTGTTCGCACACAAACGTGGAACCAAACATACATAATACCCGTGCATATAACCTCAAAAATCTGGTTTGAGGAACATTCTCATAACAATTAGCCAAGTCTTCCTTGTGTTTATATTTGTCCTTCAGCAAATCGTCGCACTGTAAATTTATCAATTCAATTTGCAACCTGCTAGAAACATTGTTAACATCCAATGAATACGGGGTCGCAAAGATCTGAAACGTAGGTGACAATGTTTCTACATCTTGAAACCTGGTGTCAAACTGGTGTGTAACACGGGGAACTGAACACATGCGCCGCTGATCTAGGCTGCATAGCAATACACTGCTCTCGGCTGACGTCACACGAACGTACAAGCTGGCTCTTCGTTTAAGTACGTCACACGGCCCGAAGTTGTCTTTCCCTGGGTTAGAATCACATCATCATCATAATCATCATCATCATCACCATCACCATCATCATCACCACCACCACCACCACCACCACCATCATCATCATCATCATCATTATTAATTTTATTATTGTTGTTATTTTAATATCATCGTAATTATCTTTATCATTATACTTAGACAATGTCTCTAATCCTCAACTGTATAAAACAAATTTGAAATTAATTACATACAGAAATACTGTCTTAAGAATACAAATATTTATTAATTACCAGCACATTGTCCTTGCTGATACTTGCCACAGCAGTCTCCCATGTATCTCCATGCCAATTTGGAGCATCGCTTTTTAATTCTCTTCTTAATGCCAATCATAGAAGCTCGTGGTTTAAATCCCGTTCGTAATCTTCGGGAAGGAAATGAACTGAACAAATTCTTGCATTATTGACATTAATTGGATCAGACCTTTTACACCGAGACACCCATTCACGCTGTAATGTTACATCCTTACGAAATGTACGATAAACTGCATCCGTAGTTTTATATGAAGCACATTTACACGGAGCAACAGAGCAATAGTTTCTACTTTTATTCATTGTACTGCAGAAGGTCCACCATCAGGAATATATACTAGATAACTGTTGTTTATTTTAACAGACAGGCCTGGGATTGGGATATTAACAACGTGCTTCATGTTGTAAAAGTACCCTTATTTAGCTTGGTCCCAATGACGTCACACTGCTCCGGTACTATTTGCGTGGGAAGGCGATTCTGGCCTATCCTGAGCTATCTAATCGGAATGAACATCACGTGATCATTATTAACAGTGCTGCCACTCACATACCATACTTACCGCTTCCTCTTAAATTGAATTTTGTAATTTAAATTGATTACAAATGAAATTCAACTGTGAACTAAATTAATTGTAGCAGTACCATTTAAGGTATAATGTTTCATATTTCCGATAAAGTGATGGCATACAGTTTGAAATGATAGGCAAGGCGGACATTAGAATTCAAGACAGTTCTTACAGGTTGCAAATAAAGAAACACAACGAAAATATAACAAAGAATCGTTATATTTTTAGTAAACTCATTAACTGCACCAAGTATGGTGGTAAATTTGAGCTTGCGCCCCGAGGGCACTTAATGAACAGATAGAAGGTCGTGCATAACAATTTTTCACTTTATATGATTTGTTTTCTTTTCACCCATTTTGTGGTGAAATTCAGAATTAACTGTCATGTAAAGCGTGCTGATTCTGATAATATATTATGTCACCCTCCCAAATTCATGAGTCATGAACCACCACTGCTGTATAGACACCTATGACGGTACAATCCCCCAGGACCAATCGTAGCTCCTCCAAATGCAGTGGGACGTGAATATCCGTCTTCCAATTGTACACAACCGAATGATTTCCCACACCCTCTCCTTATTTAATAAAAATTGTTATTAAATTAAAGGTTAATCTACTTTCTATATTTTCATGTCAGCCTGTCATTTCGATAGTTTGTAACCTGGAAGGCGGAACTGTTGACGCAACCTCAGCCAGTTTTCCACAATTATAAAGATGTGCGGCCACACTCACACACATATGACTGAAATTTGCCCAGTTTGGGTAGAACACTGTGTGCATTCCAATGAAGTACTTGCATCACTGTCATCCAAGAAACAAGTGTGTATACTTACAAATGCAATTGCATCTTTAGATCCAGTAACGTGTGCAGTAGGAATTCCAGGGCCAGCTTCGGTAACTTCCAAAACATCGAATGCATATCTCGGATATCAACTCCCGGGACACCCTAAGGCCAGTTCGCGTCCAGCTCTGTCGGAATCAGTTCTGGGGAGGCCAAACAGCCACCCCGTTCAATATCAGCTGACCATATTGGTCACTTCCCCTCTGGGGTGAAATATTGGGAACACACCCTACAGCTACTCTCCCAGAAGTGTCAGCCACTGTGGGAGCTATTAGCCACCTTGTGAGTCCACCAGGAACCTTCAATGCAGGCTCAGTGTGACAACCATTCAGGGTGCTGCTGTTTGAGTCGAGCGGGGATGATTCCCCCGCCCGAGTGCCATTACCGCAGTACCTAGCCGTTATACGGCTTAATGTGCGCGATGGTTTCGATAAGGTTCCTACAGGGATGTTTGTTACACTGAGAATCAATTTTTTTTTTTTTTTTTTTTTTTTTTTTTAATGTTCATGGGTGAGAAGTTGGTAGGATTCAAAGGAAGGGTTGTTGGAGTACCACGTCAGCACCTCCGTTAGTATGTGTTAGGATACAAGCTGCCGCACATAGCGGGAGCGCGAAAAGGTAGGGTCCAGGACATGGCCATTACACGAGGCACTGGCCATGACCGTGGGGTTAAAGGTGAAGGTGGGTAAGAGAAGTAAGAGAGAGTGTTGAGGGGGAGTTAAAGGTGAAGTTCTTTATTTGAGTTGGATGTTCATTTTTTTGTTTCCTTGGGAAGACTGTGTTGGTGGCTTCGAGGGGCCGCTGATATAGGGCAGGATGTCCGCATGTGTTAGTCCGGTGCCGCTACAGAGCATGGTCCGGCACTTGTTGACACATGGATGTCCTGTGTGGCTGAAGTAGCCTCTCCTCTGGACAAGTGAAATTTGCTCTGGTGTCAGTTTACGTGGTTGAAGAGTGTCAGTGTGGTGATAATGGGTTGCAGCGTTTGTGGCTGGCTGGTGAGTTTGTTGCTCGCGGTGCTGCTCTCTGGTGAGTGGAAGTGGAGGTGGTGAGGTCTGCGTACATGCTTCATGTGTAGTGGTCGACGGTTTGTTCTCTATTCTGTGGAGCTTGCGTTGAATTGATGCCAGTATTTCAGTGTTGTCCAGTTCTATTGTTGCACTGCGTAATTCCTCTAGTAGTTTAGCAGCAGCATTGAAGCCAGTGGTGTGAACTAGCAGTTGTCGTGTGATTGGTGTAAGCTGTTTGCGGTGAGTCCGACGTAGTGTGTTGATGTTCTTGCTGAGTTTCTGTATGTCTCGTTGTAGTGCTGTGAGTCTGGTTGTTGTTGTGTTGTGAAGTTCACGTCCAGTAGTTATGGCGGTTTCAACTTGTGTCTTCACGGAGGCCGTGGAGTTGGCGATTGTTGTCACCGCGGCTGTTAATTGAAGTACTGACTCCTCAAGCTTTTCCAGTCGTTTGTGGAGGCTTTGGATCTCCTGGCGGATGTCTTCGGCCTCGTTCCTGGGCAGTGGCGTTGTGGTGGTGATAGTGGCGTAGGTTGGTCTGGTCTGTTGCGTTGTTGATGCTTCTGCGTTGGTTAGAGCTGGTCGGCGGTGTGGCTGTGTGGCTGCGGTGGCAGGTGCAGGTTGTGGGGCCTGGGCCCGTGGGTAGTAGGGGCACTGCGCTTGCCCCGTGAAATGGCCTATGCCATTGCAGGTAGCGCAGTACCGGCGACGACAGCGGAGATCGTGGCTGGTGCACTCACTAGTGAGGCCGTAGGCCCCACAGTAATGGCACCTTGGTGCGGCGCTGCAGGTGGTGGCGTCGTGCCCATATCTGCAGCATCTGCGGCAGGGCACTTGTCGTGTAGTCCTGGCGGGCTCAGCAGGCAGGCGCCGCCCAAGTAATGGCAAGCCCGTCCTTATGGCAGCTTCTCGGTCTGCTGAGTCGGCGATGATGATCCTCATCAAGTGCGTTGGTCCTCGGGAGGTGACGATTCGGGTGGCCCTCAATGCTGATGGCCACTCATGTTGTGCTGCGCTCAGTAGATGCCTCGCTGGGAAGTCGCGAGGAACTCCTCGGATAATAACACTGGCCCCCGAGGGGGGACCGGTGTGTGCAGGCGGCGGTGTGTTGGCCGGGAGATGTTCCGTGGACGGCGGTGGTGGAGCCGGCAATTCCGGGATTGGCACAACTGCCTCTCCCGGCGAGCTAGCCTCCTGCCTGAGTGGCAGTGGCCGCTCGACTGGCTGCCTCTCTAACTGCGGTGAAGTGGTGTCAGCGCTAGTGGCGCTCGGCGCGGCGGTGGCCGCAGCTACGGCGACTGTGTTGGTTGTCTCGGCGGTGGTTGTTGCGCTGGTTGTCTCGGCGGTGGTGATGTTTTTGGGTTCCGGGTCCGATGTGCTTCCAGAGCCCGGCGTTGGCGGCGATTTCCTGCGTAGCTTTCTTCTTCCCATATCCGGCGATGAGAATCAATTTGTGGAACAGGGGTTTTTATAGGGACGGGAGGGGTGGTTGGCAGGGATTGGTCCACGAGCGGGCTGTGCGCGGCTGCTGATTGGTCGTTTCCAGCCAGTCAGAAGACGCGCTAATCCCCACCAGGGTTCTGGCCGTCAGTCACTTCCTGAGAGGTGAACTGAAACAGGTGTTTTTCTCTGTTTTTGAATACAGATTGTACTTTCGCCTTTCCCATCTTCAAAGTTAAACCGCCGGACTTAGAATGTCCTTTGGTAGTCTTTTCGATGATAGTCGGCGTGGCTATCTCTGGTCCTATTGTCCCAGAGTATTCACCATAGGGTTAGGGTGGTTCTGGAGTTTGTTGTACATTGTTCGAGCGCGAGTTTTAATCACGTCGACAATGTACGGGGTACCGGAATGTTCGTGTAGGATATGGGCAGGAAATCTCCAACCAGTATCATAGATCATCCTTAATGCCCGGTTCTGCAGCATCTGGAGTCTGATGAAGGTGAACTTTGCCACCACTCCCCAGATCTCACATCCGTACAGGACCAGAGGCGGGATGATCGCTCGATACAGCTGGAGCTTCAGGCGTAAGGGCATGGTTTGGGAACTGAATATTGGGTATAGCTGCCGGAGAGCAGCGTGGCCTTGCAGTACTTTGCCCCTGACGTGATGTCTATACGTCAGCCGCCGGTCCAGCGTGACTCCGAGATACTTCGCCGTAGTGACCCAGGGGATCCGACGGCGCCGAAGCACGAGGTCTCGCGGGAGCCGGCTTGCTTTCGTGTTAACCAGGAGAATCCCAGTGCTTTTCTCCGGGTTAATAGACATATGCCAGTTCTCGCACCATCTACTGATGGCACAGAGGTGGGCTTGTACTTGTCGGTAGCTATAGCACGGGTTCTTGTTAGTAGCGAAGATCATGAGATCGTCCGCATACTGACAGATGTGTGTGTTTGGGTGCGTGGGGAGATCGGCCATGTAAGCTGCAAAGAGTGCCGGTGACAGTACACTGTCCTCGGGGACTCCTGCGCCAATGGGCCTTTCTCTAGAAAGTGATCCCTCCACTTTCACTCGGAAGCTTCGTTCCTGTAAGAAACTAGCCACCAAGTAAATGTATGGAGGGGGGATTTCGTGCTGTATGAGCTTGTAGAAAAGCCCCTCATACCAAGTGGTAGAAAATGCCTTTTCCACGTCAAGCAACACTGCCACCGTTTTAGCCCTCTCCTGGTAAGCCAGGGAAGCTTTCTCGGCTACGCGCAGTAGTTGCTCAGTCGTGGAGTGGCCAGAACGAAAACCAAACTGGTGTTCCGGTAGGAGACCTTTTTCCTCCAATAGAGGTCCGAGGCGGGACAGGAACAGTTTCTCGAATACTTTCGAGATAACTGGTAGGAGACTGATGGATCGATATCTGGATGGAAAGACCGGATTTTTCCCTGCTTTAGAACGCACACCACACGTGCCTGTTTCCAGACAACTGGAAAATGACGCATGCTGAGGCATGCGTTGTAAATTCGGGTCAAATGAATCACGGCTCTAAGGGGAAGGTGCTGGAGCATTTCCGCTGTTACACGGTCCTGTCCAGGGGATTTACGGGTTTTTAGGGATTTGATGGTGTTAGTTACCTCGTGAGGGGTAACTATCGGGATGTGGAACTCCTCGTGGCCCGCGGGTCCGACTTCTAGGAAGCCTTCTACCGCCTGTTCCACGAGGTCAGTATGGTCATCGTTCTGTGGATCTTCCCTGGGCTGCAATTGAGTTTCCAGATAGTCTGCTAGCGCCTCGACTTTTTCCCTCGGTTCAAAGACAAGTCTTCCCCGAGGGCTATGCACAGGATGCTGGTGTACAGATTTGTCTTTCCGCAAGCCTCGGACGATGCGCCACGGTTTCCTCTCCTGGAGGTTTACGTGACGCAGCGTGTTATCCCAGGCTGCTTGCCTATGTTTTCTTAGGAGTCGTCTCACCAGGGATTTGAACCTCTGGTGTATTACTCCGATCCTAGGATGTCGGAATCTCTGCCATAGCCTTCTGACAGTATTTTTTGCTTGAATGAGGCGTTTCAGTGGGACAGGGTTTGGTGCATTGGTAGGAATGCGGTGTGTGTGAGCACGCACCGCATTTAGGACTGAGGTTGAAAACCCCGCGGCCGCCTCCTCGAGAGCCTCTATCGAGTCTATTCGAGGACGTGCTTCCACGGAGTTTTGAAGGGTAAGGACGGCTGCGTCCCAGTCGACTTCTTCCACCCAGTCCGGTACTCCCAGCGCAGTGAGATTAACGTCTGAGTCGGCCACAACAGGGTTGTGATCAGAGTCCAGAGCGTTAATCACAGAGAGGTCCAAGTGAAATGGAATGTTTTTGGTGATCATGAAATCAATGACATCCGCGGCGCCGCGTGCCGGGTAGTGGGTTGGACCTCTCGGCCCGTGCGCGTGAAGGGCGGGGTTCCCGCTAATGAGACGGTACAGTTCCCGGCCCTTAACGTTCTGGGTGCGGCTGTGCCAGCTTGGGTGTTTTGCGTTGAAGTCGCCTGCAATGCAAACCCTGTGGTGTAGGTTCAGGAGTGCCGTGATGTCCGCTTCATGGAAGCGCCCATCCGGCGGGTCATATACCGCCACAAGCACTAGGTTGTTCCCGCCCAAGGATAGCCTTATGGCGGTTGCTTCCAGGTGTTGTAGCGGAGGAATGGTAACAGGAGTGTGGGTGAGATGGTTCTTTATGAAAATGGCAGTACCACCGCCCTATCGGCCGACCCGATCAGACCGATGGGCGGCGTAACTTGGCAGGGTAAACTGTACACCGGCGTGCAAGTGCGTTTCGCAGACCATCAGGAAATCAATCCCGTGACTGTCCACGAACTCCAACAGGCCAGGTCTCTGGTCTCTAACTCCATTTGCGTTCCAGAACGCAGCTCTAAATGAACGCACAGTTCTATGCGCCATTAAGAGCTCGTGGAGTTAGAATAGAGTTCCTTAGCCGTTTGAAGCACCGTGAGGTGCTTCTTCACAGCGGAAATCCCGGGGTTGTTAATGGTTTCCCTACAGCGTCGTAAGATCGGGAGGGAGCGCTGAACTAAGACGGCGAACCAGGTTGCCAACTGAATGAATTCAGCCATGTCCTCAGATGCAAATGCGTCCCCTAAGGTTGGCTGCGGGCTATTTTGAGGCACTGGTGCCTCGAGATTGGCTGGGCCGTTCCGGGAAGACGGGCCAGCATTGGCGGGCTCAGCTGGTCGCTGGTTGGCTGACGCAGCTGGAGCTGTAGATGCTGGTGGTGGGGGAAGTTTCTCAACAGTTTTGGTGAGATCCTTCCCCACGGCTGGTTGCTTTGTGGTTTTGGCCACAGAGCGCTTTTTCTTCCCCTTCTTGGGGGGACGTTTCTCCTTGGGAGCGACGCTAGGCGTTGGAGCTGTCTCCTTGCTCGCAACCTTAGGTATGACGCTATCTGGGACTGGCGTTGTCATTGTAGCGGCAACCTGGCTTTTAGGGGCCACTTCCGCGGCCTCGGCCTGTGCGAGGGCACTTTCGTGTCCCGCCAAGGCCGTGGCGAAAGAGACCCCCTGCCTGACCTCAGTGCTAGCCTTGCCCTGTTTGCCTTGCATTATTGCAAGTCTTTTCGGGCACCCGCGATAGATGCCTATGTGACATCCATCGCAGTTAGCGCACCTTTTGTTCTCTATTGGTGTCGGGCAATCCTTCACCAAGTGCTCGCCCGCACAACGCAGACACTTGAGTGCCCTCTCACAGGCAAAACTGGAGTGGTGGAAACCCAGGCACTTGTAGCACTGGGCCGGCCCCTCCCTGCCGTGATAGGGCTCATCTGTGATTCGCGTGTGATATAGGCGAGTCACCTGGTCTATCTTAGGGGTTCCCTCCCCTTGCTTGATGATGGCCACTAGAAATAGTGGTAGGGGCACCTTGGTGGGTTTCCCCTCCTTCACCTTTGTTGTTGTGAGTTCCACCACGGACCGCGGTTCGATTCCGTGTTCGTCCATTAGGCCGGCACGGATATCCTGGGGGTCTGTCTCGGAATCAAGACCCCTGATGACCCTGCGAACCACGTGGGGTCGCTGAAGCGAGTATGTGTGGAATTTAATTCCACACGCTTTCAGTACCTCCTTTGTGACCGCATGGTCCTCAGAGGAGTTGGTCCGGATCACAACGCGCCCTGGATGCCGCGTTGCCTGGAATTCTACCCTTAGCTTTCCCCTAAGCTCCTTCATCACTTTGACGTGATTCGGGAAGGGGTCAGACACAATTGGCGGGATTTTTCCCGCCTTTTGTGCCGCTTGGTGCTGGGGGGACGCTGCAGGTCCCTGTGAAGGAGCGGGTCGCTCTGGGTTCGAACCAGAGGACCGCTTCCTGCGGCTTTGCACCACTACAAAGCCATCATCGTCCGGCAGTGCTGGAGTTGGGTTGACGGGAGCTGGTGGTGTTAAAGGGACTACTGTCCCTTGGTTGACAAGGCCCACGGCCTTTTTCACCTTCGGCCTAGTCTTGGCCCTAGTGAGTGCCTTGGCTTTCGCCTTGGCGATGCTCACTCGGGGACCGGGTGCGGGGTTCGGGGTAGGGGGTTGGGATGTCGAAACCATGTCAGGTCTTACCTTTGTGCTGGTACTCGGTATGTCAGGGTTGGTCATTGCAGGTGCCATTCGGCTCCCTAATGGGGCGAACCCCGGGTCCAGACCTGAGTCCGGACCCTTGGCTACAACCTTGTGGGGCTGCGGTAACGTCAGTCCGTCTGTCAGTCGCACCGAGTCTCCTCCTTCCTGGCTGGTGTGTGGAAGAGCTCTACGAGCCTCTTCCACTAGACAGGCGAGTAGAGGGCCAATGCCCGCTGCCGGTCTCGAGTTGGGGCAGCTCCGGGAAAGCTGCCTCGGTGGTGTCTTCGTCTTCTTCAGCTTTGGAGTGCCCTAAAACCTGCTGGTCAGGTCTCTTATGGGACACTCCGAAAACTAGTGGCGCCGGCCTGGCAAGTGCTCTTTATAACTTTGGCGCGGTGCGTAGATGCTGCTCCCTGGCAAGAGGTCGCGCTGTTGGCTCTCCGGTTCCACAAGTGGTCCAGTAGTAGTAGCTGCGAGGTGTGGACGATGCGAGTTCCATTCATCGAATGAATGATGAATGAACATTTATGTTCAGTGGAAGCGTTGGGCTTAGCTGCTAGGTGTTAACCAACTGGGATCGATTCCCACTGGCCAATCAGGTCTACTCGGCAAACTTTCTGTAATCACTTTCCCCCCCGTCCTTTGACATTTCAAGATAATTGAGTATGAAGTATTCCCAGCAGCCCTTTGCCACACCTCTGACCGTAACACCAACTATGTCACTATTGTTTGGACAATTTTTTTCCAGCATATATGCTGGAGGTCGAGAACTATCATTTGTGGCATGTTCTTGCTTACAATTAATACAACATACCCTATCAGTTAAGAATTCTAGTTGGTAATCCAGGTGGTCTTGCCCACATTTAGGGCAACGTTTATTATTACTACAATGGGTATGAGAATGGGTCTATTTGAAACCTTTGGTAATAGATATACAACATATAGGAAGACAGACTGTGAGCACGAAAGGTAACTTCAATGGGCCTCGTAGGGACATTTGAGTTGCTCCATTCACCACGATCAACATCGTGAATTGGGAGTTGTCCCGTTAATTTTAACGTGTGCTCAGTTCGTCCATATTTATGTCCAAATCCATGCCCCTAATTCCTCCCATAACAACAGGTTATAGAAGGGGACTAAAGGGTCTTGGAGCTGCATAAAGCCCAGGTTATGACTACGCTTAATGCCCTTATCCCGGCGCAAGAGCCCATGAAGGGCCAAGACCAACCGCCCAGCCGCTGCGTCCACCATCTCTGCCCACTACAGGCGTCATTGATGGGGTGCAGTACTGGAGGGTGGGACGTGGTCAGCACCCCGAGCCCTCCTGGTCAGTTATGTGGTTTTCTCGACCTGGGGCCGCTACTTCTCCATCAAGTAGCTCCCCAATTGGTCCCCCCGGGACCTAACGAGGCTGAGTGCACCCCGTACCAGACTTCCCAGCGGGGGAAAAATATCCATGCTGGTACCGGGGATCGAACCCGGGTCCTACGCGCCAGAGGCAAGTACGCTACCAACTGCGCTATGGAGGCGGTCGTTTAATGCCCAGCCCAATTTAAGTGGATTAAGTCTGACATTTTCACTATTGTGATGAACCAGCACAAAAAAAATGGCCTGAGATCCATCGATAACTAACATTATTGGCAGTTTTAACATCTCAGGGGTCAGCAAAGCTGACGGTTCTGCCACATTGCCCACACCGTATGTCAGTGAATCTTTGCCAGCCTGAAAAATCATTGGTGTAATGCTAGTTGTCATTTAGGTTTCCACCCCAACAAGGGGCAAGGGCAACTGTCTCTACACTGAATCAGGTATGCTCTACACAAACACCCCTGAGAAGAAACAACTCCATCGGAACATTCTAACAGAAAAAGCCCATAGAAAAATGTAAACATAAGCTTGTCTGAATCTTCTACTTAATGGAGGAAAAAAAGTACAAAACCAATAGATCACTTCTGCTCCTCTGACATGAAAAAATCACAAAGAAAAACAGAGAATACACAAGATCCCCTGGTAGTGATACATCCGAAGTCACCTCTCTCTCTTTCTCTCTCAACATTCATGCCAGCAGTAGTGATAAACTTGGTCCCACATTGCTTGATGTGTTTAAGCACATATTAATAACTCTCACCAAAACAATTCAGCAGAAAAAAGCTGTGATATTTTCCATAAAGCATGTATATGAAAAAATAGCCCAATCACATTTGTTGGTAAAGTGTCTGCATACAAGACACAGAATGTTAATGAATCTTTTAACATTATCATATGATCTTATGTACCAGAAATACATTTATAGGAATAAAAACTTTAGATGTTGGGGTATATAATTTTGTGTTAACCTTCAACACAGGCAATGTGGGTAGGATTAGTGTGAGAAGTACTAGAGTCTAGGAGTGAAAGTGGCTGGAAACACAGCCACCATCCTAACAGAACTCAACCAGCTGAGGCTAACAAAAGCAGAATTGGCCATGCCAGATATGACCAAATAGGCCAGATCTACAAGAAGCAGAGCTGGGCTTCAACAGGGGGGTGCTGAGGAGGACCAGGATTACATACCATATAAGTGTATGCAACTTTGTCTCTAAGTTTTTATTTAGATCTTTTTACTTTACATTTTTTCAAATTAACATTTTTCAATATAAATGACCCATTTTCTTAGAAACTATTGAAGATAGCTCAATGAAATTTTAAAATGGTAAAAACAACACCTTGATACTATCATGGAACTAGAATGGTGTCAATAAGATGGTTAGTTGATCTTTAACTGAATATGACTAAATGATAAATTAAAAAAAAAAAAACAAAAAAAAAAACAGGAACACCAAGAAAAACAATTTTATCTCCCTTAATAAAAAGTTATGGTATAATCCTAGTTCAGTCAACTTGTGAAATGTGCAACTCTATCCTATAAAAATTCCATCATAATATGTTAAATAGTTTCCGAGATAAAGGATCAAATTGAATATTGGCGAGATAGGGCTTTTAGTCTCTTTTTAAACCTTGAACATTCATATTTTTACTTTCTCTACTATATATACTAAGTAGAAGAGGTATTGAATTCCACCCAAAAATTTGATGTCAAGATTTCATCAGAAATATATGTTTTGAGGCTTTCTGAACCCTCAAAAAACACAATTTTTACAAAAAGCTTTGTGTGTGCATATGCACATGTACCTGTGCGTGAACAGCATAACTCAAAAGCAAAAAGTAGATTACAAATCAAACTTCCATCTTCCAAGTATGCGACCTGAAGATTTTTAAGAAAATCCCTCCTCCCTAAACTATCCATTGCATGAGAAGTTTGTTGAAAACCTTGATATTCTCAGAAATGGTTCTAATGATTTTGATTAAAATACCATAGGTTTAAGATACCTTTATAGCAAATGATATGTTTATCTAGAGAAATAATGACTATTAAACCATTAAGAGAGAGAAAAAATCTTAGTGGACAAAAAATGTAGATCCCATCAAAGCACACAATTTATGTGAAATACACTTTTTTTGTGGAATTAACCATTTCTGGGACATTCCTTGTTATCAGTTAGTATTTTAAAATACATATACTTTTTTCAAATGGAAAGTTATTTTCTCTCTCTCTCTCTCTCTCTCTCTCTCTCTCTATCCTGGCCATGTAAAGAGCCACTACACAGTGACCCACTCTTAAAAGACCTAACTAAATTCGGTTATACTACAAAGAAATATGTAGTAAGACAATTTCAACAAATACTTAGCTCAGTTAAAATTAAGTAATAGAATAATAAGCAGTCATAAGAATAATTTGGGCAAGAGGGCATAGAGAAGATTGTTGACCAACAATATTTGAAGAATTGCAAAAGAACAGTCGGTAACTAAGGAAAAAGTTTTCTGTGTAATCAATATTGTTCTTTATTCTAATAGAATAAACCACTTCGAGCATTAAGATCTTAACTTTCTCATACTGCATATTACACAAACATGAAATGGCGACCGTGACAGGACAAAAGGTTGAGAAGAGAACGAACGCAACTGAGATGTTTATTCACCAGGGCAATCAATGCGTTGAAAGAGAAATTGTAGGCTAGTGCTTTAGACAAAATTGAAATGAAATTGGCATCTAAGGTCTTGGAAGATAAGGTGAATCATCTTTTTAAGTTAGATGAGAAAATATGGGAAATGTGACTATGCAAAGATTTGTCTGCTGTTGATGCATATCAGAAGGAATACGAAGATGCAGAGAGTTCTACAAAGATTAGTACATAGCCATCAAAACCAGGTATGGAAACTTAATTCTAATTAAAGAGGTCGACCAAGACAGTGAAGCAAGCAGTGTGATTTCAGAGAATGGCCTTAGAAATATCCATCTTCCTAAGATGGAAATAAAGAAGTTTGATGGAAATATAAGAGATTGGCTCAGTTTTTGGGGTCAATTCAAAAAATAGACTGACAATATTTTAGCTGATGAAGATAAATTTCAATTCTTAATACAAGCAACTGCACAATATTTGAAGGCACAAGGATTAGTGGAGAGCTACCCTCCCTCAGGCATTAATTGTCATAAAGCTCTGGGACAGATGAAATCTATCTTCTATTAAGAGATGAGCTCTTAATAGAAATTTAAGTGCACAAACTTTTGGCTCTTGTTCTCACTCAAGCTAATAAGGACCAACACGTCTCTCAGTATGCTACATGACAAACTAGAAACTCAGCTGCCTGCTTTGGAGACATCAGGAGTGACTCGAGAAAAGTGCAGGTGCATGTTATACCCTTAGTAGAGTCAGAATATCTACCAGAAGATATGATGTTAGCTTGGGAAAGGGAATGGAATACTGAAGCTAAAAGGGACAATCAAGACATATTAGCAATGCTATTGTAATTTTTGAGATTAGAAGTAGAGAGTGAGGGATGACTAGAGCTGCCAAGTGTGGGTTCAGTTTGAAAGACGGTAGAATCTCGAAGGTAGAAACAGTATCTACTGCTGCTTATATAATTTCCAGTGATAGGAAGAGTGCTGATAACATACATGCATTTGGTGTGATAAATCTTCTCACACTTCATTAGAATGTTTTCAAGCTAAGAAATCATCATTACAAGCAAAAAGAGAGTTGCTAAAGAAAGAGAGAAGATGCTATTTGTGTTTGAAGCCAGGGAATAATGCTAAAAGGTGCAAATGTTTTATAAAATGATTGATTTGTGACAAATATCATGTAACTGAAGTGTGCCCACAGATTAGTTATGATAATAATGAGGCTTCGAAGGTTGTTACTAATACTGATAATTTATTATATCAGCAGGGTAACCAAACATTTCTGCAAATGCTAATTGTAAGAGTATTACACGACAAAGGGGTATATCTGGCAAGAGTTCTCCTTGAATCTGGATCTCAAAGGTCCTATATATTAGGTAAACTAACCAAGAAGCTCAAACTGAAGAATTTCGGAGACGAAATATTAAGCCACAATTTGTTTGGAGGAGGAGAGTTACGGGAACAAAAGCATAAGATCTACCAAATTATATAACAGAGCTTAGATAAGAGTTATGCATGTAGCATAACACTGCTTAATCAAGATAAAATCTGCAATTTTATTCCTCACTTAGAATCTCAAAGTATATTTACTCAGATAAAACAAATGAACATCAACATTGTGAATCAAGTTTCCAGCATATCTGACATAGAAATCTTGCTAGGAGCAGATGTCATTAGTAACTTGTGGACAGGCATAAGCAGGAAAGTAGATACTAGCAATTGAGATATGGCTAGGTTGGACACTTATGTATTGCATAATGCAGAAGTAATGCCTGCAACTGGCAGGGCTCACTTTTTTTTTTTTTTTTTTTTTAAATCAAATTACAACTAAGCAAAGGCTTATCTAGTAATATTTTCTTCTTAAATAGGTTCACATATAAAGGCGAGTCTTCCATTGAAGGCTCCCATAGTTTACACATAGTTCTTGCGGTCTCACATTAAGTCATCTGGCTTTATTCTTTTCAGTCTTCGAACTTCACAGTTACTAAGAACTTTCAACATCTCTTTGTTTTCATGGTGCTGCACTTTTAAATGATGTTTCGTTGCAGTCTTTTTTATTTCTTGTATAACAGTGTCGATTTTAAGATCTCTATGTATGTCATCATTTCGTACATACCATGGTGCATTAACTATTGTTCTCAAAACTTTATTTTGAAAAGTCTGTATGTATTTTATGTTGGTCGACTTAGCGCAGCCCCAAAGCTGTATCCCATAGGTCCAGACTGGCTTTAACACCTGCTTGTAAATTAATAACTTATTGTATGTGTCAAGTTCGGAATTTCTCCCAATGAGCCAATAAAGTTTCTTATATTTGATATTTAATTCTTTTCTTTTAGTTTCTATATGCTTTCTCCAATTTAATTTTGAGTCTAGTGTCATTCCTAGATATTTCACTGTTTGTGCTTGGGGAATAGTTTGGTTATTTATTTTTATTGGTAGTATCTGAGTTTTCTTATTTGTAAAGTTAATATGTACGGATTTAGATTCATTTAATTTTATACCCCACTTCTTCGTCCACTCATTAACCTTATTGACAGCTTTCTGTAATTTCTGTGTAGATTCCTCTACTGTATGTCCAACTGCCATAATTCCTGTATCATCAGCAAAGGTGGCCATGGTTGTATTATCTAGGTTTGGAATATCCCTAGTAAATATGAGGTATAGTACTGGCCCTAAGACGCTTCCTTGGGGCACTCCAGCAGCTATATTCTTTAATTCAGAGTATTCATTTCCATATTTAACTCGGAAATATCTCCCTTCAATGTATGATAACAATATTTGATAGAAGTGGTCAGGTAGATCTCGTTGGAGCTTAAAAATTAAACCTTTGTGCCAGACGGCAGGGCTCACTAATGCCAATTTCAGTGTGAAAGATTTCTGGGATTTAGAAGTCATTGGTATTCATGATCCAACAGAAATGAAAACAAAAGAGCAGAAGGAAGAGACGATGAAAGACTTGCCAAAACTCTCTGTGAATGAAGAGGGTCATTATGAAGTTGCCCTACCTTGGAAAGGAGGACATCCAGAATTAGTTGACAATAGAAAATCTGCTGAAACAAGGCTTTTGTCAGTGACTAGACATCTTGTGAGGACAACTAAACGAGAGGAATACAGCAATGTCATTGAGGGATGGATACAAGATAGCATCGTGGAAATAGTTTCAGAGGCAGAGGACAACAATTCTGGATACTTTCTGTTACATCATGCTATAATTAAAGAGTCTAGTGAAAAACAAAAGTGCATCCAGTGTTTGATGCCTCTACCAGAGATTTCCTGGGTAACTCTTTAAATGCTTGTTTGGGAACTGGGCCCAATTTAATAGAAATACTTGCAAATTTGCTTGTTCAGTTCAGGAAGAATGCAATTGGTGTCACAGCTGATATAGCAAAGGCGTTTTTACAGATTAGTGTGACATGTGCAGATTGACAGTTTCTGGAGTTTCTATGGCAGAAAAATGTCGTTAGGCAAGAAGTTGAAGTCTTGAAACATAAGAGGGCTGTCTTCAGAGTTGCTTTTAGTCCTTTCTTGCTAAATGCCACTTAGCAGCATCATTTGAACCAGGCACCAGAAGATATGAAAGAAACAGCTGAAAGAGGAGCGTTCTATGTGGATAATCATATAACAAATTTAGAAACTGAAGAACTGAGAAAATTTGTCTGTGAAGCAAAAGACCTCTAGAAGCTTGGCAAGTTTGAACTCAGAGGTTGGGTTAGTACTTCCAGAGAAATAGAAGTGAAGAAATCCGGACGTGATGCTGTGTCGCAATTGGGACTTCTGTGGGACATACATGCAGACGAGGTATACTGTGATGTTGATTCCTTAAGGTTAACCAATAAGACCATCACAAAAAGAAACCTTTTGTCCATAACCCAGAAGATCTTTGATCCTCTTGGATTTTTAAGACCAACGACATTAGTGCCAAAACTATTGCTACAAGAAATGTGGCATGTGAATTTTGGCTGGGATTCAGAGTTGCCTAAGGAAATAATAAGTACATTTTTCACATGGATGAAAAACATACACTGGCTTAGCAAATGCAGAGTGAAGATAAGATTAGCAGAAGTTGAAATTTACAAGCTTACATGACTTCTGTGATGCCAGTAAATCAGCATATGCAGCTTGTGTTTTCTTGCGAGTCAAAGACAAAACTACAATTCTAAACTTAATTCAACCAAGGTCAAGAGTGACTCCCATTAAAGAAGTGTCCATTCCTGGACTTGAATTATTGGTGGCTCTTATTATAGCAAGACTGTGCTACCATATAAAGAAGGTCATGGATTTGGAATGTTGTAAAAGATATTATTGGAGTGATTATTATGTTGCTCTCACATGGGTAAGAAGAGAGGTTAATTAAAATATTTTTGTCAATACCCAGTGTGTTGAACAGAGCTGATCTCCTTTCCAGAGGTTGTGATCCAAAAGATCTGTTTCACAGCTGATGGTGGGAGGGGCCAAGATGGCTTGAAAAAAGTGAAGAAGAATGGCCAAATCTGGAAATAATTTTGTACCCGAACAAGATGTATCTAAGGAAAAGAGGGGCCATGCCATAGCTGAGTGGTTAGACCATTTGCTTCTCACCAAAGCAGCCCGGGTTCGATCCCAGGCAACTGCATGTGGGATTTGTGATGGATGAAGCGGCACTGGGGTGGGTTTCCTCCAGGTTCTCCACCAGCCATCTCATTCCACTGGAGCTCCATCTTCATTCCATGTATTATCTGTGTCACCACCAGTTGTCTGTAATGTCCTTACTACTTCAAACCTCCAATTTTTTAACTATTTTTCCAGCTATACCAAGACATTAAAAATGATAGGTTGGATCTTGAGGTTTAAACATAATTGCACTCAGGCAGACAAAAGCTCAGGAGAAATGAAGTGTGAGGAATAATGGTGGTTGAATGAGTTTTGCTCTGTTGTGTGCAGGAAGAACAGTTTCGAGGGAGATATAGAGACATTGTTAAGAAACTGGAGACTTTCACTGAGCAGCACAGGATAATAAGAGTGAAGAGTGCTTAGTGATGAAGAAATTGATTTCAAACTTCTAGTTCTACTAAATTATGACACCATAGTGATTCACAGACTGGTATTCGAGAGACATGTGAAATGCAGCATGTTGATATCAGAACGCTGATCACTTCAGTAAAAGAAAACTATTGGATTATTAGAATATGAAATTTAGCCAAGTCAATTGTTAGAAAGTGTGTCAATGTAAGAGATTCCAAGCAAACGCTGTGAACACACCTACACCATTACCCAAGGATCGTGTACAATATGGAGCAGTATTTAAAGTAACAGGTATGGATCTAGCATGACCTCTGAGCTTGTGATCAGGAGAGAAAGCATGGATTATACTGTTCATAGCTCATCAAGGCAGAGTTCAAGTTATTTATACTGACAATGCACTAAGTAGATTGGACGGAAGGAAATAGAGTCAAGATCAACCATACAAAAACTGAGGTGGAGGTTTAATCCTTCTGCTCTCTGTTGGGGTGGATGGTGGGAGAGACTTCTCAGAATGGTTAAAGAACTTCTAAGATGAAACTTAGGAAGAAGGGTTATAACTTATGATGAATTGGAAACACTTCTATGTGACTGTGAAGCTACCATAAATTCACAACCTCTTTCATATTTAGTTGATTTGGAAGAGCTTCTAGTTATGCTGACACCTTCAAGATTCCTATAAACCTTACCAAGTTCTGATGTAGAGTTAGACACCATTGATGCAAACAGTCAGAATAAAAGGTATCTTCAAAAGCTACATGAAATTTTGCATCAGAGATTTCGCGCTGAGTATCTGGCTATGTTGGTACAGCCACCTGGCAAGAGACAGGATACTTTACAAGTGGGAAAAGTTGACCTTGTAGAGATGGATGGAGTGAAGAGAATCAACTGGCCGCTAGGTCTAATCTTGGAAATTTATCCCATTGTAAATGTAAATGTAAACCCCGCGCGACAGCCCACGAAGGGCCAAGGCCTACCACCCAGCCGCTGCGTCCCCCACCTCTGCCCACTACAGGCGTCATTGGTGAGGTGCAGTACTGGAGGGTGGGACGTGGTCAGCGCCCCGAGCCCTCCCGGCCAGTTATGCGGTCTTCTCGACCTGGGGCCGCTACTTCTCCATCAAGTAGCTCCTCAATTGGTCCCCCCGGGACCTAACGAGGCTGAGTGCACCCCGTGCCAGACCTCCCAGAGGGGATAAAATCCCCATGCTGGTACCGGGGATCGAACCCGGGTCCTCCGCGCCACAGGCAAGCGCGCTGCCAGCTGCGCTACGGAGGCGGCCAATTTATCCCATTAGAGATGATTATGCTAGAGTACCCAAAATCAAGACAGCTAATGGGAAGAAAATTAGATCATTCCAACGTCTATACCCACTTAAGGTGTCTAAGACATGTTCCCAAGAATTTGTTTCACATGCTTTAGAACTATCAATAGGCAGAACTACTGCATCTAAGAACAGTGAAGAGACTGAAAAGGCTACTATCATTGCTAGATTGAACGTCTTGTGAAAATACCAAAAAAGTTAGATTTGTAAATGTTAAAGTGAAATTGTACGTGATTGCAATATTGCATTATTGTATTGCAAGGTGGGAGTGTATGTTAGGGCTTTGTCTTGTAACTTTAGGACAATGTTGGCATCAGAAAAGATGACTAATGTTATTTGAAGAATTGGAAAAGAACAATCGGTAGGTAACTAAGGAAAAGGTTTTCTCTGTAATCAACATTGTGCTTTATTTTAATAGAATAAACCATTTCAAGCAATAAGATCTCAACTTTCTCATACTGCATATTACATAAACAGTAACCATTTTGTAAGATTTATTGTACAGCCAATGGAGCACATTAACTAGGCCTAAACATGATCAAACAAATAAGTTTATTTTGAAAAGTAATTTTGGCCTAAAATTGTTTTCTTGTATGATGAAGCTTTAAAGAAAAGAAAATACACTATTTAGTAATCAATTTCTTTAATTTTTTAGTGCAACTTTTGTTCCAAAACAAATACAGCATCAAACAATGCATTTCTAGCAGTTGAAATAAGCACAGGCAAGTATAACTTTGTTTTCCCACTATACTTTTTTCATGGCTGAAATTAGCCTGTTTTCTAGGAAACTTTGGCCACATTTCAATAAAAGAATCTGATGTGTTGTACTCATATGACTTTCTCTACTCTTGTGCCAACTCTTATTCCTATACCTTCTTCCTGTTAGTTGAGAAAAACATTTGCATACATTATCATTGCTTATTTCCTTGTAGGTGCAAGGGGAATATGAGAATACAGTATGCTTTGAGCGATAGTCAAATCTTTTAAAGCTTTGAGATTCCATTCTCTTTGCATGGTTAACATATAAAAAACTGAACAAAGATGTTCCATTTGATAAAAGATTGTTTTATGAAACTAAAATAAATAACAAGGAATATCTCTGAAATGGTTCACTCTACAAAAAATTTATTTGCACATAAATTGTGTGCTTTAACAAGATCTACATTTTTATATATGTAGTAAGATTTGGTCTATCTCTTATAGTTTATGAGTTATTCAAAAGTCATCCAGAGTAAGCAGGCAGGCAGGCAGGCAGGCAGGCAGGCAGGCAGGCAGGCAGGCAGGCAGGCAGGCAGGCAGGCAGGCAGGCAGGCAGGCAGGCAGGCAGGCAGGCAGGCAGGCAGGCAGGCAGGCAGGCAGGCAGGCAGGCAGGCAGGCAGGCAGGCAGGCAGGCAGGCAGGCAGGCAGGCAGGCAGGCAGGCAGGCAGGCAGGCAGGCAGGCAGGCAGGCAGGCAGGCAGGCAGGCAGGCAGGCAGGCAGGCAGGCAGGCAGGCAGGCAGGCAGGCAGGCAGGCAGGCAGGCAGGCAGGCAGGCAGGCAGGCAGGCAGGCAGGCAGGCAGGCAGGCAGGCAGGCAGGCAGGCAGGCAGGCAGGCAGGCAGGCAGGCAGGCAGGCAGGCAGGCAGGCAGGCAGGCAGGCAGGCAGGCAGGCAGGCAGGCAGGCAGGCAGGCAGGCAGGCAGGCAGGCAGGCAGGCAGGCAGGCAGGCAGGCAGGCAGGCAGGCAGGCAGGCAGGCAGGCAGGCAGGCAGGCAGGCAGGCAGGCAGGCAGGCAGGCAGGCAGGCAGGCAGGCAGGCAGGCAGGCAGGCAGGCAGGCAGGCAGGCAGGCAGGCAGGCAGGCAGGCAGGCAGGCAGGCAGGCAGGCAGGCAGGCAGGCAGGCAGGCAGGCAGGCAGGCAGGCAGGCAGGCAGGCAGGCAGGCAGGCAGGCAGGCAGGCAGGCAGGCAGGCAGGCAGGCAGGCAGGCAGGCAGGCAGGCAGGCAGGCAGGCAGGCAGGCAGGCAGGCAGGCAGGCAGGCAGGCAGGCAGGCAGGCAGGCAGGCAGGCAGGCAGGCAGGCAGGCAGGCAGGCAGGCAGGCAGGCAGGCAGGCAGGCAGGCAGGCAGGCAGGCAGGCAGGCAGGCAGGCAGGCAGGCAGGCAGGCAGGCAGGCAGGCAGGCAGGCAGGCAGGCAGGCAGGCAGGCAGGCAGGCAGGCAGGCAGGCAGGCAGGCAGGCAGGCAGGCAGGCAGGCAGGCAGGCAGGCAGGCAGGCAGGCAGGCAGGCAGGCAGGCAGGCAGGCAGGCAGGCAGGCAGGCAGGCAGGCAGGCAGGCAGGCAGGCAGGCAGGCAGGCAGGCAGGCAGGCAGGCAGGCAGGCAGGCAGGCAGGCAGGCAGGCAGGCAGGCAGGCAGGCAGGCAGGCAGGCAGGCAGGCAGGCAGGCAGGCAGGCAGGCAGGCAGGCAGGCAGGCAGGCAGGCAGGCAGGCAGGCAGGCAGGCAGGCAGGCAGGCAGGCAGGCAGGCAGGCAGGCAGGCAGGCAGGCAGGCAGGCAGGCAGGCAGGCAGGCAGGCAGGCAGGCAGGCAGGCAGGCAGGCAGGCAGGCAGGCAGGCAGGCAGGCAGGCAGGCAGGCAGGCAGGCAGGCAGGCAGGCAGGCAGGCAGGCAGGCAGGCAGGCAGGCAGGCAGGCAGGCAGGCAGGCAGGCAGGCAGGCAGGCAGGCAGGCAGGCAGGCAGGCAGGCAGGCAGGCAGGCAGGCAGGCAGGCAGGCAGGCAGGCAGGCAGGCAGGCAGGCAGGCAGGCAGGCAGGCAGGCAGGCAGGCAGGCAGGCAGGCAGGCAGGCAGGCAGGCAGGCAGGCAGGCAGGCAGGCAGGCAGGCAGGCAGGCAGGCAGGCAGGCAGGCAGGCAGGCAGGCAGGCAGGCAGGCAGGCAGGCAGGCAGGCAGGCAGGCAGGCAGGCAGGCAGGCAGGCAGGCAGGCAGGCAGGCAGGCAGGCAGGCAGGCAGGCAGGCAGGCAGGCAGGCAGGCAGGCAGGCAGGCAGGCAGGCAGGCAGGCAGGCAGGCAGGCAGGCAGGCAGGCAGGCAGGCAGGCAGGCAGGCAGGCAGGCAGGCAGGCAGGCAGGCAGGCAGGCAGGCAGGCAGGCAGGCAGGCAGGCAGGCAGGCAGGCAGGCAGGCAGGCAGGCAGGCAGGCAGGCAGGCAGGCAGGCAGGCAGGCAGGCAGGCAGGCAGGCAGGCAGGCAGGCAGGCAGGCAGGCAGGCAGGCAGGCAGGCAGGCAGGCAGGCAGGCAGGCAGGCAGGCAGGCAGGCAGGCAGGCAGGCAGGCAGGCAGGCAGGCAGGCAGGCAGGCAGGCAGGCAGGCAGGCAGGCAGGCAGGCAGGCAGGCAGGCAGGCAGGCAGGCAGGCAGGCAGGCAGGCAGGCAGGCAGGCAGGCAGGCAGGCAGGCAGGCAGGCAGGCAGGCAGGCAGGCAGGCAGGCAGGCAGGCAGGCAGGCAGGCAGGCAGGCAGGCAGGCAGGCAGGCAGGCAGGCAGGCAGGCAGGCAGGCAGGCAGGCAGGCAGGCAGGCAGGCAGGCAGGCAGGCAGGCAGGCAGGCAGGCAGGCAGGCAGGCAGGCAGGCAGGCAGGCAGGCAGGCAGGCAGGCAGGCAGGCAGGCAGGCAGGCAGGCAGGCAGGCAGGCAGGCAGGCAGGCAGGCAGGCAGGCAGGCAGGCAGGCAGGCAGGCAGGCAGGCAGGCAGGCAGGCAGGCAGGCAGGCAGGCAGGCAGGCAGGCAGGCAGGCAGGCAGGCAGGCAGGCAGGCAGGCAGGCAGGCAGGCAGGCAGGCAGGCAGGCAGGCAGGCAGGCAGGCAGGCAGGCAGGCAGGCAGGCAGGCACAGACCTTTTTAAAAAAATGCCTTTTTTATTCAGGGCCCCTCAAAACATATATTTCCGGTGAAATCCCAGCATCAAATTTTTTAATGGAATACAATACGTCCTCTACTTACTAGTAGAGAAAGTAAAAAATAATTATACAAATAGCAATTTTTTTTGTACCTATGTTAAAGGTACAATAGACATCAGAGAATCTTCTCAAATTTAATTGGAAATTTTAGTCAAAATCTTCATACTAAAATTGACAGAACATTTAAAAAATAGCCGAAGTTAGCCCATTCTATGGTAGCTCAAAGGCCTAGTATATTTATATGCAGTTTAAAAGCAGTCAATTTATCATCATGAAGCAGGCCAGTGCTTCTGCTGAAGTAAATTAATCGACATAAAATTTTAAAAAGTGGCTACAGACAAATGACCACACATTGTTTCACAGTACATAAAGAGACCCTCAATTGTCAAGAAAAATATTGAAAAGGAAACTGGTTACTCTGGTGTTCCTGCAACTAGTTCATAAAGTTAGAATGGAACAGCAAGATAGTGCTCTAAGAACCCCGAGAAAATTGCATAAGTGTGGAGAAGTAGGAGAAGTTTTTGAGAAGTAGTGTGATGAATAACACGTCTAGCTAATTTTTAATGTCACTTTATTTCTTTTAAAGTTGTTGGTAAAGCACTAACACTATTACACCAACCACTGTTGCACACACAGAACCATAATTCATAATTGTTTGATTATATCATAACCTTGCAACTCACTGCTGTTCTGTCCCACAAACAACTTCTCAACTGATTGCTACTGAGAACTGACAATTGACTGACTTGTCGGTCCATGTTGGCTGCTTATATAGTCCAGAATTATCTACCAGCGAATTCTCGGCTAATTAAAAGATCTTGGCTTGTAACGTAAACAAAACCCCTGTACTTCAAAAGCTTTTAGAAATGCATGTGGCAGCATTGGTCCTTGAACTCAAACATTATTTATCTTGTTTGCCAGCCAATGACTACATAGGCATTGATGTTAGGAAACTAACACTCTCTGCGTGCAGCTGCTGTGACAGCACTATATGTAGTAAAGTTCATTAATTTTCTTCTTTATTTTTTCTTTTTTTTCCGGAAATTAACCTCTCACTCTAAATAAAATTTTGTATTTGGTTAATTCTGAGACAGATTTACCAAATTTGTCACCAAGTTCTTTCTACAGGTCACTAATAGATATTAGATCCAAATTTCATATGCAAGGGCAGAAATCAGTTACTGTGAACTGGGACAATGTTGTGATGTAGAGACATAAATATCAGCGCCAGATCCAAAGGTTTCATAATAAGGGCTGCAAGATTTACTTTCTTGATAAAACTTAGCTAAATGAAAGGTATACAACACCTGCAGCTTTGTGATACAACTACGAGAAATAAAAAGCAAGCTCTTCTACTGGTCTGAAAGTACCAACAGGCAAAGGAAGAACGTTCATCATAGTTCACATTGGAGGTGAGACTGGCTTTGTAGACGGTTTATTCATTTTTGAATCCAAAATAATGAAGGACTTTCACAAAAAAGGACTGCTGCTGTTTTTGTTCAGTGATTTCAATCTGTGAAACTTGAACCCAACTTCATTATCATATTAATTCAGAAGTACATACACATACCAGAACCAAGCATAACTTAGTTGTAAATTCACACAAGGGAAAAATTTATGAAAATAGTTTCCCATCTGTACAACAAACTACCTGAATCCATAAAAAATATTGAATCACAGCAAAATTTAAAAAAATGTTACTAAATTTCTTAAGTGATTATAGCTTCTACAGCATAAATGAGTTCTTGAACTTGTAAATATTGTAAATGGTGGTGCCATGGCTGAGCGGTTAGAGCGTTTGCCTACCACCTAGATAGCCCGGGTTCAATCCCAGGGACCCACATGGTGGACTAAGTGGTATCTGTGTGGATTTTCTCCAGGTTCTCCAGCTTCCCTCTCCACTCATTCCACCAATTGCTCCATAATCACCTTTCCATTCATCCATCTTGCCTGCATTTCATATCTGCTTTCTCACTATCATATCTGGTGCTTGGCTGACCAGCTGCTTCCAGGTCTTCATTCTGTCCAGTCCATAGATTCCTGTGTTCCCCAACAGGTGTCTGACCTTAGGCACCGGCTTTTAAATCCTACATAAGGGAAGGGTAAACAGGTAAAGAAAAAAAGAAGTTGTAAATTATATCCTATAACATGTACACACATGGACAAAAAAGAAATGAGTCATGTCTAGAATGCCAAGTTCGTTGAAGTCCTACATGGCACAGTCCCTTATATACACCATCCACGATAGAGTTGTATAGCGGCAGCAACAAGTTGTCGCAAGTTGCAAATCTTATATTACTAACTCATATGACCAATCAAGGCACGGTGCCATGTAGGACTTATGTGAATTTGGTGTCCAGGCATGACTCATTTTTTTTTTCATGGGGTACATGTTTTAATGGATAAATAAATAGACACTGAAACACCAGCTATCACATCCTGAACATGTCTTGGAGAAAACATGATATTATTAAATGGCTTCAGGATCATGCATGTGATTCAGTGCTGAGATAGTTGAAATTGAACTAATAGTGATTGTAAAACATGTGAGGGCAGGCACAATTTGATAAGTATATCATGGATGATACAGCAAAAAGTGCAGGTCTCACCATTTTGAGGCTATCGGGCACTCGTTTGTTCTAGACAAATGTGCTTCATCAAAGGTTCAGGTCAGCAAATAGTCTATGTTATGATGATAAGCAGCTCTGCTTTGGTATGTTATGCTTCAAAGAGTACAGCTGACTGCAAAACTTTGTGTGATACAGGTGTATGTCATTGCCAGTCTTTTACTGAGAGCTGCTTATCTACTAATGTGTCAATGACTCTTGTAATGTCAAAAGTAAAAGTAAAAAGACTAAATGGTCAAAGAGTGTAAGTAGTTACTGAGGTTGACAGTATAATACATGTGGCTGACATAACTGGTAGTATGATTATTTGCTTTGTAGTTGCTTTACTACTTCAGCACAGAAACACGAGAGTAACATACACATCTGACTGCCTTTCCTGCATAGAAGTAAGTGACTCAAATCTAAGCTCTCGCTTAAAAATTTTGTTTGCCAAGAACTAACGTGCCACCTGTGCCACCATACCATTGTGAACTCAAAACATTTGAGTTAACCTATAGTCAGATGAAAGGCTATATTCATAGGTATAACACAACCTTTAATGAGGTTCACTCCCTGCTTGCCATCGCTGTAGATAATCTGTGTAGGATTGGTTCAACTGTGTTCAGCATGCAATAAAAGAAGAGAAGATGTGGAAACCAGACAGATTCACAGATAAATTTGAAGGAGGTGTAATCGCTGATGGTAATAGTTCAAGTAACTAAATGAGAGACAACAATGCTTCTTTATCAGGAGCTGAGGTTCTGCAGAAATTTTGTCAGAGGTGACCATTATACCAGTATACATTACTGTTGTTCAAATAATGAGTATTTATTATTAAAAATTGATTTCAATCCATTGCTAATATTTTTGTATGGTTTATTTGTTTTATCTTAATATTCATTTTAACACACCTTTGACAATATGATAAAAGGTAGTGCAACTACCAGTTCAAGTGAAGTCACTTTTATCAAATCTGGATTTTCTTGATGGTTCAAGGCTGTAGAAAACTTTAAAATAATAAAACAATTAAATGCCATACATAAAGTGTTCTCAATTATGAGTATTTTGAACAAAAATGAGTCAGTTGATTTATGATTAGGCAGTCAAAAGAAGCTGAAATCAAAGAAAAATAAAGGATATGTTTGAACAATAGAGAGGAGATAACTAATTTTATTGATGTGGATTAAAGCGTTATCTATTTTTAGGACATTTCAAGAGAATATTGTAAACAATTTCTCATACCTAAGTTATTGCATTCAAAATTATATACACTGAATGGCCAAAAGTCATGGGAAGGCATGTGATGTTAATAATCAGTTTCTCCTCCGCTAAACCTCAAAACTGCAGCAATACATCAAGTTATTGACTCTATGAGGTGTTGGAATTGTTCTAGAGGGGTATGGATCCCTGCATCTTGTAGTGCTACTCAAAATTCTTGTGAAGTTGGTGCAGGTTCATGGAGCATACCCCAGGACTGACAGCATCCCATAAATGCTCACTTGGATTCAGATTGAGTGATCTGGAGGGTCAAACCATGGTTGTAAATTAATTGGAATGTTTATCAAACCATCTGCATGACCCCAAAGAGCAATGGCATGTCACATTGTCCTGTTGAAATATGGCGTCTCTACTCTAGTGGAAGAAAGGGATGCAGATGGTATGAAAGAATGTCCATATAACATGTGCCTGCCATTGATCCCTGCAGCCAGATGATGAGGCCTAATTGTGGCCATGAGATTATAGCCCACACTATGTTTGAGCCACCTCTAACCTTGTTGACTCACAGGATCCACAGTTTCATGGGTTTATATACCACACTCTCATGTACCCATTAGTTCGATACAATTGGAACCGGGGTTCATCAGACCATACAACCTGCCACCAAAATTCATTGTCCATTGACAATGTTCACAGGCCCATGCAAATTGTTGACCTTTGTTTCAATGTATCAGAAAAGGGTCACGAGTTGGTTGTCAGCTGTAGAAGCCTATGGGGTGCATATACCTCCTTACAGACCTGGTGGAAATGGATTCCTCACTCTCAGCATTCAACTGGGTGGTGATTGACTCACAGTAACCCTTCAAGCACCTAGTATGGTTGTGCTGAGGTGATGTGATATTCTGTTTGTTAATCCTCTGTGGTCTTCCTATGCAGCAGTTTACACATGTGGGCACATCCTCTCTGCGATATTGAAGATCCATCCTAGACATTGCTGACCTCATGTAATCTTCAATATGCTATGATACATGTGTCTTGCCCCGATTATCATCCCATGTTCAGAGTCAATTAACTCACAATATGTTGCCATATTCACTACACATGTGTCTTTAACATACTGCTCAGGTGTCATGTCTACACTTGCACCATAAGCTTCATCTGGTCTCAGCACTCGGGAGAGATACATGGGACATTTTCAATGGGATAACCCTTCCTGCAACTTTTGGCCACTCAATGAAAACAGTCATTAAGACAAAGAATGACTCAACAGAACAGCCAGTTACTGAGATCACTGATGAAATATCAGATGCAGGTTATCACCAACAAATAGTTGTTATAGCATGATACATTTCTCCAGGAAAGGTCTTCCAATACAGGGATTTGTTTCCTTGAAGAGATTAAAGAAAACAGACAGTGAAACTATTTTCAATGTGCTGAACAAAGTATTGGAAGAAATTGGGGCCATCTGGACAAACATTGTAGGTACCCATGTGCTTTGAGGGAGCATCATCAGTATCAGGTTAATTTAATGTGTTATAAGCAAATTGCATGTTTGTTGCTATGCCCAGTGTCTTAAATTGACTTTGGTCAAAGTATGTTCCAGCCATAAATCTAATTCTTTGATATCAAATATTTTGGTGTTGTGCAGTTACATACATCTTCATAGAAAGAGGTCATAAAACACATGCTATTTTTTGAGGGCCTAGAAAAAAGTACTGATACAAGTTGAAAGTTGAAAACATTGAAGTTGCTTTCAGGAGGTCCGCCTAGGTTGTATGCCAATAGTCAAACCGCTCAGTCACGGCGCCGCTTAGACCAAATCTTACTATAAAAAAATGTAGGTCTCGTTTAAACACACAAGTTATGTCCATATGCATTTTATTGGTGGAGTGAAGCATTTCGGAGATATTCCTTGTTATTTGTGCGAGTTTTGCAATATTTATACTTTTCTCAAATGAAAGATTGTTATTTACTTTTTTTATCTGTTGGCCATGCAAAGAGAACGGAATTTCAAAGCCTTCATATAGTGACCAGATTTCACTATCACCTAAAGTCTACTGTCTTCTCATACTCCTCTTGTACCTAGAAGATAATTAGCAATAATATAATTTCTACAAATGTTTATCTCGACTAACATGAAGTAAATAGAAGAACAAGAGTGTGTAGGAATAGTTAGAGCGGGTAGAGAAAGTCATGTGAGTGTAACACATCAGGTTTTTTTTTATCTCTTGACTGTGCAAAGAGAAAGGAATTTCAAAGCCTTCATTTAACGACCAGCTTTAATAGACATCACCAGAGAGCGGGGTTTTAGTAGATAAACGTAGGAAAGATATTAACAGCACGGAGTATAGAGCCGGCAGCTAGCCTGAGGGTTGAGGAAACAACACGTCCACCCCTACACAACAGCCTGTTTCTTGCGACTGTCGTATGTTATATGTGGCTATTTTCTTTTTATCCTCTCTCTATTGTGTCTGTCCAATAACACAAAATGGTTTACTACTTGTTACGGACGGGACTTCCTATATGAAGAAAGCTGCCACAGCAATACAGTAAGCATTTCCAAAACTAAAACTTGTCTAGCACGTAGTCTCCACCAAGTTGCAGAAGAAATTATAATACTTTTCCGGATGTAAATGCTTTTATAGCCAGCACGACAAAGATATTTCGCAAAACACCCTCCAAAACCAAGATACTTGAAACAGATTGCACCAGGAATTCCCACAACCAAATGTAACTTGGTGGGGGACATGGCTACAGGCTGAAGTATATTATACTTAACATTACCACAGAATTGTAAACATAATAAAACTCTGTGACGTGAAGAAAAATGTCGCAATACGTGCAGTGAAGCAAATAATTACACCAGCCTTGTTTGAAGGTTACATACATTGAGAAGAATTTCAGTAATATAGTAACCGCAATTAACATATTAAGCCATGTGCATCAAAAATGTCCGAGACTATTAAGACAGTAGAACAAGTTTCAGAGACACAGTCATGTTTTTGTATGCTCCTGTTACGTCTGGAACTTAGTTTTTCAAAATACAAAAATTTTCTGCGAGCAAATCGGATGCGACTTGCTTTCCATAAATTTAGGAAGTACATTATTACACATTGCAATAACCGCCCACGATGATGTCTCTAGCTAAAATTCTAGACATCAAAACCTTAATAAAAATTAAGTTAATTGCGCGCTTCAAATGGGTAAACATTCATTATTTGCTGCCTAGTAACGCCCCTTAACCCTGGTATTCCTACCTTAGAAGAAGGGTTTACTCTGTGCTGTCTTCCAGTCTACTTGTTTACAAGAGCACTGCAAGGTCGCCGGCGCTTTTACTTCCCGTTGTAGGTGCACGGTTAACTTGATGGATTTGTTACTAAAACCCCGCTCCCTGGACATCAATATCGCTCAAAGCCATATTCCCATATTCCCCTTGAACCTACAAGAAAATTATCAAAAAGATCATTTCTATCAATGTTTGTCATGACTAATATGAAGAGGACAGAGAAATAAGAATTGGTAAGAATATTTAATACAAGAGTAGAGAAAGCCATGTGAGTGCAACACAGGTTTTTTGTTGTTCTTCAATTTATAGATAGACGGCGAGCAAAAATGAGTACGTGTGCGCATGCGTCAGCAGAGCAATGCCCCTTCCACACCACCTGTGCATTACGTGTGAATGCGACCTCAATAAACGCATTTCGCCATGTTGTTCACAGCCTTCTAAAACATCACAAACAATACCTAGGAAACTGACGCTTAAACCAGCAAGAAATACAAAAATAGCAAACTCTTTTAAGACAATGTATCGGTAAAATTTGGTGAAAATAGCCGAAAATTTTTATTTTTACTTTTTGCTTTTTTATTATGCTTATACTTTGTACTTTAACGGCACACTTTAGTTTTCTCAATATCAGCCATTTTTGAAACTCCAGGGGGGCATTTAAATGCCCTAGTACGGGTGAGTGTTCCCCGCTAAACCTCGTCGCTACAGCTTTAAAAATGCATTCTCCGTTTTCACTGCCTCTTATCTCTTGTAGAGAATTTTGCTTCAGAAAGGTTGTAAGTTGGCTGTGCTGAAATGAATTCGATATGCGAGCTGAAATGCCGCGAATCTGACATGTTTTGCTGCCAAACAGAGAAATGCAGTCAGTGTTCTGTAATTCTATAATCTTGCCAGGTTATTTCAGTGTTCCAGTTATATATTAGACACTATTTGGGTAGTTAATAGGTTTTAAGTTATTTGTTAGTCTGTAGTAGAGCCATAACAAGCAGATATTTTATGAATGTTATGTATAAATTTGCGAAAGTGCATAGTGTAAAGGTTAACTAAGAACAACAAACTTCTACATTTTGTGAACAATGCGAAGGTAAAAGGAAAGTTTTCATATTAAGAAACAACCAAGCAAACTTAAAATTCTCAGAAAATGCTACTGAGACCAAGAAGAAAGCAACAGAGAGTCCCACATATGGTGCTGGGGAATTTTAAGTTGCATTGGTTTAGGTAAAGAACAAATACATACCTTTAAACTTTAAAGTTCATTTTTATCAGGTTTTTTCAGCATTTTTCACTATTCAAAATGCTCCTTGGACCCTAGTTCATAACTTATTAGCTTGAAATTTTCAGGAGACCTTCAGAGATTAATTAAGGTGTTAAAATAGTTAAAAATATTAAATAATTGAGCTGAAATTAAATATTTTTCATAACTTATACTGAAAAAATTGAAAATATTGATAAATAGTATATAAGACATTTTTTCTCTTAAAATAATTCAATCTAAACAATTTTGGTATGACAATTTCTTTATATTTGTATGCTGAAGTCCAATTACAAATTTAGGAGGGATACAATAAACTGTACGGTCCAAGGGTAATTTCATATGAGTATATCAAAAAGTGATTTATTATTAATAAATATATTAATAATTTAAAAATGGTTTGACATATGACATTGAAGTTTCGTGTATACTATTTACTTTATGTTCTGAGTGTGTGGGAAAAAATTCAAAGCAACCAGAAGAAAACTGTGGATTTTTTAATTTTCACCGATACATTGCCTTAAAGAGGAAGTAAAAAGGGGCCGTGGCTCAGTAACATTCATTGCTATTTAAATTATTTGTTAATACTTAGAGTGATGATAGAAGCGTGAAACTTCAGGAATACAATCCCAACACTCCAAACTATGTTTAATGAGGAAAAAAAAATGCAGTTTTTGAATAATTTTACCTACATCTACGTTATAAACTGTAGCAACATTCCAGTTTTAGTGGTCCAAAACGCATACAGGGTTTTGTTTGTAGTTAAATCTGTATAAAAATATTGTACAAACTAAAAAGAATATGGGAAATAAATACAGAATTTGGAATACAGATCCTGGCATAGGCAACTATATACCAAGATGGAGTACTACAGTTTTTATTTACTTACTTTTCACTGGACTTTTCATTAAGTTTATTTTATGCAAAATGTGTTGAAAGAAAGGAATGTATTGAATACTATTGAACATCTTGTATAGGTACTACCTACTTGTAAATACACCGATCAGATATAGTAGGGTATCCGGAATATCAGTTAATATGTTTCTTTATTTTTAAGCGTGTTTTGTGTATTGTGCAAGACTGCAAATGAATTTGTTCTAAATACATGCCTTAAATAGGAGAGAGGTGGTCAAATATAAATCACTGGGAATCACCTGTAACATGGCGCACGGATAAGACAGGTAGCCGAAACATTGCATGATGCTTACAAATTTAAAAAAAAGACAACATTAAACATTGTAGAAGTGAAAAGTGTAATGGTCCATGGGCGCTCTACATTGAAAATTAAGGTATACTTTATGGTGGGACTCAGACATAAGCAAAACTGGTGAAAGCAACAACTTAGGAAAGATAAATGAATAAAAACGTTTGGAAAGGTACAAGTACATAATGAGCCCTGAGCCGTTATTTTACCTACCATCCAAAAGACAGCCATCAGTACAATTTCGCCAAATCTAAAAACAAGCAGCGTCATGGTGCTTCAACAGGAACGCAAGAGAAGGAGCCTGCATATCCACACCGAGAATTCCACGACCTCTTGCGGGAACTGCCGAAAACAGCGGCGCATCAACAACCAGTCACCCCTGTCAACCCAGGTCCGGGAACGTCAGAGAGTCAGTCGACTTTGGGATTTCAACGACGGAGGAACTGTCTGCGAAGCATGGGCAGAAAGTGGTGGCTAGGTACATAGGGAGGCATCATGTGATTATACGCGAGTAATTGCTTTCTAAATTATCTTTACTTCTTCTCTTTCCATATTTATATAACTAAATCGTTACCACGTGAGTAAAACTTCTTCTCTTTTCATTTTATATAACTAAATCGTTACCACGCGAGTAAAAACTTTATCAGCATGGCAGGAATTTTCGAAACATTAATGTATTAAAACCATCATCTCACAAAAGGTATTGTCAAGTGATATTCTTTTCTAACCACTGTAAAGTGGCGACACATTCAAGGTCTATGTAACTCAAGGTGTTAAGTTTTGTATGTTTGTAAGTCTTATAATAAAGGCAAGCATGACTTGCTAATTGCCAGCGTAATTTCTTTAAAGATCCACGGTATCCTAAAGGGTTAAAACGTGTCAGTGGGTTGCACAGACTTAACAAGAGTTACGTTCTAGTGCACCCCAGTACAACGTTACAGTACGCGTCAGCCCCGAAGCTGGGGCAGAGCCCTGTACATAGGTTAATGTGGTCTTTGTGCTTCGAATGTAATTCCGGAGACAGGGATGAAATAGAGACCCCAAAGACCACCAGATACGGGAGACGACGTCCATAAGCGAGGACGGGTCCCTGCCGATCGCAGATTGAACGCATCCTATGCCATCTTATGCCCACAAGCTCTCGTGGCCACCAGAAATTCCTTAAGGGAAGCCGCTCACAGAGGATGGGTTAGGCGGTTGTCCGACCGACGTCAGGGAGAAATTTTCACAAACAGCATCACCGCCCAGCCGCAACACTCCGAATACCGTTGCGTGGTCCTTCAATTCTGAAACGGAGCATGATGAAGGAAATTATAGACAGGGAAAAAATTACTACGCCACAATTCCTCTTGCATACTTTGGTTAGCTTAGCTTTAGGGACAGTTTTTACGGGTTTAACTTAGAAAAAATTGTTTTGATTAAAAATAAAACACGTAAGTTAAGGCTTAGTATTGCAGCCATAGGTTAACTATTTAGTTTGGAATCTTATATCAAACTTTAGAAAAACTTTGAATACTTCGTAAAGTT
This sequence comes from Tenodera sinensis, assembly GCA_030765045.1. NCBI lineage: Eukaryota > Metazoa > Arthropoda > Insecta > Mantodea > Mantidae > Tenodera > Tenodera sinensis. The sequence continues at coordinate 575,913 of JAUKNM010000089.1, forward strand.
TAAATTGACTTCAAAATGTTTTGTAATTTCGTTTTAATTACCTACAGTAAATTGATTTAACATTTAAAACTAGCGTTTTTTGTTTTTATTTTTAATATTCCATTTATGAAGGTCATTCTGGCGGCTTTTAGCCACTTGGAACAATTGCTCAACAGCAATGGTGTTAACTCGCTTAGCGGTGGTTTTGAAATTTAGGTTTCTATTACTCTGGATTAATTTCAACATTAAATTCACACACACGCACACACACACACACACACACATTCACACTCCTATTCATGCTTTCAGACTCTAGGGAGGATGGGGGATAATCCTAGTTAAAGAAAAATTCCCGCCCTTCAGGCCAGGAATCGAACCCGCGACCCCAACAGGCAGGTGCTCTCCGACTGAGCTACGGGGCCAGCCACTAGCGTTTTTCTCTTCTTCGATTACCGGTATTTGAAAAATAAAAAGTTATACCTACTTTCTACTAGGTACAAGTAAACATTCAGCTGGCTATGTAACATGAATTACCTACTGGTAGTGGTGCACATAACCGTACGTGCATAATATTGAACAGCAAAACTGAAAATCGAAATGCCGGCTAAATAAAAAACTTGGGATTCAAGTGCAGTAACTTCCAAGATCTTCTGCGGCACAAAACTTTTCATGAAAACCCACCCACTTCGAACTACCCCCGTTTACATAGAACAATTTTCGAAATTACAGATATTAACCTTTGAACTGATGTAACATTCTGCTAAAAACATTAAATTCCCAGTAATAAACGTTTAAAGATGTTAAATAAGCAATCCTCAATTAAATCATAATTATAACACGAAAGTGTGGAGTAGATAAATGAGGTGCAATGCAAGGTCAGAAACTTACATCTGCAAACTAAATATTTGTGTAAATTGCGTGTGAATTCGTATGTCGAAGTGCACGGTTTCTTTAATAAGGGCAGGTGGTTATGCAAGTGCTGTAACAGGCATTTATTCAACAAAAAATCCAAATTATCATCATTACACTAAAGAAAATGTTGTGGGTTTCCGATACATTCGATTTATGTAATAAATGTGTGTTAAATTCATGTATGCAATCTTGGGTTAATGATCACAAATAACGAAAAACATTTCAACAGGGAGATTTGAATTGCCTTCTGTCCAAGTATCCATTTCGCTTACTCTACCAGTGTACCCAACAATTATATCTTACAGCTGCACATCTAATTATTTGTATTGTTTACTTCATACGCCGACAACAATAACATAATGAAGATGTACGTTATCGACTGATTGTAATCATTCAGTACACAGTATATTTTCACGACTGTCATGTGCAGGTTCGTTTTCTTTGCTCAAAGTCTCTCATCTCATTATTTATGTACTTTGCGGGCTGAACAGATCTTTACAGGCTATTCAAAGTAAATTCAAGATAAAAATTTTATTTGTCATGCAAATATCTTAAGTACATGCTATTGTAAATAACATTGTTGGAGCCTCTGTTTTGCGAAAGTTAAATATAACGAACAAATTTTCATGTAATTTTCTTGAAAAATCTTTGAAAGAGGTTGAAATACAAAGTTTTACATATAACCAACTTCTCTCTCTCCCTCTCTCCCCCTTCTCTCTCTGTCCATACACACCTTTTCTAAAATGCTTCTTTTTTATTCAGGGGTGTCAAAGCTTATATTTTCATCGAACTCTCGACATGGAATCCCTTGTTGGAATACAGCATTTCTTCTGCCTACTAGGTAGGTACCATCTTTTGCAAAAGTAAATACCAAACTTCAGCGAAATCTGCGCGAAGGGTCATCTATTTCTCAGGAGTTCCTAAATAGATGGTATGCGAATGAAATTTCTTATATATGCTTCCCTAGCTGTTCAGAGGACATGGTAGCCATTGGCTTACCTAGCAGCTTTGAAGAGCAATATTTCAGCAATCACTTTAACGCGTACATGTTGCAAATTCAACGTTACTACATCCACAGAAAATATTATTGGTTTTTAATTAAATAGTGGACCAGAGGTAAAAAGCGATGGCAGTTTTGAGCTCTTTGCTTACCAACGTAAGCTTAATCATCCACACACAATTCCTATACTCAGTAGTACCTGAGCACGTTAAAGCACGCTACCGCGGACTTAGAGAGATTCCGTGAACTTGGATCGAATCTCACCTACCGCATAATTTTTCTCCTTCCTTTCTGTCTTAACGGGAACATCATTATTTATATCACTTGTGCCAAATATACTGTTGTACAATATTATCTTATTGCTGCAATACGATTGAAATTTTAGAATTGAAAGTTTTAAAATGTATTGATTACAATTGCTGCAGTTAAAACAGGGAATACGCCTATTCTTCCAGAAATTAATATCTAATACTTTCCTTTAAATACCCACATTCAAAACCCAATAATATCATATTTTCTGCAGATGTAGTAACGTTGAATTTGTAATATTTACGCGTTAATTTAGAGTGATTCTGAAATATTGCTCTTCAAAGCTGCGAGGTGAGCTAATGGCTGCTATATCCTCTGAACAGCAAGGGAAGCGTATTGTAAAATTTCATTCTCATACCATCTATTTAGGAACGCCTGAGACTTAGGTGACCCTTCGCATAGGTCTCACTGAACTAAGTATTTACTTTTGTGAAACATAGTACATAATACAGAAAGTGAAAAGTAGATATCTTGATGGAAAGCAAGATGAGCACTTGAATTTATAAATCACATAATAAGTAACCAGTCTGCAAGTATGTCTAACCAACAGTATTGCAGAGAATTCATCCTTGAAAAGAGTGCAGATGCCTTTGGAGGGTTCCATGAAATACAGTTATAATTAAAATGTGAGATCTTAAAACATTAAATTTGTTTAAGGGTTAATTTATACCTAAATGTGAGAACTGAAAGCCTTTGGGGAGTCTTAATCTTAAGATGTTATAATTATTGAAGTTTTAGAAGCCTGACCTAAAATTCGCTTGTAGATCTAGAAAGACTAGTAAGGTCCATAAGAGCATCACTTTCTTTACATTTATCAGTTGTTACTTTCTCCGTATTGTTATTTGTTTTCTTTTTCAGTTTCGTTTACCACATGATTTTTGTTTCTGTATGAAGTAAAAACCCTGTCTCTGGTGCGGGGGACTCGGGTTCGATCCCCAGTACTGGCATGGGATTTTCCTCTCTGGGAGGTTTGGTCTGGGGTGCACTGAGCCTCGTTAGGTCCCTGAAGGGCCAATTGAGGAGCTACTTGATTGAAAAGTAGCGGCCCATGGTCGAGAAGACCGCATAACCGGCCGGGAGGAACCGGGGCGCTGACCACGTCCCACCTCCGGTACTGCAACCCACTCATGACGCCTGTTTTGGGCAGAGGTGGGGGACGCAGCGGCCGGGTGATGGGCCTTGGCCCGGATGGGCTGTTGTGCCACGGGGTTATGGCTATGAAGTAAGAACCCATTCAGCTGGCTACCAAATATTCAGATCATAAGAAAAAGAAACGAAAATGTTTGTTTTGTTTACTCTGCTACTTCGGAAATAAACTTATTTTCAATCATTACCTTTTATACATTCAAATCTGTATCGACATTAACAAGTCAGATTTCCGGATCCGTATTTACATCTACACAATTTGATACACATGAGATCGATTTGTATTGCGTTCTTTTTCTCGCCAGTTTTACTTACGAGTACTCAATGAAGCGGGTCGGCTATTAAATGCATAGCTATGTATAAACTTGACGATCTAGTGAGCATTATCCACGGGGAGAAATGAATTGTATTTGTCTGCCATAGTTTGTCATTCTTATCTCACGGGATGGCTCAGGCGGTAACGTCTATGGCCCACACTCGGGAGGTCGCTGGTTCGATCCCCGTGGTCCACCTTCCTGGCCCATGAGTTTTTTCCGGGTTGCCAGGGGAATGCTGGGAAGAATTTCCATATTCTCCGAATTTCCTGTCCCTCCATTTCGTTACATAAATCATTTCATCTCGCCCTTCATCCCGTTAAGTTTCTTTCAGGGTTGGAAGCGTCGGCAAGCGTCGCGGCAGCAGCACGACGGGTGGAACAAATGCACTCTGAAAATCTCCTTCCCTGGATTGGAAGGTGAGGACAGATTTACGGGCCCCCCATGGGATGGTATAAGCCCGAGGGGGGAGGGGAGCTAAGCCAGCCTCTGAGGGCGCTTCTAACTGGGAAATGTACTAGCTACCCTACCCTCTGTTCTATCGTGGCAACGTTCCGGCCGCACTTAGGATCCATTCGCCTCATCCATCCTTCGGGGTCTGCTCCATTAGGGGCATAGGCACAAAAGATCGCCTTTCGGTCGAGGTGCTACGTCCCTCTCCGCACGTTGTCATTGAGTCATTGTCATGCTTTATTTAAGAATCACGTCTGTGGGCAGAAATTCGGTGCCGCTTTTAACAAGGGCGTCGACAGGCTTTTATCCGGGGGAGGGGGGGAGTCGTATTTTGGAAGTTTGGAATCAAAAAATATTACTTAATTATTCTGTCGTCAAAACTGTAAAACATATGAGTGTTGGTACGAAAGTATTGTTGAGGGCAATAATAATTAGTAAGGATATGTAGCTACTGATTGAAAATAATGCATTCCTTATTTACGGTAAAATTATGAATAACATCACCGGCGTGCTATGTAACAATCCAGTATCTCTTTTGTACGAGTATTCTGAGGAAAAATTGTTTTTTCCATCAAGATTAAAACAATATAGTCAGTAATTGACTGCACATTAAATTTATTAATTTCCAAGGAGCGCTCGCGGCTCCCCTTTCGCGACGCTCATGGTTTTCATTTCGATCTTCCGTTCTAGCAGGGTTGTTCCTCTTTTAAGCGTGTAGAATATGGAAAATGGATTGAAATATATTTTAGCAATGTGTTTGTACTGTTTTTATCAAACTTCACTTCAGGAGAACGCTGAGAAAATAGACACAGTTATATGTAATACTTACAAATTATTTCTGTAGAAATTAACAATTATTGCAAACTGAATTTGATGCCCCTCTGTGATGTTAGCCTTTGGCCTCCTTATCCAGATTAAGGGTAATCGAACAATGCATACTCATTATGCAAATCAGAAATTATCTGTATAATAACTTGAGTTGTGCTGTATTTGAACTAGGAGTTGATGCTGGCGGGCTTCGTACATATTTGTCAATTTTAGTGGTTATCAGAGAGGTGGACGTTTTTTATTTAATTTTCTTTAAGTGCGCAGATTCACTTACTTCGTGTAGGGGAGGATGATGGTACCTACAAAATGCAATCTTTTTCCCCCTTCCTTCTCGCCCCATCCCCGCTATCTTGTGTAGTATCACGCCTTCTGCTTCCATTCCATCGACCAGCCCTTTAGATACGGTCATTTTCCGACTTCCTCCAAATAAGAAAAGGTCCATCTTAGTTGATGACCTCTCTCGGACTTGGCTGGACTCTTTTAAGCTGATTGAAATCGGGACACTTGGATTCTGTGTGAGATGCCAACCTCTTCTTTCTCTTTGTCTCTTTTTAACGCTGTCCATTTTTTCTCGCGCCCCTCCGCTCACCTCTTCTTCCTCTCTGGCCTGACCCAAGCAGTCGATTTACCGCCCAATAAACGAAGGGGCAGCTATTAAAAGTTCTGGCTGCTGCAAAGGGTGGTCCATTATCATTGCCCAGCATCAGTCGAGCGTGACGCTCTTTCCAATCCTTGGGGAAATTCATTCTGTGATGGGATTTCCATTATGTCACGTGATAACACTCCCTCCACCGGTATGTATTGCATTACATTAGCCGACCAGCGACACTCTTTATTTTCTTTCGCGCTTCTGGTTTCTCCTCAGCGGGGGAGAAGATTTGCTAGCGTTTTAAGTAATGATGCAGTGCTCACAATTCCCAATAAGTGCTCTTCGGCAAGTCTCAGTTGCACAGGAGAAATCCCACAATTATGAGCCTCAGTTCCATTAAAATCAGACCTTCGCGGATGAGTAAACTTGTAACTGAAGAATTGGAAGAAGGCATTCAGCATCAAAAATATCGAAAATTTAATTTTCTCCAGAATCTACGAGTATATCAGTAAGGAAACGCACAGCTACAGATGCATAAAGGCAATCAAAATTGGTCCACAAAGGATTGAACAACAGATGGAAAGAAATCAACCAACATAGAGGTTAGATTACAATATCAGTGCGTACCTTGCCTGACAAAGGATCAAAATATGTTTACCATAACAATGTTTGTTAATGACTCAATGACTACTTGCAGAGAGAGACTTAGCACCTCGACCGAAATGCTATCTTTTGTGCCTATGCCCCTGACGGGCACCCCCGGGAGGATGGATGAGCCAAATAGAAAATACTTTCCAGCATTCACCCGGCGACCCGGAAAAACCCATGGGTGAGGAAGGTCGGCCACAGAGATAGAGCCCGCGACCTCCCGAATGCAGGCCACATACGTTACCGCCTGAGCCATCCCGCTCGGTATGTTTTTTAAGTACTCATATTATCCTCAGTTAAAAGAAGGAAACAAATTTGACTACTCTCGTAGCACTGCTAAAAGATCAGAATATACTTTCTGACTACAGAAGAAGGCAAGAGGGGTCTGAGGTATAAGAGGGGGTTTGGACTGTTAATATACTCACGTAGTCGATTTATTCACTACGAAATGTATGAGCGTGTGTCTGTGCGTGCACGCACGCACGCATATATGCATTTACGCGTATATGTAATATCTCACAAAATTAAATACCCACCTTCAGTGAGACCTGCGTGAAGGGCCACCTAATTCTCAGGCGTTCCTAAATAGATGGTATGGGAATGAAATCAGTCATATACATATGCTTCCCTTGCTGCTCAGAGGGGACGGCAGCCATTCACTCACCTCACAACCTTGAAAAGCGATATCTCAACAATCACTCTAAATTGAAGCGTAAATATTGTAAATTCAACGTTACTACGTCTGCAGAAACTATGTTACTATTTGGTTGTGATTAAATAGTGGACCAGAAGTAAAAATGGATGTCAGTGTTGAGCTCTTTGCTATCCAAAAGTAAGCTTAATAATCCACACCCAGCTCCTGCACTCAGTGTTAGCCGAGAGCGTTAAAACGCTTTAACGCGAACCCAGAGTGGCTCCGTGAACGTGGATCGAATCCCCCCCCCCCCCATCTACCGCATAATTTCCCCCCTTCCTTTCTATGTTAACGGGAACATCGTTATTTATATAACCTAAGTCAAATATACTATTATACAATATTATCACATTGCTGCAATACGATTGAAATTTTAGAAATGAAAACTTTAGAAGATATCAATTACAATTGCTGTAGACAACACAGGGAACACGCCTACTTCAACTGTCAATCATTCTTCTACAAATTAATATCTAATATTTTCCTTTAAACAACACACATTCAAAGGCATTTTGCTACAAATGTTGACGGTTACTACCGTATTATAGAATCTACTTCACTTGTGCACTGTCAATGCTTCGTTAGCTTACAATGGATATAAGAAAGCACTATATCTTATTCATGTTAATAAATGCACGAAAACTAAAATATTTCAAGCACAATAAATAAAATAATTATTTTAGAAAATTAAATCCCTCGGCATGATTACATTAATTTATATCTTTTTATGCAATAATACGACACAAGTATCATACTATGCGAGGATAACACTCAAAACATCGAAGGAAAATGAATTTAGTCTATTACCATACGAAAGAAAATGGAGTATCACTGATCACAAGAATATATAGTTAGAAGAACTTGACGCCAGTGATTTAAGTAGTTGATGATGTATTAAACAGAATGCAATTCAGTTGTAGATTACCTCATCCTGAAGGAATCTTTGGACTTGGCATTTCGCGTATTTCCATGTTGCCATGTGCCCAGTCACTCAATTTCTAGACGTGTGCCTTTATCCTGATTCTGCATTCCTGATAAAAAGCTCTGGAGAACCAAAGTCACTGGTTAATTTACCCTTTCAGAAAATAAGTATGCAGGAGGTGAGGTTTGAACTACCGACGCTCAGTACTTTCAACCTTTACGTACAGCCACGCAACAGCTTCAGCTATTTCTGGGGTGAGCAACTTGTGCTCTATTCCTGTTGTAGTAAGTTATATTCTCTCATTAAGTTGGCAACAAATTTCCTTGTAAGGCGGAAAGTTCGTAGCACTATTAACAAAAGCTTAAATACTTTGCTTTTGTTTCTGGATGTTCATTTGAACTTATTTAGGAAAAGAAGAATATTGTCTAGAATAAACATGGGTATTGCAGTGTTCAGTGTGTATGGTAAGATCCTTAAGTTGGTTTCATTAATGACAAAGATGAAACGATTAAAGTTATATAATAATACACGTTCTCGTTGATGGACATATGAAAATACTGCTGTTCAAATTCACGTCCATATATAACAGACGATTGATTCAGTGATGTAATACATTTAAAATATGTTGTGCCTAATAGACATTACAGTTCAATAATACTAATTTTATAGCCAAACCCCCCAGCTTGTGTTGCAGTAGACGTCTGCTCCGCAAACTTGAGTTTAGAATCGAATCTGTTGCAATCAAAAGTGCAGCACATAGGGAAATACTTATGAGTGCTTTAAGAAATGCTGGGCACGAATGTGGCTTGGACTTTGTATCGAAATATAATGAAGGCTCTTAATTTCCCCAGAAATGTATATTTTTTGCTTTCTCTGCTACTTACTTGGTCGTCTCCTTAGCGCGGCGGAAGCGCTATTGCTTGACAAGCGGGAGACCCAGGTTCGATTCACGGTACCGAAGTGGGGATTTTTTCCCCACCTGGAGTCCAGGTTCCGGGGTGCACTCAGCCTCGTTAGGCTCATGAGGGGCAAATTGAGGAGCTACTTGGTTGCGAAGACCGCATAACCGGTCGGGAGGGACCGGGACGCTGCCCACGTCCTACTTTCCAGTGCTGCACCTCACTCATGACGCCTGTAGTGGGCAGAGGTGGGGGACGCAGCGGTCGGGCTGTAGGCCTTGCTCCGGTAAGGGCTATTGCGTCGCGGGATTTGTTAGTTACTACTTACAGTAATGTAAACCCCGCGCGACAGCCCACGAAGGGCCAAGGCCTACCGCCCAGCCGCTGCGTCCCCCACCTCTGCCCACTACAGGCGTCATTGGTGAGGTGCAGTACTGGAGGGTGGGACGTGGTCAGCGTCCCGAGCCCTTCCGGCCAGTTATGCGGTTTTCTAGACCTGGGGCGGCTACTTCATCAAGCAGCTCCTCAATTGGTCCCCCCGAGACCTAACGAGGCTGAGTGCACCCCGTGCCAGACCTCCCAGAGGGGATAAAATACCCCTGCTGGTACCGGGGATCGAACCCGGGTCCTCCGCGCCAGAGGCAACTACTTACAGTAAGCAGAGGAAGTATTGCATTCCACCCAAAAGTTTGATACCGAGATTTAACCGAAAATACACGTTTTGAGACTCGCCGAATATAAAAGAAAATTTGAAAAAGAGCTGTTTCTCCGTGAGGAGAGAGAGAGAAAAAAAAAGCCAAAAATGAAGCCAGTTAAATCCCAAGCTTGATATTTATGTTCAGCATCTTCCAAGGATACGACAAGAAGATTTTCAAGAAGGTCCCCACCGCAAACTACCCCTTACACGGAAACATTTTCTTTATGTGTTTATGGTTTTAACGATTTTCATTAAAATAACGTAAATGTAAGATATACAGCAAATGGAATCCACATCTCGAATTTTCTGCGAATAGCCCACGAAGAACCCTTCCTTTTGAATGAATTTTGTACAAGTAAGGGAAGGACAAAATCTTTCTACATAAAAATGTAGAACTCCTCAACGTACACAACTCATCTCAAATACATTTTTTGTAGAATTAACTATTTCCAGGATATTTCTTGTTATTCATTTACATTTTAAAACACAGTCTGTCCACCAACTGATGGTTGCTGGCAGGAATGAGTGAGTGTGCGTGCGTGCGTGTGTGCGTGCGTGTGTGTGTGTGTGTGTGTGTGTGTGTGTGTGTGTGCGGGGGGGGGGTGGGGTTTAAGGACCCTTAGACAACGTGGCAGGAATGCAACGAGTCAGTACATCAATAAATAATTCTAGGTACGTAGCCATATCTGAAGCTGGATTCATGCTTTTGATTGCGCTTACATTATGTACAAACAGAAGTATGAGTCCAGCTTCAGATATCGCTGTGTACATAGAATTATTTACTGATATACTGACTCGTTGCATTCTTGCCAGGGGCTATGAGCTGGTGTACAGACTGACTAACTGCGAAGCGGCTATTCTTTTTTCCTCGTGGTTATACATCCGGAAACAAAGTTCAACAAGTGGGATAGCTCAGGCGGTAGCGTTTGAGACCCGCGTTCAGGAGGTCGTGGGTTTGATTCACGTGGCCGATCTTCTTGGCCTCTGGGCTTTTTTGGGGGGTTTATCTAGGTCGCTAGGTGAATAATTACATCCCCCGAATTTCCTGTCGCTCTATTTTAGCTCGCTTCTCATTTCAGCTCACCTTTCCTAACGGTTGGTTGATTCATGATTCTAAGTGTTGGCGGGGATTTGCTCTCTGAAAATCCTCCTCCTCCTCCTGATCGGGGGAGGTCTCCGAGGCTCACAACGGATATGTAAGCCCACAGAGGACGAGGGGAGCCGTTTGTACGAGAGCCACCAGTGGAGAGCTTGAATTTGAATCTTTTAGGGGCCGTGCCCTCTGCCGTCGCCTCTCCTAGGTCCTGCCACTCTTAATTTCCTCTCACCTCACGCCTCCCCCAAGGGAGTACAGGCACCAAAATATCATAGATCAAGGTGTTAAAGTCCCTCCCCCGAACTTTGTCATATACTCATCACTGGGAACTAAAAACTACAAAAGAAAAACTGCAAAAGGTTGAAACTACTAAGTAAACTGATCTTGTGTGAATGAAAAGGACGCACACGATTTCAGTATCACAAAACAGCTTTTCGACAACTGATTTTTCAGCCCATTCAGCTGCAGACAGAAAATTCAAGATATACTTACATTTCGTTAGTTATGCAAATACCTAAAGCAAGAGCATATTAGTAAAAATCATTGAAGTAATTTTTTAGAAAGTAAAAGCTAAGGAAACTTTTCCCATCGTAGGTAGCTTGGTGTGAAGGGATTTTCTTGAAACTCTTGTGGCGTCTTCCTAACATGCTGAGCTTAAATACTAAGTTCGACATTTTTCGACACTTCGTTCTTGAATTATGTTGGATACCCAGGCGCGTGAATGGCATATCTCGAAAAAAAAATTTGACGTGTTGCACTCACACGACTTTCTCTACTCTTGTACGAACTATTCTTACAAACTCTTATTCCTCTATCTTCATGTTAATCGAGAAAAACATCTGTGCATATTATCTTATTATTAATTTTCTTCTAGGTGCAAGGGGAATACAGTAGGTTTTGAGCCATAGTCAAATCTTTTAAAGCTGGTCGCGATATGAAGGCTTTGAAATTCCGTTCTCTTTGCGCGACTAAGGCATAAAAAGTGAATAACGACCTTACATTTGAGAAAAGTATAAGTATTGCAAAACTAACACAACCAACAAGGAATATCTCCGAAATGGTTTACTCCACAAAAATTTTATTTGCATATTAAATGTGTGTTTTAAAAATATCTACATTTTTGTATTAGTCTGTCTCTTACGGTTTACCAGTTATGCACAAGGCATCAAGGGTAAACAGGACTGTATAGGCTATAGCCAGAAAATTTTAAGTATACATTTCCTTTACCATATTAACTTAAACATATGGCATTTTATTCAAAATCGTTAGAGCCATTTTTGAGAAAATAGAAATTTTCGAAAAATTTTCCATGTAAAGAGTAGTTTAAGGTGGAGGAATTTTCTTCAAAATCTTCGTGTCACATTCTTGAAAGCTATTAAACTTAAATACCACCTTTGGTGTTTAACCGACTTTTCGTTTTTGAGTTATGCTGTTCACACACGCACGTACACACACGCACACACACACACACACACACACACATATACAAAATACTCGCACACACACACCACGGACCTTTTACTAAAACTACTGTTTTGGATTCAGGGGCCTCAAAAAATATATTTCTGGTGAAATTTCGACATCGAATTAGCCCGGTATTGCAACTGTCATTGGTCACTTATCCCTTGCTAGACCCCGTAAGACGATAAGAAACTGAGATATGCTCTCAGAATGTGTATTTTACTAAATTAGTTTTTTATACATCTGGGATATATAAAATATTGATTATGAATTTCCTTAGCGTAGTCCTGGACTTCTTAATGCCAGCTGAGGTAGATATCGCACAGTTCCTTTGAAAACAACTGCACACGCATTGAGTAAACAAACTCTGTGCAGTTTGTTTAACATTCCTTTATTTTTCCCCGTTTACCTACAATGGATCATGGAGGCATTGTTTTTATTATTGTTCTTTTACACTAGACGCAATAGGTAGGAAGGTTGAATCAGAGTTGGAAAGTTCGATGACACGGACAGAACTGAACTGTGGCCTTGGACTGGGCAACAGTTGTCGCACTCACCTTCCAAATTACGTATAAAGACCGGCAAACCACAAGCAATATAGGTGTAACTCAGGCCTGGGCAGCTCACGGAATAGCTAACTTCAGTGACCACTATTTTTACGTGCTAAACTTACAGTTATCAGTGGAAGGCCGTGAGCGGGCTGCTCTCAGAGAGCACCAGTTGCCCAGGCCTGGTGTAACTAAATACACACTCACATCACAGCCCACACACCTCAAAACAAGAAAATATTGTTAGTGTAACATAGTGTTATTGTATTTCTTGTGTGTTCGCAACACTTATCGCTTGCATTCTAGTATTTAGTTCAATTTTAGGAAATAATCCTTAAAATGTACATTTTTAACAGGCTCTCCAGATAAACAATTACATTTCCATCGATTTTGAAGAATTAGCATCCATGAATATTTGTTTTGCATTTGTAAACATTCTTTGACATTATCACTTGTTTTCTCGTGATTTAAATACTAAGTGAAATGTCATTTCCTTATACACATCATCCTGCACTTAGTACTTTGTAAGTTTACTTATATGAGTAGGGTTTAGCCGTTGTGTCAAATGTAAGGACGGACGGTCGGAGTGGAGCAGAGTGGAGTGTGGAGTTTAAGAGCCCGTCGAGAACTGGGTCATTTGGGCCCCAGGACGGTCGGAGAGATAGAGCAACGGTGAAAGTGCTCAGCTAAAACTATATAAATGTGTTTGGGTTGCACACTTGCATTACAATAGGCATTGAAAGCGAAGCCCTTAATTGTAAACCATTCACTGTGTTTCTATTTCTTCGGTTTTTCTTCTCCAAAGCACGGATTGTTGATTTTACTTCCTCTAAGTATTGTATTCCACCCAAAAATTCGATGTCAATGTTTCACCGGAAATATATGTTTTGAGGCCCCCTGAATCCAAAAACAGCAGCGTTAGAAAAAGTTCCATGCGTGTGTGTGCGTATGTGTGTGTGTGTGTGTGTGTGTGTGTGTTTTTCTATCTGAACTCAAAAAACGAAAAATCGCCTAAAAACCAAAGTTGGTATTCAAATTTAATGTCTTTCAACAATGCGACATGAAGGTTTTGAAGAAAATTCCTCCACCTTAAACTACTCTTTACATGAAAATTTTTTCGAAAATTTTGATTTTCTCAAAAATGGCTCTAACGATTTTGATTAAATGCCATCTGTTTAAGATATTTTTATGGCGAATGAAATGTATTATTTGAATTTTCTGGCTATAGCTCATGTACTGCTGTTTACCCTTGATGACTTTTGCATAACTGGTAAACCGTAAGAGATAGATCAAATCTTACTATACAAAAATGTAGATCTCGTTAAAACACACAAGTTATGTACTGATGTATGCTTTTGTAGAGTGAACCATTTCGGAGATATTCCTTGTTATTTGTGTGAGTTATCTATCAGCTGTGCAAACAGAACGGAATTTCAAAGGCTTCATATATAGCTACCAGCGTTAAAAGACTTGATTATGGCTCAAAGCCTACCGTATTTCTCTTGCGCCTACAAGAAAATAAGCAAATATAGGTAAATATTTATCTCGACTAACATGTAGAAGATAAGTGAATGCGAGTTTGTAAGAATAGTTAGTACAAGAGTAAATAGTTATGCGAGTGCAACACGTCAGATTTTTTTCTTTTATTTCAAAAGAGATCCAGTACGCTTGATTTTCTTCAAAATATTGTAACTGTTCTGCTCGAAATTGTAACGTTTATGAACTTACGATGAATTTTGTTCGAGAGTATCTTACAGAAGTTGCTACACATACTCAATATACAAAAAATACACTATCTAGAGCAAACTAAATCATACAGAATAACTATTATCAGTACACCAGTGAAGAAATTCAACGCTGATAATCTGAAAACGAGTTAAAAAATATAAAGAATGTGATGTGAGACTTTGAGTGAAGGAAGCGAACCTGCACGTAATGGTCACGAAAATATATTGAGTACTGAAAGATTATAAATTAGTCGGTAACTTACATTCGCAGACACTGTTATTATTGTCGTTTGAAACAAAGAATAAAAATGACTAGAGAGCGCAGCTATAAGATGTCATTATTAGGTAGACCCCAGAATAAGCAAAATGGATTCTTGGACAGAGGGCAATTCAAATCTCTAGCTGAAATACTTTACGTCATCTGTGATCATTCAGGAACTGTATTACACTTACGGTATGCATATTTTAAATTGTACCATTTTTCATTATTTGTGATCAATCAGGAAACATTTCATACTGACTGTACGGGTATTTTAAATTTAACATACCCTTGGGGGTACGCGTGCCCCAGGTTGAATATGTCTGGTCAAGTCAATCTCTAAGAGCACTGCAGAACTACATACCTATTTGCGAAATAGCTGCTTTTGGATACTTCTATATTCTCCCAGTTTTTTGGTTCCATATTACTTTTTAATTTTAAGTACCTTTATATTCTTCTTGAACTCACTATCAGCACATATAACCGTTTTATGAATATTTCACTGCTGTCTTAGCCAACTGCGTGTTACAAACTGAGAATTTCCGTGGCATAATCTAATACCCCCTTAATTATTTACTTTCTCTACTGGTAAGTAGAGGAAGTATTGTGTTCCACCCAAAAATTCGATGTCGAGAAATTCACCGGAAATATGTTTTGAGGCCTCCTGAATCCAAAAAAGCATTTTTAGAAAAAGGCCCGTGTGTGTGTGCGTGCGTGTGTGTGTGTGTGTGTGTGTGTGTGTGTGTGTGTTCGTCTGTCAGTCTGTGGACAGTATAACGCAAAAACGAAAAGTCGGTTAAAAATCAAAGTTGGTAATTAACTTTAATGTCTTTTAAGTTTGGGACACGAAGATTTTGAGGAAACTAGCCCCACCCTAAACTACCCTTTACATGCAAATTTTTTCCAAAATGTTGATTTTCTTGAAAAAGGCTGTAACGATTTTGATTAAAATGCCATATGTTTAAGATATGTGTATGGCAAATGAAATGTATATTTTGAATTTTCTGTCTATAGCCTTTGTAGACATGTTTTACTCTGGATGACTTTTGAATAACTCGTAAATTGTAAGAGATAGACCAAATCTTACTGCAAATATGTAGATTTCGCTAAAACACCCAGTTTATGTCTGAATAAATTTGTTTGTAGAGTGCAGCATTTCGGAGACATACCTTGTTATTTGTGACAGTTTCGAAAAGCTTAAAACCTTTCGTGAAATGAACATCGTTGTTCATTTTTTATATGTTAACCGTGCAAAGAGAACGGGATCTCAAAGCTTTAAAACATTTGACTATCGCTCAAAGCCTACTATATTCTAATATTCCCCTTGCACCTACAAGGAAATAAGAAATAAGATAATTTGTACAAATGTTTATCTCAACTAACACGAAGAAGATATAGGAATAAGAGTTTGTAAGAATGGTTAGTACAAGAGTAGAGAAAGTCATATGAGTGCAACAGAACAGATTTTTTCTTTACCTGATTACCCTCCCCTTAAGTAGGACTGACACCCCCTAGGACTTACAAGCCAGTGCCTAGGGTCAAACACCTATCGGGGAGCACAGGAACCTATGGACCAGACAAAGTGAAGTCGTGGAAGCGGGTGCCATCCAAGCAACCAGGTATGATAGGAAGAAGATGATATGAAATGTAGGCGAAATTGATGATTGGAAAGGTGATAATAGAGCAATTGGTTTAGGCGGGGAAAACCGGAGAACCCGGAGAAAACCCGCCCTGACGGCGCTCCGTCCAGCACGAATTGCACATGCGGGTGCCTGGAATCGAACCCAGGCCCCCTAGGTGATAGGCGAACGGTCTAACCGCTCGGCCACGGCGTCGGCTAATACCCCCTTACTGTAGGTTATTTATCGATTAACTGAATGAGTGGTGAAAGAAAGCAGCGTAAACATGCATGTCACATTTTTGCTTTTCTACCACTATTTTTAGTGGTGGTTACAGGAAGTCTAAACGGAATCTTCATAAAATGGCTTACGCGAGCGCCGATGTAAGCAGCATAACTCAAACCACAAGTTGTACCCATAAATTCTAAATACTAAACCATTATCTTTAGCATTTTTCAAGGATATGACATTGAGATATTGAATAAAAT
>JAUKNM010000089.1:597500-662500 GCA_030765045.1 Tenodera sinensis
TTGCATTAGTGCATTTCCTACAATTTTTTTTTCTGGAGGCCTGCAAGCGCACTCGGACGAGTAACAAGCCAGGTGACTGCAGACAGCCTGCGAATTGCCGCGTCAGCTATACTAGTCAGATAACTTCTTACTAAGGCAGTAGAGTCCACGCAGAAAAATGTCTCCACAATATTTCTGATACTCCTGTGGCATCTGATACGTGCTTTTGAACTTTTGAATTTTTTTGAAAAAAATCTTCTGATGTAAACAGTTCTTTGCTTTTAGCTTCTTCCTTCATGTACGTCCATACATTTGAAATAATTTCTCTACTCTGACTGTGTAATGTTTTGGTCCCTAATTTAGAACTTACAGGTGGCATAATTGATTTACGCTATGATCAATGTCTCACAAATTCACCAAATTCACTCTTTATCGCAAAGGTCTATGTCTTCAACTGCACGCTGCACTAAAAAGCACCTTTGAATTAGCAAGGCATGCAGACATCAGTACCTTCCCCCTCCCTCCCCCTGTGCATGGTTTCATTTGCAGAATTATACAATATGAGCTAATGAAACAGAACAAAAGCTATGGATTCGCCAACAGGACTTCCAGTCAAGGTCAGGGGCCGAGAACGATGGGTCCAGCTGTGCTTTAAAATTACACTCCTTCATTCCTTTGTCAAAAACTGAAGCTTTAGTGAAACAATTTTATTTCGAAGAAGGAGGTAAAGCTGTGTGTTGTATGGAAACATTAGTTTAAAATGCATATTTTAAAAACGTTTTGAAGATGCTATAGTGTACATGTAATAGTGTCAGCTAGAAGTGTTCTCTTTACTGTACTGTTGTAACGTTCATGGAACCTCAAGCAATGAGCAGTTGCCGCAATGGAAGATGGAAATTGTGTGAGGTTACTGTAGCCGCCACCGCTGCCACGTGAATTCGCTGCGCTGATTTGCAAAGTTAATTACATCTGAACTATTAGAGACTCCATTCTGATTTTTCTGGGGAATATTGAATAAACTTCATTGTATTTTTAGTTTTTTTTTTCCAGATTTTTAAATAGTCGAGTTTATGTTATTATCTAACTTTAAAACTTTAATCGTATAAAATATAATCTTAATAATAATTAATAAAATTTTCTAATAAATACCTCACGAAATACTACAATTTATCTTTAATTTGAGCTAAAGATCAAGTAATTTTCTTCATTACAATCGGAGGTATGATTGATCGAAGAGTGAGGAGCGCGCGATTTTTGGGACATTTCAAAAATTAATATCTGCCAAAATAAATTTTTTTATACAAAACGAAGAAACACTGGTCAAGTATATTTTGTTCCAAAACACCACAAAAAAAAAAAAAAAAAAAAAAAAAAAAATCAAGAAAATCTGAGATCAAGGTCATTTTTTGCCATGTTTTGTTCGATTTGACGTGGAATGACTCACATTCCTCTTGCATCTACAAGACAAATACTAACAAGATAATTTGTACAAATGCTGATCTCTATTAACATGAAAATGATAGAGGAATAAATGTAAGAATAGTAGCACAGGGGTGAGCAGAGAAAGTCCTGTGAGTGCAACACATCAGATTTTTCTTTTACTGAATAAATATAAAGTGGTTGCGAGGTGCTTATATCAAAATGTGTTTTAAAAGAAATCCCTCTAAATGTCGATACATTGCAGTAGGACAGAAGACAGCAGAAATTAATTACGAGACCTAGGGCCTCTTTCATGAATGTGACATTTTTACAGGTGACAGAATTGCCTGATATGTTTAAATATGAAAGGTTAATGTTAACCCTAGCAGTACCAAGGGGAGGGGGGTTATTTTATGCCCACCTGTAATTTTTTAAATGATGTCTTTTAATTTGTTGATTAAAGACAATGTAGTTAATAGTTATTGTCAATCACTGTTTCTACTTCTAAATTGTTGTTTTCATTATTGGTCTTTTTGATAAACAATGAAGTGTCAGGTGGTCAAAGAGTACTACTCCGTCGGCATAATGTGATTAATGTGAAAAAGTAAAAAACGAATAATAAAAGTGTTAAATATTTCCTTTATAAACATGACAATATATACATTTATTTTAAACATTGCTCAGACGTTTTGTTACTAGTGGTGGTTACAAAGTACCCCCTTTTGGTAATTTGGAATAAGGCTTGGTAATGCTAGGGTTCATAACTGATCGAGATAGCTCCACGGTAACTCTATGGCCCGCAATCGGGAGGCCGTAGGTTCGATTGCCGTGACCGACCTTCCTGACTCATGGGTTTTTTTCGGGGGTTTTCCTGGGTTGCCAAGTGAATCAGGAAGCTGCCCTCGCTAATAACTTGTAATCTTTGTTTCAAACGCTGTATCTGCGAATGTACCTCACTGACTGATAGGTACATAATCTTTCAGTACTAAGTATATTTTTGTGACTATTATGTGCAGATTCCCTTTCTTTACTCAAAGTCTCACATCTCATTCTTTATATTTGTGAACTGATTTTCCCCGATGAATTTCTTTTTATTATTCTGGTAGTGGACTATGTGTTTTTACTTTTGTTGTAATATTGAGAAATTCATTATAAGAGGACAAGTGATAGTGGTGATAAGGTTAATCCACCACCAGTGAAAAGTGCGACATCGCGTGTTCCATCGGTGAAAATGTTATTGAAGAAGTCGAACCACCCGAGAAATGTAAAATACAGATTTACAGTGAATCTTACATTAAATATGGATTCGTATTAAATATATGTGATCCACCTCTTTCCCTCTGCATTATTTGCAACCAAACTCTGTCGAATAATTCTATGAAACCATTCCTACTTCACAGAGACTTGGTAACCAATCATGGCGATTATAAAAGCAAGCCAGTCGAATTTTTCAGATGCAAAGCAGAAAATTTAGATATGAGTTCAAACGTCATACACAATTTTACAAAATCAACAAAGGTGGCATTGGAGACATGTATGAGTTAGTGTTGCTAGTTGCAAAGAATAAATCACTTCTTATCGTATTTTAATGTCTATTATTCCTGGTTCTTTGATAGTAGCACATAACATGGTACACAAAATAAATCACTTTATATCGTAGTGTAGTGTCTTATTATTCCTGGTTCTTTGATAGTAGCACATAACATGGTACACAAAATAAATCACTTTATATCGTATTTTAATGTCTTATTATTCCTGGTTCTTTGATAGTAGCACATAACATGGTACACAAAATAAATCACTTTATATCGTATTTTAATGTCTTATTATTCCTGGTTCTTTGATAGTAGCACATAACATGGTAAACAAAATAAATCACTTTATATCGTAGTGTAATGTCTTATTATTCCTGGTTCTTTGATAGTAGCACATAACATGGTACACAAAATAAATCACTTTATATCGTAGTGTAGTGTCTTATTATTCCTGGTTCTTTGATAGTAGCACATAACATGGTAAACAAAATAAATCACTTTATATCGTAGTGTAATGTCTTATTATTCCTGGTTCTTTGATAGTAGCACATAACATGGTACACAAAATAAATCACTTTATATCGTAGTGTAGTGTCTTATTATTCCTGGTTCTTTGATAGTAGCACATAACATGGTACACAAAATAAATCACTTTATATCGTATTTTAATGTCTTATTATTCCTGGTTCTTTGATAGTAGCACATAACATGGTACACAAAATAAATCACTTTATATCGTATTTTAATGTCTTATTATTCCTGGTTCTTTGATAGTAGCACATAACATGGTACACAAAATAAATCACTTTATATCGTATTTTAATGTCTTATTATTCCTGGTTCTTTGATAGTAGCACATAACATGGTACACAAAATAAATCACTTAATATCGTATTTTAATGTCTTATTATTCCTGGTTCTTTGATAGTAGCACATAACATGGTACACAAAATAAATCACTTTATATCGTAGTGTAATGTCTTATTATTCCTGGTTCTTTGATAGTAGCACATAACATGGTACACAAAATAAATCACTTTATATCGTAGTGTAGTGTCTTATTATTCCTGGTTCTTTGATAGTAGCACATAACATGGTAAACAAAATAAATCACTTTATATCGTAGTGTAATGTCTTATTATTCCTGGTTCTTTGATAGTAGCACATAACATGGTACACAAAATAAATCACTTTATATCGTATTTTAATGTCTTATTATTCCTGGTTCTTTGATAGTAGCACATAACATGGTACACAAAATAAATCACTTTATATCGTAGTGTAATGTCTTATTATTCCTGGTTCTTTGATAGTAGCACATAACATGGTAAACAAAATAAATCACTTTATATCGTAGTGTAATGTCTTATTATTCCTGGTTCTTTGATAGTAGCACATAACATGGTAAACAAAATAAATCACTTTATATCGTAGTGTAATGTCTTATTATTCCTGGTTCTTTGATAGTAGCACATAACATGGTAAACAAAATAAATCACTTTATATCGTAGTGTAATGTCTTATTATTCCTGGTTCTTTGATAGTAGCACATAACATGGTAAACAAAATAAATCACTTTATATCGTAGTGTAATGTCTTATTATTCCTGGTTCTTTGATAGTAGCACATAACATGGTAAACAAAATAAATCACTTTATATCGTAGTGTAATGTCTTATTATTCCTGGTTCTTTGATAGTAGCACATAACATGGTACACAAAATAAATCACTTTATATCGTATTTTAATGTCTTATTATTCCTGGTTCTTTGATAGTAGCACATAACATGGTAAACAAAATAAATCACTTTATATCGTAGTGTAGTGTCTTATTATTCCTGGTTCTTTGATAGTAGCACATAACATGGTACACAAAATAAATCACTTTATATCGTATTTTAATGTCTTATTATTCCTGGTTCTTTGATAGTAGCACATAACATGGTAAACAAAATAAATCACTTTATATCGTAGTGTAGTGTCTTATTATTCCTGGTTCTTTGATAGTAGCACATAACATGGTACACAAAATAAATCACTTTATATCGTATTTTAATGTCTTATTATTCCTGGTTCTTTGATAGTAGCACATAACATGGTAAACAAAATAAATCACTTTATATCGTAGTGTAATGTCTTATTATTCCTGGTTCTTTGATAGTAGCACATAACATGGTAAACAAAATAAATCACTTTATATCGTAGTGTAGTGTCTTATTATTCCTGGTTCTTTGATAGTAGCACATAACATGGTAAACAAAATAAATCACTTTATATCGTAGTGTAATGTCTTATTATTCCTGGTTCTTTGATAGTAGCACATAACATGGTAAACAAAATAAATCACTTTATATCGTAGTGTAATGTCTTATTATTCCTGGTTCTTTGATAGTAGCACATAACATGGTACACAAAATAAATCACTTTATATCGTATTTTAATGTCTTATTATTCCTGGTTCTTTGATAGTAGCACATAACATGGTACACAAAATAAATCACTTTATATCGTAGTGTAATGTCTTATTATTCCTGGTTCTTTGATAGTAGCACATAACATGGTACACAAAATAAATCACTTTATATCGTAGTGTAATGTCTTATTATTCCTGGTTCTTTGATAGTAGCACATAACATGGTACACAAAATAAATCACTTTATATCGTAGTGTAATGTCTTATTATTCCTGGTTCTTTGATAGTAGCACATAACATGGTACACAAAATAAATCACTTTATATCGTAGTGTAATGTCTTATTATTCCTGGTTCTTTGATAGTAGCACATAACATGGTAAACAAAATAAATCACTTTATATCGTAGTGTAGTGTCTTATTATTCCTGGTTCTTTGATAGTAGCACATAACATGGTAAACAAAATAAATCACCTTTATATCGTATTTTAATGTCTTATTATTCCTGGTTCTTTGATAGTAGCACATAACATGGTACACAAAATAAATCACTTTATATCGTAGTGTAATGTCTTATTATTCCTGGTTCTTTGATAGTAGCACATAACATGGTAAACAAAATAAATCACTTTATATCGTAGTGTAGTGTCTTATTATTCCTGGTTCTTTGATAGTAGCACATAACATGGTAAACAAAATAAATCACTTTATATCGTAGTGTAATGTCTTATTATTCCTGGTTCTTTGATAGTAGCACATAACATGGTACACAAAATAAATCACTTTATATCGTAGTGTAATGTCTTATTATTCCTGGTTCTTTGATAGTAGCACATAACATGGTAAACAAAATAAATCACTTTATATCGTAGTGTAGTGTCTTATTATTCCTGGTTCTTTGATAGTAGCACATAACATGGTACACAAAATAAATCACTTTATATCGTAGTGTAATGTCTTATTATTCCTGGTTCTTTGATAGTAGCACATAACATGGTACACAAAATAAATCACTTTATATCGTAGTGTAATGTCTTATTATTCCTGGTTCTTTGATAGTAGCACATAACATGGTACACAAAATAAATCACTTTATATCGTATTTTAATGTCTTATTATTCCTGGTTCTTTGATAGTAGCACATAACATGGTACACAAAATAAATCACTTTATATCGTAGTGTAATGTCTTATTATTCCTGGTTCTTTGATAGTAGCACATAACATGGTACACAAAATAAATCACTTTATATCGTAGTGTAATGTCTTATTATTCCTGGTTCTTTGATAGTAGCACATAACATGGTAAACAAAATAAATCACTTTATATCGTATTTTAATGTCTTATTATTCCTGGTTCTTTGATAGTAGCACATAACATGGTACACAAAATAAATCACTTTATATCGTAGTGTAATGTCTTATTATTCCTGGTTCTTTGATAGTAGCACATAACATGGTACACAAAATAAATCACTTTATATCGTATTTTAATGTCTTATTATTCCTGGTTCTTTGATAGTAGCACATAACATGGTACACAAAATAAATCACTTTATATCGTATTTTAATGTCTTATTATTCCTGGTTCTTTGATAGTAGCACATAACATGGTACACAAAATAAATCACTTTATATCGTAGTGTAATGTCTTATTATTCCTGGTTCTTTGATAGTAGCACATAACATGGTACACAAAATAAATCACTTTATATCGTAGTGTAATGTCTTATTATTCCTGGTTCTTTGATAGTAGCACATAACATGGTACACAAAATAAATCACTTTATATCGTAGTGTAATGTCTTATTATTCCTGGTTCTTTGATAGTAGCACATAGCATGGTACACAAAATAAATCACTTTATATCGTAGTGTAATGTCTTATTATTCCTGGTTCTTTGATAGTAGCACATAACATGGTACACAAAATAAATCACTTTATATCGTATTTTAATGTCTTATTATTCCTGGTTCTTTGATAGTAGCACATAACATGGTACACAAAATAAATCACTTTATATCGTATTTTAATGTCTTATTATTCCTGGTTCTTTGATAGTAGCACATAACATGGTACACAAAATAAATCACTTTATATCGTAGTGTAATGTCTTATTATTCCTGGTTCTTTGATAGTAGCACATAACATGGTACACAAAATAAATCACTTTATATCGTAGTGTAATGTCTTATTATTCCTGGTTCTTTGATAGTAGCACATAACATGGTACACAAAATAAATCACTTTATATCGTAGTGTAATGTCTTATTATTCCTGGTTCTTTGATAGTAGCACATAACATGGTACACAAAATAAATCACTTTATATCGTAGTGTAATGTCTTATTATTCCTGGTTCTTTGATAGTAGCACATAACATGGTACACAAAATAAATCACTTTATATCGTATTTTAATGTCTTATTATTCCTGGTTCTTTGATAGTAGCACATAACATGGTACACAAAATAAATCACTTTATATCGTAGTGTAATGTCTTATTATTCCTGGTTCTTTGATAGTAGCACATAACATGGTACACAAAATAAATCACTTTATATCGTAGTGTAATGTCTTATTATTCCTGGTTCTTTGATAGTAGCACATAACATGGTACACAAAATAAATCACTTTATATCGTAGTGTAATGTCTTATTATTCCTGGTTCTTTGATAGTAGCACATAACATGGTACACAAAATAAATCACTTTATATCGTAGTGTAATGTCTTATTATTCCTGGTTCTTTGATAGTAGCACATAGCATGGTACACAAAATAAATCACTTTATATCGTAGTGTAATGTCTTATTATTCCTGGTTCTTTGATAGTAGCACATAACATGGTAAACAAAATAAATCACTTTATATCGTAGTGTAATGTCTTATTATTCCTGGTTCTTTGATAGTAGCACATAGCATGGTACACAAAATAAATCACTTTATATCGTAGTGTAATGTCTTATTATTCCTGGTTCTTTGATAGTAGCACATAACATGGTACACAAAATAAATCACTTTATATCGTAGTGTAATGTCTTATTATTCCTGGTTCTTTGATAGTAGCACATAACATGGTAAACAAAATAAATCACTTTATATCGTAGTGTAGTGTCTTATTATTCCTGGTTCTTTGATAGTAGCACATAGCATGGTACACAAAATAAATCACTTTATATCGTAGTGTAATGTCTTATTATTCCTGGTTCTTTGATAGTAGCACATAACATGGTACACAAAATAAATCACTTTATATCGTAGTGTAATGTCTTATTATTCCTGGTTCTTTGATAGTAGCACATAACATGGTACACAAAATAAATCACTTTATATCGTAGTGTAATGTCTTATTATTCCTGGTTCTTTGATAGTAGCACATAGCATGGTACACAAACATTCCGTTAAAGTAGTCAGAACAATTCCGAAATCTGACACGAATGTAGGGCGCAGATTTCATGATATGGCACAAGTTATTGTTGATCAAATAGTAGAAAATATTGACATGGACAAAAGATTTGCGTTTCAACTCGAAGGGTTTGTCTGATGATTCTGAGCTGCTTATATATGTTCGGTATTTTGACGTTAAAAGGGTGCTATTGCTGTTAAAATTCTAGGATGCAAACAATTACCAGAAAAATAACGGAAGAGGATATTCTTAAAATTCTGGGTAATTTTATAAGATAAAATTAAATTTGTCATGGAACTGGTGTTTAGATTTGTCCACTGCTTCATTGACAGGTTTAAAAAAAAAGGTCTTATTGTTCGTATTCGCGGAATTAATTCCAAAATAATTTGGCAATATTACATTATACACCGGGAAAATCTGTAGTGAAAACAATAACTCCTGGTATAGACGAAAATTGAACATTGCTATAAAAGCAGTTAATTTAGTAAAGTGAACTCCCGTATTTTCAAAAGAATTGAGGAGATTGGAGCTACACTCACACTCGGTTATTTTTGCATACGGAGGTGTGCTAGTTATCATGAGCACGCGTATTGACTCTGCTTTTTGAACTGTAAAATGGGGTAAAATATTTCCTTACAAAATTGAAATTTCATCTGGTGAAGCACGTTGAAAATGAAGAGTAGATTTGCCAGTTAACTTATTTGACGGATATATTCAAGAAATTTAATGAGCTCAATCTTCAACTCCCAGATTTTCACAGAAATATTTCTTATGGGCGTAACTCCTACATAAGGGGAGGGTAAACAGGAAAAGAAAAAAAAAAAGTATAAGAACGTTTTATTTGGAATTGATTGCACTAATAAAGGGAATACTGCAGTTTTTCCAACTTGGTTAGAACTTATAGAACACAATGAGGTTACTATTGTTAAATTAAAATCAAATCATTTTGTTGTTTCACGACGCTGTCAATTGCTAGGATAGCATCAGCGTCACTGGTGTGCCGGAATTTTGTCCCGCAGGAGTTCTTTTACATGCCAGTAAATCTACTGACATAGACCCGTCGTTTTTAAGCAGACCTTTTGTTAGTATTGTTGATGGACTTTTCAGAATAACCAAATTCCAGCTACAACATTTTGGTTACAGTTTTTAAAATATTTTCCAGAAATTGGGATAGACTATTATACACAAGAGTGGATTACAAATCCATTTTGCACCACCGCCATCAATTCCCCTGATCTTGCCGTAAAATTGAAAGACAGTGTTTTGTAAATGTCCGTTGAGAGTTCCCAGAAAATAAAATCGAAAACATGTCAATTTGCGGTTTTTGGTTTTATGTGCGCAAAGAGCTGAACTTGGTAACACTGCCATTACACACCTTCTTCCATTCCCCTCTAGTTGTATAGGCAGGTTTTCTTTGCATCGACAGCAGTCAGAACGGAACAAAGAAATCGTCTGAATCCTGAATCACCATTGATATACGGAGTAATGACGATTCAGCCACAAATAGAGGAGCTGGTGTCCGGAAAACAAACTCAGCCATCTCAGAAACACGTCAGAAGCATACAAACTCATATCATTTTTGTGTGAATGCTATCTATAACGTAGTCCCTGTATTTATTTTATACATATATAGCATACTCCTATTTGTAGAATTTAATAAGTTATAAATGTTATAATTTATTTTAGATATCGTATGTATAATTTGATAAGGATAACGGCTAGCCCAAGAGGTGCAGGCTAGAATGAAAAATTATCTTGAGAAAAAAAGATTTAATACCAGTGCATTAGATGACACTTTGGTAAGATGTAATCTCGGAATATGAAACATTTCTAAAAGGCCAACTCAAGCATAAAGTTTAACAATTTGTGTGTTTTGACGAACTCTACGTTTTTTGTACAAAAAGCTTACATCTATGTTTTAAGATTTCATAGTTATATAAAACTACCGAGCGAGATACCGAACAGGATGGCTCAGGCCTTAACGTCTGTGGCCCGCATTCGGGAGGTCGAGGATTCAATTCCCGTGGCCGCGCACTCTGACATGGTTTTTTCCGTGTTTTCCCCATGTCACTTAGGCGAATGCTGGGGTGCATTATTTCATACCACGGTTTCTTTTCCATAATTTTCCTTCATTTCATTTCCTTATTATCTTTCAGGTGTACTTTCAGGCGTGTAGTGCTGGCAGTGCCGGGCAGATGGTGCGGATGATTGCGCATGGTAACTGCTGTTCTCGGCACTAAGTGGCGTTTGGCCGGTCTTGTCCTCCATCGGGGGGAGGGGAGACCACCCAGTGCGACACCGGAACCGCGGTGTGATGTCTGCTTGGCGTGGCCTGGCGCCGGGATGAAGAGATCTCAGCACTTGTTAGGGACTTCCGCGCGTCTCTGTGGCCTGTCTAACTGCGACGCTGTATGGCACCTTCGATTACTTCATTTCATCTCTGCCTCCTGGGGATGGTAGGAGCCACAATAGATCTGTGTAGGTCGAAGTGAGCGAGGTGTCCTCTCTGTGTCTGTACCCTTTACTCTTTACGAGCAAGATTGTTCCGTGGTACCGTGTGAGGCTCGCATTCGGAAGGTCATGGGTTCAATTCCCGTGGCCGACCTTCCTGACACATGGGGTTTTCCGACGGTTTCCCCAGGTTGCTAGGCGACTGCTGGGAAGCATAATTACATCGCCGAATTTTTTTGTCCTTCCATTTCGTTTCATTACTCATTTCATTCATTCTTCATCACGTTGGTTCTTTCAGGGTCGCAAGTGTCAGTGAAAGCGTTAGGTGCAGCGTGGCAGGGATGATGTGCGCACAGGAACTCTTTCCGTCCCTCGTCCATGGGATCTGGGTGGAAAAGGGGGCGGTATATGGTGGCGCTGGACCCCGCGCCGAGATCCCCTGAGTTGGCACCGGAACACCTAAAGACTTCGAGTTGTCAAACCTGGGAAGCTTTGGGACTTCTGTCAATATCTGTAGTGTTAGTCTGGATCTGGCCGCCCGGTGTCTCCTCTCACCTCGCCCTTCCTCCTCGGGGGCATAGGTACTGGCTTCGGTGCCGAATCCCCTGCGTAACTCTTCTATTCCTATTACTATACAAAACTACAAACATTGAACAAAATAAAAGGGACTTCGAAATGCATCTTTATTAGTCATGCAAATATCTTAAACACAGGTACTTATGTTATTTTAGCCAAAATCGTGTCTTTTTGAGAAAATTATAAATAATGAAAATTTTTCCGACTAAAGTGTGGCGACACAAAGACTTTCTTGAAAAACTTTGTGTTGCATCTTTGAAATATATTAAACTGCAATATCAAGTTTATTCATCATCTGACTTTTCTTTTATGAACTATACTGTCCCCCCCAAACACACATGTTTTCTGAGAAGTGTTTTTGGTAGGTTCAGTTGTCCTAAAAACATGCGTTTTCGATGACATATTTGGGTGGAGTACAGTACGTTCATCCTCTTCCTGCCAGCGGTATGTTATAATTCGTCATCGCTTTTGGAGTTCGTGTTAGTTTCCAATATTGAATGTTGTTGCATTACTTAAGTATTCAAGCATTCTAGGAAGTCGAGCCATTCTGTTAATGTTGGACGGAAACTGGCGCCTGTGCTTCAAGTTATCCATGCAGTGCGTGTTACATAAAATTGGAGCACATGAGATTCTCGTGCATTTGCAGACTTGAGCGTGTTGCACACTATCAAGTAATACGTATTGTAGTAAACCTCATTTTCTGAGTCAATGGTTAAAAGGAAAAGAAATACTCATGAACAGGACACGGATTTTGATGATCTGAAACTTTTCGAAAAAAGAAAAAGGACCTTTGGAATGATTTTAAAGCGTTTAAAATAACGTAATGATTGCAAAATGGAATAAAACTGAGATTTATCTCGTTTATTAAAATTAATGCACAGAAAGCTATACATTAATTTATGCACAAATATAACTGCTAAATAAAGAGAAAAAGTAGGTACAAGAGTAATGAGATAATGTGGAACATTAATTAAAACTTAATTATTCAATGCACTTGTTTAAAGAATTTGAAAATAAAATCAAGAAAGACCTTACAAATCTATAGTATTAACTCTCTTTAGTTCTTAGACTGCATAAAATTCATGTCCATGAAGAGGACCTTATAGCCTTATGGCACAACACAAGGATAAGGGCAAAGGTCAATAGCAACCTGACTGGGCGCGCTCATTAACGTGAAAAGGAGAAAACTGACCTGCCTCATTTGTAGTTTGGGCATGAACTCTTAGCTCTAATGTCCTGACAAAACTCTTAGCTCTAATGTCCTGACAAAAGCTGTTTCTCCAGTCCCAAGCAAACCTTTCCAGACTATCCATTAAATAGGAATGAGATTTTTTTCCCCATGAATGCGACTTCAAAGTTACTCTGACTTCTCACCTGAATAGTGAAATTTCTGAAGTGTGAAAAGTTATCCTTAAGTAAAATATCAATAATATGACACTGTTTACATAATTGTTGTAACCTAAGAAAAATGGCTTAAAATTGGCACGGGCCCTAATGAGCTAGCTGTCGACGGGCCCTTAAACCCGACTCACTCACTCACTCACTCACTCATTCACTCACTCACTCACT
Source organism: Tenodera sinensis (assembly GCA_030765045.1). Taxonomy (NCBI): domain Eukaryota; kingdom Metazoa; phylum Arthropoda; class Insecta; order Mantodea; family Mantidae; genus Tenodera; species Tenodera sinensis. Next base: position 610,845 of record JAUKNM010000089.1, read on the forward strand.
CACTCACTCACTCACTCACTCACTCACTCACTCACTCACTCACTCACTCACTCACTCACTCACTCACTCACTCACTCACTCACTCACTCACTCACTCACTCACTCACTCACTCACTCATTCACTCACTCACTCACTCACTCACTCACTCACCTACTCACTCATTCACTTACTCACTCACTTAATATTTTCAAAGCTTAACCCTGTTTTTGAACTGCACATTTTCTGAAACAAAACTTTTTATAGAACAGTGATCTCTCTGTTTGCCGCCTACTTAAGGTTCACCACAACTTCGATCATTATGATGGGAAAATGAGCCTTATGGATTGTGCACTTGCTACCAAGTTAAGGTTCAAAGTTCAGCACAACATTAATAAGTCTCAGGAGAATATGGTCCTTGCGGACAGATGGACAAGCAAATGTTTTGCTATAGAAAGGGGCAATAAAATATTCACTTGATCAAAACAATAACTTACTTAAACAATTACAGCATTAACAATTAATGAGTCACATATTCGTTATTTCTGACATAATTTGTGCGAACACATTGAGATAGATTATTCCTAGTATATTTAGATTGTATTTAGCATTCTCACAGTTTTCATTTCATGGAATGATTTACTTGAGCGAAAGTATCATGTAGCAATATAATATGTTTCTATTTAATTAGTTTAATTTTCTTCAATTTGATTAATCTGCCATTCATAAAGGTTTTTCAAAATATTTCTTTTTTCCCCATATACTCCCATTATGGTCCTTTTCCTGATTTTCTGCTTATTTACACACATACAACTCCATTTTATCAACACACAACATTGCCCGAGGTGAAACTCGAACCCGCAAACCCCAGTGTGTCGAAACGTTTAACATTCGTCACAAATCAGGCCACAGCGTCTGTGCGGTTTTAAAACCCTATGTAATTTAAATGACTTATAGTAGACAGAGTATTGTTTCACCCAAAATATGTAATCGAGGTTTTACTAGATACTCGTACACCTACACCATTTGAGCCGCAATAAACCTCCAAAACTTTTGAGAAGGTTCCGCACGCGCACATATATACACGCACAGGTTAACCCGAAAACAAGCGAGATCCACACGAAATTTCACAATGGAGTTAGATACCATTTACACATGCGGGTGAAGATTTTCGAGAAAATTCAGCTCAAATTACAGTTTACATGGAAGAATTTGGGTTTTAAATTTCACACACACACACACACACACACACACACACACACACACACACACACACACACACACACACACACACAAAGAGGTTCTAACGATTTTGATTTTCATCAAAAGATAATATACCAATTTGAGAGGATCGTCTCCTTAGCACGGTGGTAGTACTGCTGCTTACCAGGGGGGACTCGGGTTCGATTCCTGGTACCGGCGTGGGGATTTTCTCCCGCTGGGAGACCTGATTTGGGGTCCCTCTGCTTCGTTATGTCCCTAAGGGGGCAATTCGGGACAATTGAGGAGCTACTTGTCGAGAAGACCGCATAACTGGCCGGGAGTGACTACGTCCCACCTCCAGTACTGCGCCCCACTCATGACGCCTGTGGTGGGGAGAGGAGGGGGACGCAGCGGTCGGGTGGTAGGCCTTCGCCCGGATGGGCTGTTGTGCCACGGGGGGGTTAGTTAATAGTCATTGTCAATCACTGTTTCTATTTCTGAATTGTGTAATTGTTTCAAAGCTTTCATTGTTGATCCTTTTAAGAAGCAATGAAATGTCAAGGTAGTCGTAAAGTATCCTCCTGTGCGTCGCTATAATGCGATTTATGTAAAATAGAAATAGCTAAACAATGTTAAATATTACCTTTATAAACATGACAGGATGCACTACCCAATTTTAACATACTTTTTTAAAAAGTGGTCATAAAGTGCATCACACTGGTGATAGTAGTGTAAGGGTTGGCATAATATCTAATGTGATTGTGCAAAAAGTAAAAAAGGAATAGTTAAACAATGTTAAATATTACCTTTATAAATGTGACAAGATAAAATACACAGTTTTAAAATAAATTTGTTTTAAAAATTGCTTATTTTGTTACCAGTGATGGTGATAAAGGAACCGAACCCCGAACCGTTGGTAGTATATATTCTGTGATAAGGGTTGGCATTGCTAGGTTTAATGTGAAAAGATTATAAATTTTATTGTGAATAGCCTGTGAAATCCTCTTCACATATTTTTAACAGTCTCATTTGTATAGGCCCCTATAAGTTATTTGGTCATATAGGGGGTTTCACTTGAGAAACAACTGATGCTATTATTACTCCCGGAACTGCAGGGATTTTGAACGTTGACTTTTACCATTAAACACACTCACATTCACTCCCACGCTCATAGACTCAGTGGGGATGGGGAATTATTCTGGGTAAATATAAATTTCTAACCCCAGCCGGTAACCGAACACGGGAACTCTGGGTTGAGAACCGGCAATGTTGACCTCTTCCTATGGTTTGAAATGAAATAAATACTTTGTTAACGACGATGTCAATTGCCTGAATCATGTCAATAATGCCGGTGTGCCGCAGTTCTTTTAGATGCCAGTAAATCCACCAACATGGGGCTGTCACTTTTAATCCTTGTACCCTGTTTGGGGTTATTCGTGACCCCATTGATACTATAAAGTTAATTAATATACACTATTCTATTTGCAGAATCTTGACTGTATAGATATACCTTTCTGAATCCTTTTTATCTTCTTTAAATAATCACGTTTTATACAATGATATTTTTATAATAAATAAAAAAAAATAAATAAATAAAAAAAAAAAAAAACTATTGATGTGGAGTCATAACATACGCCTTAAAGGATTTACAGTAATATTTACTTCTTAATTCTTAAGCTTGTTAACCCAAGAGGGGGCGCGCTGGGTTATAAAGTACCCGTTTTACTTTTTCTGCGTGTGGCAGCACTACAAATGATTGTATCACTCTATTCGTTGGTTTTTCTTATTCGTCCGTTGACAAGTGTTTGTTCTGCATTGTCGAGCTGGGGTATAGAGCGTTCACGTAATTTCGTCTTACTGACTTATTTTCATTATAACGCATGTATGAGTGTTAGTGAACACTTGTGTGTATTTATGTGAGTGAGGCAAATATCCCGAGTTATTACACTGTGACAATAAAAATCTGAAGTGTTGCACTCACATGACTTTCTCTACTTTTGTACTAACCATTCTTACAAACTCTTATTCCTATATCTTCCTTGGTTGTTAGTTGAGATAGACATTTGCAGAAATTATGTTATTGCTTATTTCCTTGTAGGTACAAGGGCAATGTGCGAATACAGTAGACTTTGAGCGATAGTCAAATATTTTAACGTTTTCAAATTTGGTTCTCTTTGCACGGTTAACTTATAAGAAAATGAATAAGTATGTTCCATTTGACAGAACTAGAAGTTCTCCAAAACTCACATAAATAATAAGAAATATCTCCAAAATGGTTCACTAAAAGAAAGAAAAAAAAAAAAAAAAAAAAAAAAAAAATTAGACGTAAATTGTGTGTTTCAGCAAGATCTACATTTTTATAGTAAGATTTGGTCTATCTCTTATGGTTTACCTGCTATGCAAAAGTCGTGCTGAGTAAATACGACTACAGGGGCTATAGCCAGAAAATTCAAGATATACATTTCATTTGTCTTAAAAATATCTCAAACATATGACATTTTAATCAAAATCGTTAGTCATTTTGAAGAAAATAATAATTTTCGAAAAATTTTCCATGTAAAGGGTAGTTTATGGTGGGGCTATTTTCTTCAGTCTTCGTGTCGCACCCCTGAAAGACATTCAAGTTAAATACCAACTTTGGTTTTTAACCTACTTTTCGTTTTTGAGTTATGCTGTCCACAGGCTGACAGACAGGCACACAGACAGACAGACAGACAGACAGACAGAGAGAGAGAGCGAGAGAGAGAGAGAGAGAGAGACACATACACACACAAACCGTTTTCTAAAAATGCTTTTTTTTGGATTCAGGGGTCTCAAAATATGTATTTCCAGTGAAATCTCGACATCGAATATTTGGGTGGAATACAATACTTGTACTTTACTGTAGGTACATAGCAGAGAAAGTAAAAATGTTTCCACAGAGGATATTACTCCAGAGGACATTCTGAATGTATTCAACGAGCTGCTATTAGGCGACATAATAGATAGCGGCCAATCTAAAAAGCTGAGCGTTCGTTCTTCCACAATATTTCTTGTACAGCTCTTCGGTTCTGGGGAAATTTTCACAATGTCCTGTTTGGTTTTAGCATTCTTCGAAGAATGATTTTCTCCATTTATAGTAATTATCTTTGCCTAAAAATATTTTTCAAAAGTAATGTTCGCTACGTCACTGCTCAGAATCAATGTTGTAATCACCTTCAATTACTTTTTCACTTAAAGCAGGGGTCGGCAAATCTGTATGGGCTGATGATATGGCGTAACGCTACTGTCAGGGGCAAGCTATTTCTACCCTTCTTTCATTCAACAGACGTCATTCAATCGCAAACATGCAGTGTTGGACACCGCATCGTTAGACATGGTTCTTTCGACACCACAAAATACGTAAAGGAACCTTCCTATTTCAACAGGAGTGGGAAGGACAATATTTTTGCTGAACTAAGTGTGAAAATTTGAAATTTGAAATGTCTGTTGTGTTTGAAAGTTTTGATTTCCGTTTACAAGTCAAACATTAAGCGACATTACGAACGTTGTCACAAAGATCACAAGCAAGTCACAATTACGAAATTTTAAGGTATTTTAAAAGAATATTACAAAACCAATCTTTGTCCGTTAATGTAACAATAAAGTTTAAATATTCAATGAAACTTCGTAGTCTAGTGAAGAAGTAGATTACAACGAACTTACACTAAGTTTACAAAACCTTAAAGGTGGTTGTGTAAAACCACAGTTACAAATGGAGATTGTGAATTTACAAAAACAATTTGAAAACAAAACTTCAAAACAAAGGTGGTTTACTTTTATGCAGAGAACTTGATATGACGACATTTCCATCCCTGCATTCATTTACTGTGCATATTGTGAGCAACTTTGTTCTAAACTGAAGACTGTAAAATCTAAAAGCAGATCGCGATTGACAAATGAAAACCCACATGCCCTGTTGTATGTCAGTACTTATGAGTTAACGTTAGACATATGCGAAACCGTAACGTTCCCGATGAAGTAAAGAAACATTAATGAGACATAAATGTTAAAGCCCTCTCCGTCTGTGTATATGTATTAAGCACGTATAAAATCAAACGTGTGTTAGAGGAGTTCCTTTACACCGCCACTGTGGCCTTCACAGACTCCCTTCTTCGAACCGTGCATCGTATGTATACCAGGTTGCGTTCCCTGACGTCACAATTCGTGCAATCGCGCTACTTTTGTTCAGATTCTTTGTTTCAGACAATTGCTAGTAATTCCTTCACTGTAGGCTACCTTGTGACAATTATATTTACATATCATGCAAACTCAGTGTAACTCGAGATGGTTGGCTGTACTGTTTTGAAAATGTAACTGTATGTTATTTAAGGGTGTAGGTCTGTAGTTTAGTCACAGTGACTAGTTCAAATGTGTAAATATGATAAAAATATTGAGAAACGTACATGGTGTATCCCGCGCGCCCGCTCTTGAGTTAAGAATGTTTGCTGTTTTCAGATTTATCCAGGTGGTAACACTGCTACTTTCATATTTGAACACAGAAGGCTTGTCCATTTACCAGGCTATTGTTGGTGTTATTCAGTTTGTGTAATATTCTGCTCAGAAATATGACACTTCGATATGATGTTAGATACGCTAAAGGTTATAGTGAAAAACAAATGCTGGAAGATTCAGAAAAAGAAGACGAATGTACTGAGTGTGGTGCAGGAAGTCATAAGATTGAAAGTGAGAAAGTGGTTTCTGATATCATCGACTCTCAAAACAACTGTAACACAACGTAAATTACCTCATACAGATTATATGTGATTCTGCAAAGGTTAAGCACACTTAAAAACCGTCGGCCTGGGCTGGATTTGAATCCGCGGCCTTCAGATGAATGAGCCAGCGCCTTACCAGCTGAGCCTCCCAGACCAAGATAATATATTGTTTGAATTCTGTTCAACTGGAAAATCATAGAGGTAGAAAAAAATTGCTACAGAAAAATGTAGAGCTCACTAAAATACAAACTTTGCGTCAAACTTTTTCGTGGTGTTACCTTTTTCGATATATTCTGTGATGTCTGTTTACTCTTTCCCAAGTTCGTCATCTGAGACTCATTCTGGAAACTTGCGATTTCTGTTTTTATTTTAATTGTAAGGGTTTGTCACCATGGCTATAAGTTTGAATCCCCCAACTATAGCCCGCTTCTTTATGATCATATCGTATTGCCATATCGGTAATGGTGTTAACTCGTGTGCACTTATCATTGGATTTCTTTGGGTTTGTACATTAGATCCCGCCCCCCCCCCCTCTCTCTCAGGCACACATGCACGTATATTCACAGATTGACACTCTCATCTGCCTCCAGACTCTGGGAAGAATAGGGAATAATTTTGGTTAGAAGCAAAATTCCCCATCTGGGAATGGAACCCGGAACCCCTCGCACAGCAGGCAGGCGCTCTACCGGCCGAGCTACTGAGGCATCCCTGATCTGAATATTGTGTGTAACCAAGCACTTGTTGCTTTATTTGAAATCATTCTTAGATTGTATAATGTTATATAACACACGTTATGCCATAACGTTGATAGAAAAATGGCTTTATATATAAACACGTCTGTTTGTAAAGACCGCACAACCGGCCGGGAGGGACCGGGCGCTGACTACGTCCCACCCTCCAGTACTGTACCCCACTCATGACACCTGTGGTGGGCAGAGGTGGGGGACTTAGCGGCCGGGCGGTAGGTGTTGGTCCGGCTGGGTTAGCTTTTTACTATAATAGGTAAGGAACGTACCGAATTTGTTATAGCTAAAGACATACTTAAGTGTTCAAACCAGATTTTTTTTCAAACTTCCTGAGTTTTTGCGTTTCGGAAATGGAAGGAAAGATGAACTCTCTGTGGAGAGATGGAGTAAATTTATTCTTACTTCATAGTGTAGCAGTCAAACCAATTACAAAGTAGGTATCGTTTTAAGTTAGTAGTAGGTATTAGGTAATATCGGCCTCACTGAAGGAATTCCTTTAAAATGGACCTATTCAATTCTAAAACATACGGCTTTAAATGTCCAGAGCGAATAAGCAATCTACCTTCAAATTTGCATTCGGGGAATTTAAATTGTCTAATTTATTTCTCTACTGCTTACCTGTATCATGTAGAGGAATTGTGTACTCCACCCAAAACCTCGATATCCAGATTCACTACAAATTACACATTTTCGGGCCAACTGAATAAAAAATATCAATTTTTAAAAAAAGTTCCCCCCCCCCTTTGTTTGTATGTGTGTGTCTGTGGACAGCATAATTAAATAATAAAAAGTTGTTAAATATCAAATTTGGCATTCGCTTAAAGCCTATTGTATTCCCATATTCCCCTTGCAACTACAAGAAAATTAGCAATAAGGTAATTCCTGAAGAAACTTATGTCGATTAAAATGTAATAGATGGAGAAATAAACATTTGCAAGAATAGTGTGTATAAGAATGAGTATAGCTCTATATATATAATTGCGTGCAGAGTTTCTTCAAATTGAACTCATTATGTTAAAAGTCTGTATCGCAATAGGTTACGTGACGATCTGTTGCTGGATCTTCTAAGGCTATACACTTCGATTTTGTCATCAAATATTGATATACTTATTAAACGTAAGCAGTACCAAAGAAGTCATTAATGAACAGATATTTAACACATAAGATTCGAAAGCGCTTTCGTAAATCAAACGCAATATTCATGTAACCAAACCACCACTGCAACACAATTGAGTGTTAAAAGAGTGGCATAGTCAGCATAAAGCGAAAGGAGGTAAATCCAACCTCCCCTCTATCGCAAACGTTGGACACCGCTGTTCTAGAACATCCCGCCCCCCATACTGCCCTTTGCATGGGATACTTTTCACTTTCTAATTTCTGAAAAAACGGCTCATAACGCTTTTAATTATATTGCCATGTGTCTAAGAGATATGTACGACAAATTATATACTATGCTTTTAAGGTAAAAAGTTTAGCTGCATATAGGCAAGTAGGAAGTGCTAGAGTTGTGTGTAGTTTTATTGTTTTCCTTACTTTAGTTTTTAAATTTATATTATTCGCTCCATTAGTTGATTCATCTTATTCATTTTTGACATTTTTAATGAGTTTGCTTAAGCCATTTTGTCTTATCGCGACCAATTTAAATTTCTTACAAGAAACATTTACAAAAAATGGCGTACAATTATAACAAAATGGTTACAAGGATAATTTTTAGGACTGTGTTGTACAGTTATAACACTGTAATACAACGACAACTCAGTAAAAATGCGATAACAATCATCTTCCTAGCTCTCTTGTTTAAGCTTGTTTGCATTATTCAGTTGCTTTGAAAGAAGTGGATTAAATTTCGAATGATAGCGATGTCATTGAGTGCTACTTGAAGAGTTGGAATACGAATTACCTGCGCTATTGTATGAGTACTGAAAATGTGAATATTATGTGTTCTACTGTTAGCAATGCTTGGCACTTCCCACAGACGGGCGGAGGACTTCTGTTCAACAGGTACAGTCTGATTTTTGAAAGAAGATACATGACAGCCCTTAGATTCTCCACGTGGAGAGCTGCAGTGTTGTCAAGAGGCAGATAGCAAGTTACGCATATCCCCATCTAACCCCCAATACTCGAAACATAAACACGAGCGTTGGGCTTTATCTCACGGTAGCGAAAACATACAGATATAATCTATATTAGCCTATCTTTAGAACAAAAGTACCTAATTTGTTGTCAATACGAATTCACTGTGTCTTTGCATCTTCACAGTTGTGATTCCGAGTACCTATTTTAGAGTTGAATCTGTCTGTCTCTCTCTCTGAAAGGCAGTTGGGAGTGTACAAAACCATGGGACGTACTAGCATGACCAATAATAAAGCGGCCACCTTTTCTTATGGCCCTCTTTTTGGTACTTGAAAGCGCACTGTCAGTCCAGCCCTTTGACACGGTATGGCTGGCATTTACCCAGGTTTCATCCTACCACACTTTTCCCTTCAAGTTCTTGTTTTGCATTTTTTTTAAACCAAAGCCCTTAGCGCTACAATATCTGATATGTCTAACATCAGTTTTTAGTTATTTAATTTTTTGAACTGAATGCGTATTATTTTTGTATGACCAATTCTCAGACGGGTTATTACAATTTGGTTTTAACGCTGGAGGTTTTGAACTGGGTAAGGGTGGATGAAGTAAGTCGTGCATTATTGAACTTGGTGCTGGGGTTCTGCATCCAATTAATACACCATTGGTTGTGTAATTTTGTCTCTTGAAACGTGTAACTGCAGCGTAGTATAGAGTTACTATGGTGGAAGCTGTATAGACTGTGTAAACATGTTGTTTCTTTGTCAGCAGCACCCACTTCCTTGTTTCCCGTAATATCCTAGTGTGAAGGTGTACACATAATAATGATATACTTGCAGAGGTTAAATTAAGTGGTACAGAGTCTAGATATGTTTTGGACGATGTCGTTAGTAAAACACAGAAGAGCAGACTGGCAGTGACTGATGATGAAGTATGTATTGTGATGTAATGTTTCAAATATAAATTCCATTGTCTCTTGAATGGCATACGTGCATATCTGAATACAGGTTAGAGTGATGGCAGTTTGTATTGAAAAGTTTGATCGCTACATACTATAACGCATTCATTACTCTGTTCTCTTTTGGGATTATCTGTGTGGATATACACACAAACTATTTGGATGTTTTCCAGTTTTTTCCTTAAATAGTTGTTGGTAGGTTACCGGATTGGAGTTTACTTTTTGGTGCTAATAAACATCCAGGTCAATGAAAGTTAATTTATTCCTCCATGGTAGATTATCCAACTTCCTTTGTCTTGTGGATATATAGGGAAACTGTCAAGCTTAGCTCTATAGGTATCTTTTCATTCTGGTACAAAAATTCAAGAAGTGCATTTGTTCCACAGAGAAGTGATCGCGAAGATACTGTGGGAAGACGCATGAATACGTACCAGACATTTGCATTGCTGCTATCTTGACAGCATTGCCGATTTTGAGTTATTTTCTGCGGTATTCGAGTGGGGCTTCGTGGGTTTCTATTAACATACTACTTGTAGGGATGGTACGTAGACCACCTAATGCTATCCGAATGGCTGCATTTTGAACAGTATTCAGAATTTTCAGAATGGAGGGTTTGGCAAAATTAGAGCAGGGGCGGGCAGATTAGTGTCTGCTCCGAATTCACTGTGCACGCAACCCGCGTAACATTCTTGCTGGTTGGAAGAGTGGTAGTGTTTCGCTTCTTGAACTCTTGGCAGTGGTGGATTGATAGATTAAAGATCAGCGCGTTTGTTTGAAACAGGAAAAAGGTGGTCATACATTTACTATGTAATATCGGAATTACACACATTGTCATCGTCCGAACATACCGTCAACCGCCCACACATGCTAAGCGTATAAAACCTGTTAAACCAAATGGCTCCGTATCAGTCGTCACCGAGACTAGCACAGTACTACGGTCACATCACTGAAGATGTTTGACACAGCTTCAAGCGAAACGTCTGCAAGGAGGTTTTCCACTAGACCACGGCACACAAGCCCGGATAATCATTTTCTATTTGTATAAAAATCTGGTGTAATATCTGCAATATTGCGCCGAGAGGTGGTTACTGAAACGCCAGATCTCAGTTTCGTTTTTGCGATGTTCATCAGAGAAAAAAATTGTTCACAGACATTTGTGGAGCAAAATATTACTGTAACAGAAGCAGCAAATTCTCTCAGACCAACATATTTTACTTTACAAGTTCTTTGAATACATCTGTGCCGATAAATTTCAGTACTTTTTTGTCACTAGTTTTGTTTGTAGATCTATGAGTTCACATTGGAAGTTAACCTTTACATTGACTACATCTACAGTAAAAGGGTTAACAAACATTGAAATGTCATTCCCAAGATTCCTGAAATCATGGAATCTAGGTGAAGACTAAACTCAGTTTTTAAGTCTTCAAGAATGGGAATATAAATAATTAGTTTACTCTCTGGCAGACTACCAACTGATTTTATACATTTGAAATAAGTATTTCATAATTATATTTGTTTGTCAAGAGAGTTGTCACATGATATGGTATGTTATGTTTACATTGTAAACCTTCTAGAAGTTTGGCTCGCTCTCAATCCGTAATCATAACATTAATAATAATAATAATAATAATAATAATAATAATAATAATAATAATAATAATAATAATAATAATAATAATAATAATAATAATAATAATAATAATAATAATAATAATAATAATAATAATAATAATAATAATAATAATAATAATAATAACAATAACAATAATAATAGCAAGTTGTTGTGTTTAACGCCCGCTTTTACTACTACGGCACCGCAGGCGGTGACACTGATGATACATGGAATGAAGATGGAGCACCGGTGGAATGAGGTGGCGGGGGAAACCGGAGCACCCGGAGAAAACCCGCCCTGGGGCCGCTTCGTCCACCACGAATACCACATGCGGGTCCCTGGGATCGAAGCCGGGCCGCCTAGGTGGTAGGCGAGCACGCTAACCGCTCGGCCACGGCGCCGCCTTAATTATAGTAATAATAATAATAATAATAATAATAATAATAATAATAATAATAATAATAATAATAATAATAATAATAATAATAATAATAATAATAATAATAATAATAATAATAATAATAATAATAATAATAATAATAATAATAATAATAATAATAATAATAATAATAATAATAATAATAATAATAATAATAATAATAATAATGTAAAATGTACACAACATATGAAGGGCACACGGGAAAAAGGAGGCATGCCAGTGTAAAACAAAATATGAAGTTACACTACCAAGGTATACTTCATGGGCGGGAGAGTTGTTTAAGACAACGTCCAACCAAGTAAGGCGAAACATCACTGAAACCTAACACATTAAGAAGCCATGTACACGTGATGAAAGGGGAATGTCACCACAGAGCAATAAAAGAAACGGGAATTTCAGCTTGATATCTGTCAACACTATTTTACACGACCTGCGTTGATAGTTGATTCATGTTGCCGTGTTTTAGTTGCTCATGACTGTGATTTATTGCTTATTTTGCATATAATTACAATGCCTGAGGAAGAGAACGGTAACCAAGTGTGGCATCAACCAAGAAGGCATAGTTTGGTCCAATGATTGAGGTAATAAAAATACTTGGATTGTTTTCAGATTTCTTCACTTTGTAGTGTATCATGCCAAACGCCTAGATTCTGCAAAAATAGTGTTTCCAATTGGTGGGCACTCGTACTTAAGAGTGCGATGAAAATATGGCACTAATTAATGAGAAATTTACAGCTGAAACGCCAGAAGACGGCGGGTCATTTTAGGAGTGCCAGAAATTAGCCCTTCCCTTTCCTTGTGATCGAAGTTGATCAACCAACAATTCGTCAATGGACCAAGCTTTTTGCTCCCTTATACAGGGTTTGCCCTTTTAAAACAAGGCCCATAAGAGAACTTGTCATCTTCATTGAGCGCCCATGATTCATGGGTTACAGAGACAGTTACAATAGACCAACCCTACACTTCCCAGAAACACCAGATAGTGAGTTTGTACTTCCAGACATCTTATGAATGCAAGTGCAAGAGTTACTGTACATGAAGTTGCTCTACATTCGCAATCATGCTGGGAATATTGAGGGTTCTATTTCAGGTTTACCTCCAATATCTAAAACAAAAGAGATGGGTGGGGTGTCACAAGAGGGAGTCCACTATACTGATCTGCAGGTTATTAGATCATTTTGCGTACCTGAGGGAAAATCCTTCATTGATTCACGTCCTCACTATCAATTGAAAGATGTAATAATGGTATTTATTGTGGTTTATTAAAAGTGACATTCCTCTTTATTTCCATGATAATGTGTTCATAACACTGATGTAAATTTACTTAATTTTCAATTATAATTATTAACTCTACATCGTCATTATTATCTATGTACAATACCAATTCATCGGCTAACCTTAAATAATATAATAATTTATGTACATGGATTATTGTAGGCAACATTAAAGGTTGGAACCTTCAAATTGAATTATCTGAGTTTGTTGAAAATATGACATTGACCCTTTTTCCCGTGTACCCTTCATATATCAAAATATAGGTCAGAAAATACTTACTATTTTTTTTTCCGTTTTATGCGCCATGATATCTACAATAAAGCAGTTCAGTGTTGGCTCGAATGTAATATCTTGCTACAAATGAGGCAGATGAAGTTCACACAGTTATAATTCCTCCACTGATACTGGTCGGGAAACGACTGAAGTGACATGTGGAATTCTGAAATCAACTAATTAAGGGGATGTGTACCGTTGTGTTGCATAGTTACACGATGAAAGATTCTCGACTCACACGGATTCATGAATCCGCTTTTGCTCAGCTCTGGATTAGAGAACCATACTCCAATTTGAGGGAATGCAAGCCTTGTAGCTAGACATCAAAACACGGTAATCTGTTCCTCAGTTATGTGCCAAAAGGTCTTTTAAGATAATTAACTTCGTTTGACATTCATCACTAACAATATGTGAAAAAAAAAAAAAAAAAACCTTTGGCACATCAATCCATCCTGGCCAAGGCCTACCGCCCGACCGCTGCGTCCCCCACCTCTGCTCACCACAGGCGTCACGAGTGGGGTGAATACTGGAGGTGGGATGTGGTCGGCACCCTAGTCCCTTCCGGCCGGTTATGCGGTCTTCTCCATCATTGACCGCTACTTTTCAATCAAGTAGCACCTCAATTGGCCCCTCTGAGACCTAACGAGCTTGAGTACACCCCGGACCAGGTCTCCCAGGGGGAGAAAGTCACTACGCTGGTACCGGGAATCAAACCCGTGTTCCCTGCTTGGTAAGCAGCAGCGCTACCACCACGTTAAGGAGATTTTGTGTGCGAGTATGCTATCTTAAGTTTTTCCTTTTTCTTTTCCGTCAAATGTGAGTCCTAGCATCTTCAAAGTATCTTCAACCTTAAGTGAAGTGTGAGATGGATGTACGTTGACATTTCGTCAATAAACCCAACATCGAGCTGTTTACATTACAAACGGTCTTCGAACTGTGTACTTCCTACGGCATTGCAGAGCCTATATTGGCGGTGCTGAGCCTTGTGCACGTGACCCAATACGTGCGGTTGTCTTTGAAGATATTCAGTCACTCCGTGGACTCGAGCCCTAAAGTCCTCCGTTTACGTCACAGGAATGCCAATAACAGTCTTCGTACAACTCCTTAGAAAATAGTCGAAAGGTGTCACATCTGGCGACCATGCTGGGACTGGAACTGGTCCACCTCTAACAATCCATGGTTTTGAATATGCAACGTTGAGGTGATTCCACACATTTACATCAAAGTGTGCTGGAGCTCATCTTGGCCATTTCCACAGCTGTGTACTGGTACATGTCGCACTGCTGTTAAAACGGTACTCTACTGTAAACTACACAAGTAATGCAGCAAGATGCGCACCAAGGACTCTATGGGGGAATTTAGAGCATGAGCAGGAATGTTATTATTAGGGCTCGGAAGTTCATGCCCTAAAATGCACTATTTAATTAAAACAGTTAATGTTCCTTAGCAGTAGACAAGACGAGTTAGTATAAATAATAAATAAAGTTACCTTATTCCTTAGAGGTTGAAGCAGAAGTGGTCCCACTACTAGAACTAACTGCTAAATTGCAGTTCACAACCAACACTTTGCACAAATTTTCAACTGTAAAACATCGTCTGTTGTCTTGAAAAACACTTTTGCAACGTGAAAAACTTCTCTCCACGTCACAAGATGTTATCGGGGCATATTTAAATGATGTTAACTGCTTCACAGAGAGAGTCAAGTCTCTTGGTGTGACAGATGGTTTTCTTTCGAGGATGTCTCGAATATCGCATAACTGTTTATAATCAGAATTTTTTGAAATTACATAATTCACTTTTTCTTTCACTTTTTGTCCTATGCTACCAGGAACCGAACTCAGATCACATATTGTTTTTTCAAAGACAGTAAGCGATTCATGCAAAGGAGATCCTACAGCTTCCAATGACGTTATCGCTGTTGGTAAGAAAGATAAATGGGCAGATATGAAACTAAGATTCTCTTTTAATCCAGTGCCTGCAGAATATTTTGCACAGTTTCTATTGATGAAGCATCTTTCGAGTCCAATGAATTAACAACCTCACCAACACTGGTGCAGGAGGAAGTCGGATATTAGGTGCTGTTGATCTAAACAACTTTACTCTTTTAGGAGATTTAACAAAAATTATCTTTGTACTGGACACAAATCTATCTACCAATGGGAAAGAATCATGTATTGTCTCAGAAATGCGATGAAGAACGTGTGCAAAACAAGTTATATGAATTAAGTTAGGAAAAATACCTTTCAGAGTTTGTCCTGATTTTACCATATAAGGATCTGCATCAGTAACAAATAAAAGTAACCGGTCGTATTTGATTCCACATGGCCATAGTAATTTCAGAGTCCATCACAAATTGGGTCACAGTTACATTGTCAGTGGCCGACAAATCGCACACATTAAGAACATAAGGTGTAGCTTTTTGTTCATAATTTAAAGCACCCACGATTATATTATCAATAGAACGGCGCCCAGAATCAGGGGTTTTATCAACAGACCACACAAACTGATCCGCTAATTCATTTTGTATATTTGACAATACGTTACTGTAACAATGTCCTACATAAGTCTTACGCAGTGTACTTTCTTCAGACACATGTTGTCGAGTGTACTGGGCAAGAAAGTTTTTAAATGTCGGATTATTAATTTTGAACAAGGGAATATCAGCAGCTAACAATGCTTGGCACAAGTCACAGGAAAATTCAGTAACCCTACTTCCTAAACACTGTACTAGCTGTTTTTGAATAGATTCTTTGTTTGCGAGTTTTCTGATTAAATTCTCCTTATGTTTTGCTGTGTATATGTGCTGAACTATTTGAAATCTTTTCTCACTCCCTACATTTTTCTCACACGCTCCACAAAACAGTACGCTATTATCTATAGATATTAAATTACCCGAAAACTCTTTCTGTAAATTAATTAATCTACTGCTTGAAGTTGGTTTTATTTTCGGCATTTGAAGAGATTTTTAACATTTTATACGCCTAATGTAACTTGGTGGGAACCAGTTCACAACACTGTTACGTTTGAAGACCATGACACAATTACTGGTGGGCAGGCAAGCTTTGCCATTATCGTGCTGCTCAAAACGTTTACCTGCACTTTATCTTTGTTAATATAAATCTCTCAGATAACGCACTGATTATTCTCTACGCATATACATATAATGAAAGGATGGAAACAGGGGATTCACTGCATGACAACATGACTCGGCATTAGTTCTCGCAAGTTGCATCATCATGTGCAATACTGCCAATATGAAAAATATTATACTGATGGAAAAATAGTAAAAAAACCATAAAATCATTAAATATGCAATATAGGGGCTATAATAGTGAAATCTTCGTGAGTTGCACCATCATGTGCAATACTACCAACATGGCCATAATGAGGGAAAAAATCACAGTTGATTTTTGGAGTATTTCAGTAAGCTGTTTCCTCTATAAGTAGAAGAATAAGAATAAGAACAATTTGTTGAAGAATGGGTTACGTGAATGTAACGGATAGGATTTTCTGCTAATACCACTATCTGCAGTCTTAATGAAACCTATAAACTGTGTATGTTTTATTTGTGAGGTCCATGTATTTTAATTAATTGATTTAGAGCAAAATAGTTCTGTTGCTTTCGAAAGTATTCTTTGCAAATATTATTGTACACAGAAACTCTTTTGTGGAAGGAAGGCCGTGGCATTCTTCTGAGTATGAACACTGTAGCGTCCGGAGCAAAAGCCCTTAAAGAGAACATTGCAAGTGACATTGAGGAACGACCATCATTCCGTTTGTTAGACCATCCACTTTGCGGTCACAGGGCAAAGTAATTACTGAATTATTAATTTCTCATCCTCGCCAGAACAGGACGCGGTTGGCTGCAGGGTCCAGTCATTATTTCTCCAGCAAATCGTGCTTTCCCGCTCGCTCTCTACTGCAAGAAACAGTTTGGGGGAGGAATTAGGGAGGGGAAGTCTAGGTAACGTAGATATTGCTGCGGCATGTAGCAAACAGTGTGATTGGTTTGAGATCCATTTACTCTGATAATGCACCTTTTCCATGTTTGCCCATCCATTTGCTTGGGTAAATTTCAATGAGTAAAATTGAATGTCCTAATGCTTTTCTCTTCTTTAGCCTCAATCGGTTTTGATAATTCCTTAGTCGTTGTGATTTCAATTCATAAATCAATAGTAATAAAGTCTCGTATATTGAAATAGGAATATGTTGGACTCACAGAAGAACATAAATACAAAGATGGCTTTGACTTTTCTTTGAAGATGCCTTGAAATAGAAATTCGTTGTGATTTTTGCTATTGTAGCTGTTGCCAGTGCACAGAAAAAAATCTGGTGTGTTGTACTCACACGACTTTCTCTACTCTTGCGCTATTCTTACAGACTCTTATTCCTCTATCACCTTCGTGTTAGATAAACATTGGCAGAAATTATCTTATTGCTCTGAGCGATAACCAAACGTTTTAAAGCTGTTCGTTATATTATGAAGGCTGTGAAATTCCATTCTCTTTGCACGGCCAAGAGATAAAAAAGTGACTAAAGCCCTTCCATTTGAGAAAAGTGTAATTATTGCAAAACTCACACAAATAACAAGGAATATCTCCGAAATGGTTCACTCCACAAAAAATGCATCTCCACATAACTGGTGTGTTATAACGAGATCTACATTTTTTGTGTAGTAACATTTCGTTACTCTTACGGTTTACAAGTTATGCAAAAGTCATCCAGGTAAAAAGGACTACATAGGTTATAGCCAGAAAAAATTCAAAACACTTATACATTTAATTTGCTATAAAAATATCTTAAACATTTTAATCAAAATCGCTTGAGCCATTTTGAGAAAATAAAATTTTTATAAAAATCTTCCATGTGCAGAGTAGTTTAGGGTGGAGGAATTTTATTCAAAATTTTCATGTTGCATCGCCGAAAGAACTTCAATACCAACGAAAATTGATTTTTCGTTTTTGGGTTATGCTGTTCACAGAGAGACACATTGACAGACAGACAGACAGACGGACAAGATATACATATACGGAGCTTTTCCTAAAAATGCTTTTTAGGGGTCCTCAAAGTATGTATTTCCGGTAAAATCTTGACATCAAAATGTTGAGTCCAATACAATACTTCCCCTTCTTATTATACGTAGGAGAAAAAGTAAAAAGGGTGTAAAATATGACAAAATCTGTAGATGATTTATTCCAAACAATATGCATATATACGGATGATTTAGCGATTAAAGAAACGCAAGATACAGCAAATTAAAGTACCCAAATTCTGCTCACGATACCGGTAAGATATAAATGTGATATTTATTTAATTGATATTTTATGCAAGTACTGCAGATGTATGCAAGATGCAGAATTGAAACATTTGTAAACTACAGCTGTATGTTATGAAGTTTGTGAATGCCTAAGTACCGACACGAATGACCAAAGTAGTTAAGGCACCGATTCGTAAAGAGGAGGTCTACGGTTCAAATCCCGCCAGGATTTTCCTGCTTGACATGTATTATTCAGTTTTCATAAGTAACAAATGCCAGGGATGTTCTCTAAACTTAGGGCTGGAACGTTTCCTTGCCAAATTTATTTTTCTAACTTATGTTGTTACAATCGAGCGGGATGATTTATGCGGTAACGTCTATGCCCGCATTTGGGACGAATGCTGGGAAGCATTTCCATATACTCCGAAATTCCTGTCCCTCCATTTCGTTACATTAATCATTTTATTTCACCCTTCATCCCATTAGGTGACTTTCAGGGCTAGAAGCGTCGACGAGCGTCGCGGCAGCAGCACGGCAAGGGGAACAAATGAAAATCTCGTCCCCCGGATTGGAAGGCGAACCACTGGTTTCCGAGCCCCCCATGGGATGGCACAAGCCCGAGGGGAGAAGGGGAGCTAAACCAGCCTCCACTGGGGTGCTTCTAACTGGGAAAATGCAGGGACCCCGCCACCTGCTCTATCAAGGCAACGTTCCGGTTGACCTTAGGCTTCATTCGCCTCATACGTCCTCCCGGGGGGTGGTGCATCCTCAAGGACATAGGTCACGATGGTATGTCCCCCTCCTCAAGTTGTCATGAGTCATATATCGTTTCATGTATCATCAGCTTTCTTTCTTTTTTTCTTTCGCTTTTTGGTTACTCGCAACAAGGATATTATTGTACCATCTAAAATTTGAAAGGGATGAACTCCTACCATTGAGGAACAGTTATATTTCTTTTTTTCTTTTTACTTTCTCTGCTACGTATTGAAAATAGGGGAAGTCTTATTCCACACAAAAATTCGATGTCGAGATTTCACCGGAAATATATTTTTTGAGGCCTCCTGAATCCAAAAAAGACATTTTTAGAAAAAGATCCGCGCGCGCGCGCGCGTGTGTGTGTGTGTGTGTGTGTGTGTGTGTGTGTGTGTGTGTGTGTGAACAGCGTAACTGAGAAACGAAAAGTGGTTAAAAACCAAAGTTAAAATGCGACACAAAGATTTTGAATAACATTCCTCCACCCTAAACAACCTTTTACATGAAACCTATTTGGAAGATTTCGATTTTGTCAAAAATGGCTCTAATGATTTTGACTAAAATGCCATAATTTTAAAGATATGTTTATGGCAAAGGAAATGTATATTTTGAATTTTCTGGCTAAGCCCATGTAGTCCTGTTTACTCTTGATGACTTTTGCATAACTGGTACACCGTAAGAGATAGACCAAATGTTACTATACAAAAATGTATATGCGGGTTAAAACACGCATTTATGTCAAAATGCTCTTTTTGTGGAGTGAACCATTTCGGAGATATTCCTTTTTATTTGTGTGAGTTTTGCAATACTTAAACTTTTCTCAAATGGAAGGTCTTTATTCCCTTTTTTATCTCTCGGCCGTGCAAAGACAACGGAATTTCAAACCCTTCCTATAGCGCCCAGGTTTCAAAGTTTGAGTATCGCTCAAAGCCAACTGTATTCCCATATTCCCCTTGTACCCACAATAAAATTAGCAATCAGATAATTTATGCAAACTATATCTCGACTAACGTGAAGTAGATGTAGGAATAAGAGTTTGTAAGAATAATTAGTACAAGAGTAGAGAAAGTCATGTAAGTGCAATATATCAGGATTTTTAAGACTAACTTGTTGAATGAGTAGAGAAAGCCATGCGAGTACTCGCATCAGACTTTAAGAGTATGACTTCTAAACCTCGATTAACCTGGGGGATTTTGTTTGCTGTAGTAAAGCGCTTTTTGATGCTAGAAAATGAGCCAATAGCGTTTAAATTTCGTGTCGTAATTGCGACCAGCCTTTTGTGATGGTGGTGACAGAACAAACAGCTGATTGCTATTTTTACTTTCTCTACTGGTAAGTAGAGGAAATATTGTATTCCACCCAAAAATTCCACGTCGAGATTTCACCGGAAATATGTTTTGAGACCCCCTGAATAAAAAAAAAGCATTTTTAGAAAATGGTCCGCGCGCGCATGTGTGTGTGTCTGTTAGTCTGTGTGTCAGTCTGTAGAATGCATAACTCAAACACGAAAAGTTGGTTGAAAACCAAAGTTGGTATTTAAGTTTAATATCTTTCAAGGATGCGACACGAAAATATTGAAGAAAATAACCGCACCCTAAATTACCCTTTTCATGGAACATTTTTCGAAAATTTTGATTTTCTTGAAAATGGCTCTAACGATTTTGATTAAAATGTCATATGGTTAAGATATTTGTGTGACAAATTAAACGTATACCTATTTTGAATTTTCTGGCTATAGCCTGTGTAGTCCGGTTTACTCTGGATGACTTTTGAATAACTCGTAAACCGTAAGAGTTAGAACAAATCTTACTCTACAAAAAATGTAGATCTCTCTAAAGCACACAATTTATGTCCGAATAAGTTTTTTGTAGAGTGAACCATTTCGGAGATATTCCTTGATATCTGTGTCAGCTTCGGAAAACAAAACTTTCGGGAAATGGAACATTGTTGTTCATTTTTTATACGATAAGCGTGCAAAGAGAACGGGATCTCAAAGCTTTAAAAGATTTGAATTTCGCACAAAGCCTACTATATTCTAATAGTCCCCTTGCACCGACAAGGAAATAAGGAATAAGATAATTTCTGTAAATGTTTATCTCAAGTAACATGAAGAAGATACAGAAGGTACATGAAGAAGTAACAATGGTTAGCACAAGAGTAGAAAAAGTCATGTTAGTGAGTGTAACACATCAAAAATTTCATACAGCGACCTACATGTCCTTCGTTCCAGTACACGCTTTAACTCTTACCTGCCCATTGTTCGTTTTTCATTTTTTTTTCTCCTGGTCAATCGCTTTTCTTAAATTGTAGCATTGTAGCACCGGCTAGATGATCATCTTGATCAGTTCTTTTGATATTATTTACTGTTTGAGGTAGAAGATCTGAGCGTCCTTGTTCGCTATTATCAATAAATGAATGATTGCAGGCTTGGGCAAAATCGGTTCAAAAGGACCACTCCACGGAAACGCGTTCTGGCTTCATTCCACCGGCCATCCCTTCCCTTCACTCCTGTTCAGCTTTCCGACACACCTCATTCAGTGCTTCGTCGGGGCTCTGCTTTATGAATAGTGGCAGAGAACGGTTTGTAAGTTACAAAAACAGGAAAGTTTGCTGTTTAATATGCGGATTTCGGTTTGCAAATATAAAGCGTTACATTATCAAACGCCACTTTTATCAGAAGCATAAATCAAACTTTGGTGACCTTACAGGCATTTATTTACAATTTCAGAAGGTACTTTTTGTAAACATATAAAGGGACGATATGATTCCACTTTTAGGGGTTTAGTTTCTTATTAGTTTATTTGATATAAACTATTCTGTTTAATATTTCAGAGTTTGAACGCAATATTGAATTCAAAATCAAACAATTTATTATGTCGATGAAATAGTTTTAAAACATTTTTAAGGCCGAACAGCAATGGAATTCTACTGCTTTATTTATTAGAAGGAGAAACAATTTAGTATGTTAATCATAAGGCAGCAAAAGAATATTAAACTTTGTTCAGTCTTTTGAGACAGTGAAAGGGGAGATAAGGGCATCGCGTGACCGGCGTGTGTATACGAACCAAAACAATCCACGGCAGAGTTGCAAGGTCTATGCAGTCATTCTGACATGGGTAGTGGCGCACAACAGAGATTGCACAACACATTCTTAAACCTGTACAAATATGTGGAGGCCGTAACAGGTAATGCACCTGCTACTTATAAAGCAAAGCCTATAGGACGTGGAAAACCAGTACAGAAGCAGACGGCACACATTACTCAAAATGTGTGCAATTACTTTAAATGAAAGAACGGCAAGTGTGACCCGTCGATTGCACATACTGCGGCTGCAACTGCCGTTTCCAGATGTACAGTAGTAAGAACTATTAAATTAGATATTTAGAAACAAAGACGAAGTGCATGACAAAAAACCGTTTGTAAATTTTATTAGATTTATGGCTTATTCGTGGTCTTCAGAGGATGAGGAAGAAGAAGAAACAGAAACATAAGATACTAAGACTGAGTAAATGTCAATGTAAATAATGCTTCATTGTTCTGCTTGTATTTCCTTCATTCGTTCTTTTTGTGGGGATCGTATGTAATACCAACTGTGTTGGTATATATAATTACGAGAAAGGAATAAAGTAATGTAGTCCAAGTAAATATGATCATGCATTCTAGCTTTTTTATATTAATGCAATGTATAATAATAAATATATAATATATATTTATCGTACCCGCTTGAGGAAAAAAAATATTAAAGAAATCACAATTAAGTGCATAAATAAACAAATAAATAAAGAATGAAGATGTAAACAATCTAACAGAAGTCTGAAAGGGACGCAAATGTTGCAACAGTGTATTTTGCCATCGCAGAGTGCTACCACCCGTAAGTGACCTTTAGCACGAGCAACCTGCTACCTAGCTGTCCCTCCCACTGTCTCAAAATACTCTGATCAAAGTATACCCATCACTCGACTCCATAGCGAAATGTAATGCGACCTTAGGCTCCGAATAAAGCACTGTGTGGCAACAACCACATTGAGAGAAATGGACTGGGCTTTGCTCTTGCCGAAGTCACACTGTATATTCGAACAGTAAGTCGTTTGATGTGAAAAAGGAAATGGTCTGAGAGCGGGATACATCTCGAACTCGGCGGTATGCACGAGCTCATTCGAGTTCGAGGCATCAATGTTGCCAAACGTCGTTTAATGAACGATCCACATTGCTTGTTCACCTGTCCGACTAAGTGTTCTTGCATGCACTGATTTTCAAGATCCGTGCATTATCTCGCGGGGTTAGAAACGGCGATAGCATGTGAAATGAGATGCTCAAACGTGTGCTTTTTTTTTTTCTTTCAGGAAAACGATCTAAGCTTTTAGGTACAACTCTTTTATTTTAGATTAATTTCATGCATTTCAGCACAATAATTACTACGATCATTACCGAATAAGCCACGTTCCTTGACTTTCTTTCAGGTCATGTTGGAGTAGCACAGCATTTCTTACAATTTCTACTCTGATGCAGTTGAAATAACAGCTAGCTGCACTCCCACCCGAATCCTGAACTCTCCACGATAAAATTACCTTCCCCCCACATTCTCAATTTCCTGGCTGACCGTCCAATTAGATAACGAGCGGCTTCGTGCACATGAGAGGTCAGGGAATAGAGAAAAAGTAACAGAAAGGAAGAAAGAAAAATAAGAAAAGCCGTATCAAAGAAGAAGTACAAAACATCTGAGTGCTCCCGGAAAGCTCAAAATAAAAACTTTCCTTTTCTCTCACAGAATGAAGACGTTCATTTGTTGTGGCAGCTCTCTGAAACAAAGCATGGAAATATACGGGAAGGTCTGAACGAAATCTTTCCTTTCTCAGCACCAGCTTCACCTCTTCGAACCATCCAGTTGTGCAGAAGTACATATGTCACTTCGTAAAACACAGGACTTACAAATATTCCATTTCGAAACTATTTTTGATAAAATGTGGCCTTAAAATCATGCGAAATATCACTAGAAGGATGTTTTGCACCATTCACCTACCACCCAGGTCGCCAGGGTTCGATCCCAAAAATCCGCATGTGGTATTCATGGTGGACGAAGCGGCGTCAGAGGGGGTTTTCTCCGGGTTCTCCGGTTTCCCCCGCCACTCATTCCACCAATTGCTCCATTATCACCTTTCCAATCATCCCTTCCGCCTGCACTTCATATCATTCTCTTCCTCACTGCCATACTTGGTACTTAGCTGACCACGCGCTTCCAGGTCTTCACTCTGTCCGGTCCATAGGTTCCTGTGCTCTCCAATAGCCGTCCGATCCTAGGCACTGGCTTGTAAGTCCTACATAAGGGGAGGATAATCAGGTAAAGAAAAATAAAAGAAGAATGTTTTGCTTTTTTTTTTTCACTACAGCGTGAAAAACGCAAATCAACTTGAACTAGAATCATTTTTGGTTAGTTTGAGCTTTGAACTAGCTCCTCAAGAATGCACTTTTCTAATGCTCAATGCATTCCTACTAGGTGTTTCAGTGAAATGCCATTTTCCATTCGTTTAGAAAACATTGTTGAAAAATGGCTGCAACACTGAATAATACATTTCATATCATCACAGTAAATATGGAGATGTATATATCTCAAAGTACCATTAACTCTAAAATGAGGGTCATTTCACTCCGGCACTTGCAATAGACCCCTATGAGGAGCCAATTTGCTTTCGGAAAAGATGGTGCCTCACCACTACCGCTAGAACTGTAGCCATCGCTATACCAGGTGAGTCAGTTACCCCTTATTCTCGAGTTTTATGCAATCACCATTTTATACCCCAACATGAAAACATCGACCCCATTACTAGATTCTTCCCGCGTATTTAACATGGATGTTAAACACTCGATGAAATTAGTACTAATATAGATGTTATCACATCGCCTTTTAATATATTCTTAATTAGCTGACGATTGCACTTCTGCAAATGTTCACTGGAACCAGCGAATATTACATCTTAAACGGAATGTTTACATCACAAGTTACTAGGTAGCTCAGTTGGAACGAGTGCAAGACTCCGAAGTAATCTGTCTACTGTGAAGGTGGTTCAAATCACCTGCATGTACTAATTGTTTTCCTCACAATTTACAATTTATTATTCCGAAAACTGTTATTATATTCATTTTTATTGTTTTATTTATGTTTTATGGCATTGTTTGATGTTTCTTTATTGGTGAACTACAATTATGTAGTTGTTTAAACACACCTATCGAAGCAAAGACATTACATTGTCAGAGTTTAACATGGAAGTTAAACTCAATTTTGCAGACAGTGAATTATTGTGCTATTAAAAATGTTTCGTAGTGATATGTTTTGCCGCGCTGGAAGGACCCTTTTTCTATTCCTGGAACACGACTCCTCTAACGAAGCAAGTGCTCGAACTGGTGACCTTGGAAAATGCACGCCTGGGCACGGTGTTGGATGGAGCCCCTGACTTGGTGTAGCATGGCCAGTTGAACAGATCTACAAGTCACTGTAATACGCTGACGAAGGGTTTCTAGATTGCCCAGCTCCTCTGCATAAATGCGTTCTTTTAAATAATCCCAGAGAAAGAAGTCAAGGGGTGTCCGATTAGGTGATCTGGCAGGCCAGGAGACTGGTCTTTATCTTCCCATCCAATGACCAGGATGTGCAGCATTCAAATGATTGCAGACGATCCTCGACCGATACGGAGGAGCGCCGTTGTGTTGAAACCACATCGGCAATCGCCCCTGCAGTGGTACATTCCCTAGTAATAAGGGGTGAGCTACGGAGGAATTCCAGGTAGCGTGCTCCTGTTAGGTGCCCCTCGAAGGATAATGGTCCAACGAGGTGGTCTCCCAAGATTCCACACCAGACATTTACACCCCACTGCTCTTGGAATGCTGCCTCCCTTACCCAATGAGGATTATCAACACTCCTATGGCGTATATTGTGACGATTTTCAGTTGCACTGTTGTGGAATCTTGATTCGTCAGAAAACAATATTCTGGATGCAAATCCCACATCACTTGCTACTCGCTCCAGCAACCATTCAGAAAAGGTCACCCGAGCTTCGAAATCTCTCCGGCGAAGTGCTTGGTGTAGGTGCAAACGATAAGAATTAAACTTGTTGGTGTTCAATATTCGCACTACAGAAGACTGGCTGATGTTCACCTCCTGAGCAGCTACCCGTGTACTAGTATGCGGATTGTTCTGGATGGCGTTCAAAATTGCTTCTGCATTAACACCCGATGTTGCTGGTGCGTGCCTAACAGGAGGCATTTTCGCAGGTGACGCTGTTACACGCAGACGCCTTTCAACATTCCGGAAGGTGTCTGCTGTTGGTAGTCGTCTATTCGAATATCTCTCCCGATATAGATGCTGAGTCACTTGTGTATTCATTCTTGCTTCTCCCTAGATCAAAAGCATATCTACGTACTCGTCTGTCGAACACATAATGAAAGACTGGCACAAAATATCGTGCGACTTAATACGTGTGAAGAACGCAGAGGTCGGCATTCGCATCACACTACATCATGCCAGTCCAGTGGGGCAGAGGTCATTATATCGGTTCAATTACAAAATGCAGACAACCAAAAATGATTTAAATTATAATGTCCTAAACCCCCAGGGACTTTATAATTAGATAATTGTGAATTCGATTTCCAAGTTTTGATGAACATAAAAAAAAAAAAAAAAAAGATATTTACAATGCTGAGACTCGAACCTGTGTCATTTGGAATTAGCGGAGAGTACACGTCATAATCCTATTCAGTTATTTCGAGACTTGACTGAATGCACGTACCGCATGGAATAGTAGGACTTGTATGCCTGGCGCTATGCCATTGCCACCTCGCAAGTATTCGTGCTTGATTTAGCCTTTTAAGATAGTTTTAATCATTTACTGGGCGTTTTAATATTATTAATTAAATGGCAAAAGCTGTTATGCATATTAATTGAGATGCACGAGGCACAGTTCACGCAAAAATGTAAATAAACTGTTGTTTAATAGTATGCCCGTTTTGACTGTATAGGTCCATGATGGATGAGGCGTGTCTCTAAATTTTTCGTAATTGTTGGCAGCCAACCCCTGTACAAGAATCCACCATTTTATTTTTAGCTGACGTTGTTAGTGTACTCATATGATAGGTCCATTTTTTCCGAGGCGTTTACTGAATTACGTTGCTGTGTATACTCTAATAAAAAGTTTGTAAAATCGGCCGCAAACCGGAATTCGCTCTCAGTAAACGAGTCGTATGTTTTTGAGGTGTACTTTAGCGAGGAGTACGTTCTGTCCCTTAAACCACTGTTGCTCTCAATTTTGCACATTCCTCTCTTTAAGAATGTCAAGCAATACATTTTAGTAACCGCAAAACTGGACTAAGGCACACATGCCGTTAGATGGGTGGCCTACCTTCCAAAAAAATAAGGCGCGGCTGACTCACCTGGTATAGTGGCCCGCTTCTCACAGCTGTGACGTCACAGGAGTGGTGTAACAGCAGTGGAATGAAACATGCGTTATTGCATTACCTGGATGGATTTTATGCACTTAAAGGCCACAATGTTTTCCCAGTGATAAAAATACGGATTTATTTATTTATTCATTCATTCATTCATTCATTCATTCATTCATTCATTCATTCATTCATTCATTCATTCATTCATTCATTCATTCATTCATTCATTCATTCATTCATTCATTCATTCATTCATTCATTCATTCATTCATTCATTCATTTATTTACTTATTTACTTATTTACTTATTTACTTATTTACTTATATATATTTATTTACTTATTTACTTATTTATTTATTTATTTATTTATTTATTTATTTATTTATTTATTTATTTATTTATTTATTTATTTATTTATTTATTTATTTATTTATTTATTTATTTATTTATTTATTTATTTATTTATTTATTTATTTATTTATTTATTTATTTATTTATTTACTTACTTACTTACTTACTTACTTACTTATTTACTTATTTACTTATTTACTTATTTATTTATTTATTTATTTATTTATTTATTTTGTTTATTTTGTTTATTTATTTATTTATTTATTTATTTATTTATTTATTTATTTATTTATTTATTTATTTATTTATTTATTTATTTATTTATTTATTTATTTATTTATTTATTTATTTATTTATTTATTTATTTATTTATTTATTTATTTATTTATTTATTTATTTATTTATTTATTTATTTATTTATTTATTTATTTATTTATTTATTTATTTATTTATTTATTTATTTATTTATTTATTTATTTATTTATTTATTTATTTATTTATTTATTTATTTATTTATTTATTTATTTATTTATTTATTTATTTATTTATTTATTTATTTATTTATTTATTTATTTATTTATTTATTTATTTATTTATTTATTTATTTATTTATTTATTTATTTATTTATTTATTTATTTATTTATTTATTTATTTATTTATTTATTTATTTATTTATTTATTTATTTATTTATTTATTTATTTATTTATTTATTTATTTATTTATTTATTTATTTATTTATTTATTTATTTATTTATTTATTTATTTATTTATTTATTTATTTATTTATTTATTTATTTATTTATTTATTTATTTATTTATTTATTTATTTATTTATTTATTTATTTATTTATTTATTTATTTATTTATTTATTTATTTATTTATTTATTTATTTATTTATTTATTTATTTATTTATTTATTTATTTATTTATTTATTTATTTATTTATTTATTTATTTATTTATTTATTTATTTATTTATTTAATTGGAATTACCATCAATGTGCGTAGATAGTGTCACAGATACATATGCTGTGGAGTGAGCAGTTATAGCATTCGAAAAGAATTACTGCGTTTCCATGGGAACTCAAATTGATTTAAGTTCCCATTCCGGATTGAATACTGCATGGAAACGCGGATTCAGATCGAACTGAATATTTGGCTCCGATCCTCTTAGAAGTGGGATCGGATCGAAATTGTGTTGCATGGAATCGAGTTCAAATCAATTTCAATCCGCTGAAGATGCTAACTTCTACTGTACTCGTAACGCGCTGCACGCTCGTCATTTTGTTTTCTTAGCGAAAGTGCTGTAATAAAACACAACATACTACTTTCATTGTTTTATTGTTTCTATAATCTCACTACATATTCTTCTCAAAAACATTCTCTAACCTTAAAATCTTTTGGAAATACGCAGAAAACACATTTTTACAGGTTCGCCAACATAAACCAAGTGATTAACATAAAAGCTTGAATTATTTATGCTTGGGCCTTGCGTATCCAACTCGATCTCATTCCGGATTGAATTCAACATGTAAACGGGGATGATATTGAGGATGGGATTGGACTCATCGATTTCAATTCCCATGGAAACGTAGTAAATAAGCTGAAAAAGAAAACATTGGTAAGAGTTATACCGGGCATTTAAAAAAGTGTACGATATTGCAACAGGAGTTTGAATTGGTCAAAACTAGAATAAATGTTCCTGTAAACCTATGTCCGGAAACATAGATACACATAGATATACCACCAGTATGACACCATGGCAGTACACCTTATCACTGAATCAGGCCATCGTATCTCGAAGGCCGCGCTAGGACTTCTATACCAACTGTAGGCAAAGTCTTTGAAAATGGTATCCGCTCTAAGTACGGGAATATTGGCTGGTTTCCCTATGGTCTACTGCATTCCCTGGGGATATCTGAAGGATAGATGGATTCAAATCATCCAAGTCTTGAAGAAACAAAAGAGAAGATTAGAAAGGAAATGAGTGCTGATCCAGCTGAAAAATTGCATTATGTTTACGATAATAGTTTTTGTAACGGTATTAACAGTAATACCGTTGGATATAAGAAATTATTATAGACTTGGGAACAACCAGAAGGGGTATGTCCTGAAAGTGGAACGGTTAGTGTTCACGTAAACAGTGGAGTTGAACAGAAGAGGACGTGGAAAATGGAACTGTCTGAAGTTGTCAATCCCCATTATGCATTTCCAGTAGGATTTGTATTAATATGTGCCGTTATTGTATTTGCGTTTGGATTCAAATCTGCGGAACAGACTGCATTTGCCCAGCTCACGTATACAGGCGATGACCGGAAACCAACTGACAAGAAAAGAAACATTAAAGATAAGCAAAAGTCACATATTGGGCAAGGAAATACATCAAGTGATGAACAAGCAGATATAAAAGGGACCGCTAAAAAGATGCTAAAAAAGAGCAATCCATAAAAACTGTTTCTAAACAAAAAAGGCTGTAAAGGAACAGAAAGATACAAACAAGGATGTTACCAAAGTAATTATTGGTAAACAGCAAAAGACAGTAACAAACTAGGAGCTAAACAGACAAAAGGAAAATCGAATGAAAGTAAAGGAGAAGAAATTAAGAACAGCAAGCTGAAAGGAACCAGGGACGTACTCCTGATGGAATTCTACCAAGATAAGGAATCAAAGAGAATGTAATTCCATTTTCCGTCATGATATAGGAGCATTCAGGGTTTTGTGTTATATACTGTAGGTCAAGTTTAAATGTTTATTTAGTGTAGGTCAAGTTTATTGTAAAAAAAAAAAAAAAAAAAAAGAAGACTTCTTGTGTTTTTGAAGTTTGGTGTAGTTAGGATAAGTTTAAAAAGGATTTAAAAATGTTTGAATTGTGTATATGATTTGTTGTTTTCTCGTATTCTTAATTTCACGAGATACGATGTAATGTTAGAAAGGTTTTACTTAGCATATAGATATTGTTTAAAACTTTTAAGTTATTTCAATAAATTGTTAGTTATGCACGTGTTGTTTGATGTGAACTTGCGCTATCCTGAAGATTTGGCGGATAGGAATTAATCAAAGGAGAGTGATATTTAGAAGGGTAATTTAATAGCTTATAGCAGAGTGGCGCATTTTCAAAACAAAATCATTTGTCAGGCAGTAAATAGTACGAAGGGTTGCTTCCTAGCTCTGATAACAATTCTGACTTTATTCCTACTTTACAAAAAGCTATGTCTCCACCACCGATCATGCTATGTTTGTTTTCCCTTCATCCAAGCAATCGCTCTGCACCTCAGTGTCTACTGGAGATGGCTCTTGCGTATTGCAATCATGCCCAAAAGTTCCCACTCCTCTTTACAGGCTTTCCAAAGATGATCACTTATTCGAGAGCGTCTACTTCCTACTGTCTTTTTCAAGAGTTCAAAGCAAAACATCCATTGGAGAGGCATCAGGAGATTTCACTGGAATGTTGCTGAATGGAATAGCGTGTGTTCCTGTTTCCTGCCCCATTCTTTGGAAGACTACAACAGTCGAAACAGAGCTGTGACTGGACACCTTATCTTGGTGCACCCAGACATTGTTTCGGTTTCTCCCATATAGAGCCGGGGTTTCAGTGTGGTAAATTGGGGTGAGTATTTCATCCTGATTATACTTGGAATTGATCTTGGCCTACGTAGTACACAAAGTAAAAATATCTGATAAACATATGTCAGAAAGTCCTACTCTTTTAATTCTTACTGTCAGAATGACATGCTGTTTGAAATTGTCAGCTCTCAGATAATGTTAAGAGTTCTCTCATATGACAGAAACTCAGCAAATTTTCAACTTTTCTTCCCTTTTGTCAATGCATGCAGGGACTCCCAGGATTATAGGCTTACTTACCCTTTTAAAGACTCGCAAACGCTGTGGAATGCTTTCGCGGGCACTTTGATAGGGTGTGTTTGTGCTTCAACTTTGTTGCATAAAAATGCTTTTATATGTGCCAACAGAAAATCCACAGCAATGAGATTAGGTGAATGCGCAAGAGATGGAATTGGTCCTTCCCTACCTATCCATATGCCATTGGGTGGGTGTGAGTGGTTCAGTTGGTTAGGCACTGACCTGCTGACTCTAACATCTTGGATTTAAACTCCCAGAACTATGGTTTTCAAGTATGCTTAAAAGCGGAAGTCCCATGCCAGCAGGTTTATTGGCATGTAGAATACCGCGGGACGAAATTTCGGCACACTGGGGCTGCTGATATGATCCTCACAATTGATATTGCCGTTAACAAACAAAATACATATTTATTATTTCGTATGTCATGGCAGAATTCAGGTAGTGCATATCGATTTGCGTGGTCACAAAGATTGTTAGCTACTTCAAGGTTAAACCTGGTTGTCATGGTCTCATGCTTTCTTCAACTGCCTGTCAGTCTTACAGAGGTCCTGGCGGACGTAAACAAGCGGTCGAAAGACTTTTGAGGCGTTTAGCAAAGACAAACGTGAACCTGAGTATTTAAAGCTTTAAATATTGAAATTTTATAATTTTTGGAACTTTTTATGATTGTGTTTTGATTTTGGCTTTTGCCTGTTTGTTTTGGTATATTTATTTGACTTTTGCTAGTATTTTTATTTTATATGGAAATTTATCTCCGGCTTATACCTGATCAGTTTTTAAGGGCGCTGATGACCAAGTAGTTGAACGCCCTTAAACCAAAACTAAATCTCTAAATCTTAATCTGGTTGTCATGACAACAGTCCGTTCCAGCCTACCTCTTTGGTATGGTGGTAGTGTCTCTGCCTCACATTCAAGAGGTCCCAAGTTCGAAACACAGTTAGGGTGAGTTATCCGGATACGTCTTTTTTCCGAGGTTTTACCTTATTCTGAGAAGCGAATAACGGGTATCTTTAAGCTTGGGCTCATTTGAGCACCATTTCACTAATATCATTCATTCATCGTCCGGTATGACATATCGTGTTGGAGGAAGTTCGTATATTAAAAAAAAGGGGGGGGGACGAAAAAAGAAAGAAAACCAAGAAAACCAAGACCAGACCGCTCCGCCACCCCTCCACGACGCGCGTAACTCATGCCGAGGGAACTGTCAGAAATCGCAAGTAATGTTAATTCAAGTATGGAACGATGCTAGATATCATTAATTCTAAATACAGGGGCCACAGCGGTGAAATTGTTTTGAAACACATGATTACTGTTCCATAGCTCAGTCAGTAGGACATCTGCCTACTGTGTGAGGAGATTGGATTTCGATTCACGGCTGGGCTCCGGCAATTTTTTTTTTTTTTCAAAACAAGACGTTTTCTGGTTATGTTCAAAGTCTGTCTGGTGTGTGAATGTACTTTGTGTGTGTGTGTGTGTGCGTGTGCGTGTGTGTGCGTGTGCGTGTGTGTTATTGCGCGCGCGTTTGTATGTGTATGTTCTATTATGTTATTAGAATATGTATAAGCAATTCGCCCGTGAAACAAGATATAGATTGACACTGGACAAAAACCTGAGCACACGTGACAAGGCATACAAATATGACAGTTGTTCTACTACCGACAAAGCTTGCACCAGTAGGTGCCATAAAATTAGCAAACCTAAAAGGAGTCACGTGATTTAAATTAATATACGTATTGAAAAAGTTACCACAATCAGGAAGTGTACGGTAAACTAAAGTAACCCTTGAAACACGTTCCAGTTGAAATCCTCAGAACATATATTTGGAATTAAATCTCGATATCCAATACTTGGATGAAATGCTCTACTTCTTCTACCTACCAAAGGTAAATGGCAGAAAGAGTAGTAAAGTAATGTTTATTCTAACAATTCTAATTATACAGATACACCCTTAGTCTAATACAGCAATAAAATAAAACAAACATGATTATAACCATATTTCCCACAGTATACAATTTCTTTCTCCCTTTTGGAGTTGCTTATTTCTATTAATTACCCTTATATTTAACATTTTATTTTATACATAATAGGGAAGTTTACCATGGTCACTAAATACTTTAACCATTCATTACCCTTTTCCATGTTCTCTATTTACTCAGACTTCTTTTAACCATCTTAACCTCATTTTACCTAAATATTTTCCTGCTTTCTTCATGTATTCGTCTGATCTTTCATTAAACATTTTTCTAACTTTTAACTCTAATGGAAAATGTTTCCATTTTTTGGGTACTGATTCTCTCTCCCTTTTCCCGTACCATTACATTCGAAAATAAAGTGCCAATTTCCACACAATCTACCACATTTTTGCATCTCCACCCTTACCCCTTTTATCCCTATCATACCACTTCGGTTCATTACCTCCGTCCTAGCCCACGCATAGTCCATTCTGGCCTCTTTATTGCATACTTTGATGTATCTCTCACCATTTCATTTTTAAGAATCTATAATCTACTAATAACCTGTTTTCATTAAAGCGACTTATAATTTGTTGGTTTTCGATATCCTGCATTCTTGCTCTAATTTCCATCCAGAAACAATAACTTTTATTGTTTCTTTCTGCCTGTTTCCCCTATTCCCATTTCCTCCAATATTATCTGTATTTTGTGCATCAAGTTTCTTCTTTCCCCATTTTCTTCTGTACAACCATGCATTATTTTAATATATCATTTTGCTCCAATAAATGTATTCTAAACTAGTATTTTATTGCTCTTTCTACCATTGCTGCTACTCTCCCTAATTTTGTCTGTACTACTCCATTTGGCGAGTTCCTTGGTAACCCCAATATTATTTTACAAAACTTTCTGCAGCAGAAAGAGTAATAAAGGCGTTTTATGGAAATAATTGGTCTAACAGTATGGGTTAGAAAATGTGTGGGTGTTACGGTTTTATTTTTATTTGTTAAATTCTTTTGCGAAATTTTTCTGATATTTTTGTCGCGTTACATCAGTTCAACATTGAAGAGATAAACCTAAGGCACTCTTGTCTTATTCACTGAAAAGGAAAAGAGACATCTAGGAGAGAAATGAGATTCTTCTCTTGTTGTTAAGAACTCCATTAGAGTGAGCGTTGTGTTTGTCGCTGGACATACACACATTGTGAGTGAGAGGGGCGGAGACGGGCGCCAATGTGGACGTCTTCCTGTGCGTCATAGACACAAAGGAATCAATTACCACTGAGGCACTTCGGGAAATGGATGGACAGTGGTCTGTTTGAAGCTTTCCCATACATCTCGCGTAGGTAAACAGGTCGACTACAATGCAATGTAGTTTTCAGTGTACACAATACTTGATCCACCTCCCAGTGTGCACAGGACAAATTTTTATTTTCTACGCAATACATGTTTTGTGGGTTATCGGCTCCTTTTACAATAGTTGGAAAATACACAAGCTAAACAACTGTTCAGTCCCGCGGCGCAGAGTAAACAGACATAATAATTAAAGTGTTTCAAGTAGATCATTGTTTATGTTTACTGAGCTTTTTATCGAATATTCTCTTAACAAAGTACACTTTCGTTCTTTAGGCTATACATGTAATAAAGCAACAAGCCTATTTACTAAAAGCTCAAAGGATTTGGTTCCAACTAAAAGTGATTAGGGACTTTCTATATTTTTGTTCAATCACACATTCGTTTAAATTATTTTGAGTATTTCATTCATACGCCGTATGTCATAAAGACCAATAGTATTTAGCAAATCCTCGAATATCGACCAATCATGGCTGTTTATCTTAAGGGACCCTGGGACTGAAATTTGAATTTTCTCTATTTTTATAGCTATGAAAGCAAAATTTTGCTCCCTTAAGGGTATTTATGTTATAAACTACCACACGAAGTTCCAGCACAATCTCTTTTATAGTTTTGAGGGGATTAATTATTAACTTTATTCACAATGCGAAAATACCTTAATATTCAAAATATTCCATGCGCATTAAAAACCAATATATCAGAACTGTTTTATGATTTTATAAACTCTATTGCTCAAGGCAATCTCTGGCAGGAAGAAAAACTAATAAATTTTAAAATAATTAACTTCTTTGCTTTGAAGGACATTGCAGAGTTTTTTTTTTTTAACTTTTTGTGTATTTAATCTTTTTTAAAACTAAACAAATGTTCAGATTTTGAAACCAAAGACTGAAGTTGAAGTAACATAAATGGAGCACATGCTGGAAAAGTTCTAGGAGCATAGAAGCATAGCACACAATTTAATGAGCATGGAGCACATAGTGTGTTAAAAATGCGAAGTCGAGAAAAATGCTATTTTCCTACACACGTGTATTATGATCATGAGTCAGATTACCTGTCTTTTGTCTAGTAGTCTCTCTCCTCAGATTAGCTTTTCCCTTGCAACGAGATGCCGCTTAACTACCCTTTTGTACTGAAGTTAGTTGTTTTGCGAGCGCTTTTTGGCCCATATTTTGTACAACTGCTCAAAATTTAAGCAGAAAAGGGGCGTTTAAATGTAGCGCACATGACATTTATTGCCTGCGCTAGACCTTCAAGAATTGCGAAATTGAAAAATTTCACTCCCAATTATACTAAAGGTTTGGGGAACATTTGTATGCATAAACCTAAAAATCGTTAATTTGCTAATTTTTCGACCATTTAAAGTATTACAAAGACGCTATTTAATCGGATAAAGCAGGATAGTACAGATACGAAATTATTAATACGTTATCCAATGGGCATTCAAATTTAAAATTTAATTGTGGCCTTAAAAGCTTTGTCTTTATTGTGTTCTGATATTATCTTTCCTTCATTTTGAGGTTAAGCAATTCTTCCCATTGTTAGTGGCACTGCATCTTAGTATTCTGTCCGCGTTCCATTTTCCGTCCATTTAGTATGCCGTGCTAAGATAGCTGGCACAATGGTAATTTGATTTTAAACACAAGCACGAAAGTAATTATCATTTATATATTACACACTCGTAATCTGTAACGGTTTATTCAAAGAATAGTTTAATAAATTCCATTCGAGATTACCAGCTTCATCGAATAACACTCGAGTGACATGACATTCCAATCATACTCAAAATGAGTACACGGTGTTTAATAATAATAATAATAATAATAATAATAATAATAATAATAATAATAATAATAATAATAATAATAGTAATAATAATAATAATAGTAATAATAATAATAATAATAATAATAATAATAATAATAATAATAATAATAATAATAATAATAATAATAATAATAATAATAATAATAATAATAATAATAATAATAATAATAATAATAATAATAATAATAATAATAATAATAATAATAATAATAATAATAATAATAATAATAATAATAATAATAATAATAATAATAATAATAATAATAATAATAATAATAACAATAATAATAATAGAAATAAAAAAACAATGAACATGTCAGTATACTAAGGACAATAACAAATACCATATGATTAAATAATAAAACAAATTATAACAGGTATCAATGTAATAGCATGTAGTATCGCTTACATCGATGGGGCATGCTTGTTATAGCTAATAAAAAAAATAATAATAATAATAATTAATAATAATAATAATAATAATAATAATAATAATAATAATAATAATAATAATAATAATAATAATAATAATAATAATAATAATAATAATAATAATAATAATAATAATAATAATAATAATAATAATAATAATAATAATAATAATAATAATAATAATAATAATAATAATAATAATAATAATAATAATAATAATAATAATAATAATAATAATAATAATAATAATAATAATAATAATAATAATAATAATAATAATAATAATAATAATAATAATAATAATAATAATAATAATAATAATAATAATAATAATAATAATAATAATAATAATAGCAATATTAAAGGTTTTAGAGAAAGGCCCTTGCGTCTGTAAGCAGCATAACTAAAAAGGAAAAATTATGTGTTGCACTCACATGGCTTTCTCTACTCTTGCACAAACTATTCTTACAAACTCTTATTCCTCCATCTTCTTCATGTTAATCGAGATAAAAATTTGGATAAATTAGCTTATTACTCACTTTCTTCTAGGTGCACGGGGAATATGGAGATTCAGGAGGCTTTAAGTGACAGCTAAATGTTTTAAAGCTGATCGCTATGTGATGCCTTTAACATTTCTTTCTCTTTGGATGGCCAAGAGATTAAAAAGAAACGAAAACAGCTTCCTATTTGAGAAGATTATAAATCTTACAAAATTTAGACAAATAACGAGGAATATCTCCGAAATAGTTCACTCAAACAAAAATGCATTTTACATAAATTATGTGCTTTCATGAGATCTACATTTTTGGTACAGTAAGACTTTGTCTATCTCTTACGTTTTACCAGATACGAAAAGTTATCCAGAAGGCTCTTGGGGACATTCTCAGAAAATTCCGGATATATGTATACTTATATTTGTCATAAAATATCTTAAACACACAGTGTTTTAATCAAAATCGTTTGTGCAGTTTTGAGAAAACCAATAATGTCAAAACATGTTCCATGTAAAGGGCAGTCTGGGGTGGGGGATTTTCTTGAAAACGTTCCTGGCACAGCCTTAAATACTAAGTTTGGTATTTAACCGAATTTTAAATTTTGAGTTATGCTGTTAATAGACACGCATATGCACGCACACACACAAACACACGCGCACTCGCATACAAACAGACCTTTTCTTGCACTCAGGCGACTTTCCCTACTCCTGTACAAAGTATTCTTACAAACACTTATTCCTACATCTACTTCATGCTAATCCAGCTAAATATCTTATTGGTTATTTTCTTGTGGATGCAAGGAGAATTTGGGAATACAGTAGGCTTTCAGCGATAGTAAAATCTTTTAAATCTGATCGCTATGTGTTGGCTTTAAATCCCGTTCTCTTTGCATGGCCAAGAGATGAAAAGGTGAATAGCGACCTCACATTTGAGAGAAGTATAGCTACCACAAAATTCATGCATTAGACTTAACTTGTATGCTTTAACAATACCTACATTTTTGTGTAATAAGATTTTGTATATCTCTTACGGTTTACCACATATGCAAAAGTCACCCAGATTAGAGAGGGCGTTTGAGAACATTCCCAGAAAATTCAAGATATACATTTCATTTGTCATAAAAATATCTTAACTATATCGTACTTTAATCGAAAAAACGTAAACCCCATTTGTGAGAAAATAAGAAACTTCGAAAAGTATTCCATGTAAAGTATTTAACAGACTTTTCGCTTTTTGAGATGCTGTTCACGCACGGAGACTTACACACACAAAATTTTTCAAAAAGGGTTCTTTATTTTTTTTTTCTATTTTAGATTCAGGAGTTCCATAACATGTATTTCCGTTGAAATCTCGAATTTTTGGGTGGATTGCCATACTTCACCTACTTACTGTGCTTACGTAGTAGAGAAAGTAAAAAGAAGTTTGGTACTAAGGATCTTTCAGGGATGCGATACCAAAAGTTTCAAGAAAATCCCCTTCACGCCAAACCGACGTAGTGCGTTTGGGTCGAAACAAACGAAATGTATGGCGTTTGGCACAATTCATGCATTGCGTTTGAGCCTGCCATAGTCAGCTGTTTACATACACGTAGTTTGGGCATTTTACAGTAGCATTTTCCCTCTCATTTCGTGCAGAGTTGGGTCTGCGAGGAAGAAGAATAATCCTGGTGTGGTAAAAAATGTTGCTATGTTTAGCTTTAAGTAAGTGTTGTAAAATGACTTTCGTCATTCCGTCAGGATGGTCTTATACTTCAGCTTGGCGACCAATGGTTTTTAAATACTATAATAGGGGCAGTTTTCCATCTCTGTATGCTTTTCTGTTGAGTTTGTTTATGTTTCTTATTGTTACGTGGTTGCTGCTTAAAATTCTGTTTAATTGAATTAATTTTAAGTTCTGAACACGTAAAAGGAACAACTTTTTTGTTGAATTAAAAAAAAAAAAAAAAAAAAAAAAAATCGATCATTTTTAAATGGCATTGAATTCTGTCCTTCACTTAATTGAGCAATAGCCATCTTAGGAGTTACTGCACGCTCCCGATTTAGTCTCTTGTCTGCGAAGGGGCGTTGTCAACCTCGTCACATCCAACCTACCTATCTGTCCCAAACACACTACGTTTCTTTTCTTAAGGTAAAAA
Source organism: Tenodera sinensis (assembly GCA_030765045.1). Classification (NCBI taxonomy): domain Eukaryota; kingdom Metazoa; phylum Arthropoda; class Insecta; order Mantodea; family Mantidae; genus Tenodera; species Tenodera sinensis. The sequence continues at coordinate 650,970 of JAUKNM010000089.1, forward strand.
CAAGTAGACCGTACCAAATGTGCTACATCCCTATAAAGGGAAACATTTCTATTACTTTTGATTATCACACAAATAGCTCTAACGATTTTTATTGAAATACCACTTGTTTTAATAATCTGCATGACAAATAAAATTCATAATTTGAGTGTACTGGGAAGAGCCTCTTCTGATGACTGTTGTATAATTGATAAACTGTAAAAGAATCTTGTCACACATAGTATATTGAACTCGTTAAAGCGCATAATTTGTGCCAAATAGAATTTGTTTTTGGAGAGCTATTTCGAGAAATTCCTTGTTACTGATATGTAGTTTTAAATACTTTATACATTTCTCAAATTAAAATTTCTATTATTTTTCTTTCTTTTTGTATTTATTCAAAGAACAGAATTTTAAAGCCATCACATAGCTACCGACTTTGAAAAGATTTCACTATCGCTGTAGTTTACTATAGCTTATACTTAAAAACGAAGTGTGTAAACGAGTAACGAAGGTTTACCTGTATTAACAAGAATTAGAAGAATAAACTTTTATAACAGCAGCTTGTATAAGAATGAATTGGGAAAGGTGTCTGAAGAAAACAGATCACATTTTAACCTTAAATGTTCAGTTGTACATAATCGATCCTCTTGTGCCATCCGGTGTCGTATGTTCAGTTGTTAGGAATATATTAGTTTAATTTAAGATTACTGCCATTTGTACTTGGCATAAAACTAATACCATTATTTAAAAAATTTAAAACTGTATTTCACTGTATGAAGGCTACTATTTGGAGATCATTTTCTGTGTCTGCGTGTAATACTCCAACCACAAAGAATAAATTATCTATTTTTAATCTACTAGATTCATAACCTTCTTTCCTTGTTATGTGATCTAGATGCTTGTTAAATTATTTCCTTTATAATGCACAGTCTTTGCTGTTCCTTTCTCTATCTATATTATACGTTGCCCCTTTTAATTGCTGAGTTTCTGGTTTCTCTGTTGCAATTTCTATAATGCTTTGTTGACTGTAAATGAAACCATTACTAAAAGTTTGAAGCGTAACAGTCCACACGTTTCAAACTCACCCAATGCATATAAGTGGTTATTGGAAAGATGAATCAGATACCACGGATCTTCAGTTCGAGTCCCGGCTGTGAAATTGAATTTTTCAAGCCTGATACAATTTTACCTCCTAGTGCGTACACACTGCTAGTGTGGAAGAACAATTTCGCAGCAGCGATTATCGTATCAAGGCTGCATTAAGTAAGATACATGCTTCTAATAGTATTTTTCAAATTCAACATTACACATAAGGGATGATATGTATATCATTAAAAAGCAGTAAACAAATATTTTATCAGAGCTCAGGCTTAGTTAGTAATGAATTGAGCGGGATGGCTCAGGCGGCAACATCTGTGGTCCACATTCGGAAGTTCGCGGGTTCGATTCCCGTGGTCGACCTTCCTGATCCATGGGTGTTTTATTGGAGATTTCCCCGAGACGACAGGCCAATTCTGCGAAGAATTTCCATATCTTCCTAATTTCTTGTCCCTCCATTTCGTTGCATTAATCACTTCATTTCACCCTTCATTCCGTTAGGTTTCTTTCACGGCTGGAAGCGTCGACGAGCGTCGTGACAGTAGCTCGGTAGTAGGAAATCTCGTCCCCCGGATTGGAAGGCGAGCCTGTTGGCTTCCGGGCCCCCCATGGGTTGGAACAAGCACGAGCAGGGGAGGGGAGACGGTTTCCGAGACCCGCGCCTCCCCTTGGGAGCACGAACCCGAAAGGGTGGGAGAGGAACCAGGTTGAGTCAGCCTCCACCGGGATGATTGTAACTGGGGCAATATAGGGACCCTGCCACATGCTATATCGTGGCAACGTTCCGGCCGCCCTTGGGATCCATTCGTTTCAACCATCTTCCCGGGGATGCACCGTCAAGGACATAGGCAGAAAAGATCGCCTCTTGGTCGAGGTGCTAAGTCTTCAATCGTAAGTTGTTACAGTCATATAGTCATGGTCATAATTACTAATGACCTCACATAGTACGGAGAAATTCGTACATTTTCAAATACATTATACAATAAACTTTAATTCGACTATTTTATACATATGGACGTTGAATTATCATACTGGTACGAATTATCACCTGGTCATTCTTTTGTTTTGTACAAATTATCACTAGATCATTCTTTTGTTTAGTCAAACTGCAGTAATCGTAAAGAATATATGTTTGGTTATTTATTGTAGAATTTAACATTTTGTGGTCAAATCTCTGACATGGTATTTAAATGCATATTTTATTTATGAAAAAATCTTGCTCCACTCGAGAATTTATCGGGTAGGCCAGATATCTTGTGATATCACTTGTGATAAAACCACAACGCTCGTTTCGGAAATGATTAATACCACGAAAAAATTTATTTGCTACATTTCGCATATTTGAATAAGTTCGGCACTTTCTGTCTCTTAATGTTTCTAAGTTATATGAAACTCAATTAGAATGGTTTGTGATAAACTAAGGTACATATTTTGTTCTTAACGCCGATATCTAAAGCGTAGTGTATTTTTAAAAAATCGCCTTAATCATTTTTGAAGAAGGAAAAAGTGATTGGAGTGCGTCATTTCGTAAAAATCCTTGCCTTATATGCTGAATAGGTACTGGATTTAAATACAGACTTGGATATTATCTGACTTTCAGCTTTATTTAAGCTGTTCACTCATTCACTGATATATTTCTAAAATGTTGTATTTCATTTTGTTTCAGTGTAAAAGACAAAAGAAGGCAAAATAAATAAGAAAAGGTTGAGGCAATTGGAGCTCTTGTACTAAGGTAAGCAGTTGAGAATATAAAGTGTAGAAATGTAACTGCTTCATTTCAGGGCATTACCGTGGGTTTTGGAATTGCCGGACAAGGGATTTAAAAGTTAGAGGAAACGATATTCTATATAAGTAGACGGGTTCCTTTGCTCAGCATGCTATGTTGCTTTAGTTACTCTGGTTTCAAAGTAAACAAGTGTCGGCACGCAAGCATGGACTTGATCCCGTTCCCCTCTGTTAGTCTTGCAAAAGACAAGTAGTGCACAAAGTGTTTGTTATCTTTGGACCTTCTTACGTTTTAGGGTATGATTCCATAGCGACGTGTGTAGTATGCGACATGTACGTATATGTATATGGGAATAGCCTGTGAAGCCCTCTATACTTTGAATGACCTTTGCATTATTAATAAATCTTAAGAGGTAGTTTTATTGCACAAAAATGTAGATATCTTTAAAGTATTCAAGATGCCAGATGGAATTTTTGTTGCATTAACCATCTCTGACATATTCTTTATTATTGCTTGCATTTTTAAATACTCCCATTTTTCTCAACTGAAGATCACCATTACTTTTATCTTTGTCTTTCTTGTGTTAGTGAAAAGTGAGCAGAATTTTAAGCAATCACATAGCGACCAGTTTTAAAACACTTGACTATCGCTTTAGCTTAGATATGTACTGCATTTTTCTTATACGTAGCTACATCAGAATGTGTAAATAAGTAATGGCGTTTTGTCTGTATTAACAGGAGTAGAAAGAGGAGCTCTTGTAAGAGTAGTCTGTAGAAAACAGGGTAAAGAAGAGCATCATCACCTTTTGCTTTACTAATTGTAACACTGCTGTACTACGATATGACACACGTGGTTTATTAGGACCGAAACAAGGAAGCGAGTCATTATTGGTGAGTCTGTTTAACTACTTATTAAGTTGCATATTCATACTTGAACAAAGCTGATGAGAACGATAGTGATGAATTTCACTTTTATAATAGCTAGCAAGTTTTCGAACCATCTGCTTATTTTTATAATCTCTAAATAGAAAACACCCATTTTTATACTCCCACTTTTTATAACTAAGCCCGGGAGTTTTAGGTTCAAGAAAATTAAAATTAAGTTATACCTACTCTTGTACTAACCAATCTTACAAACTCTTATTCCTATATCTCCTCGTGTTAGTTGAGATAAACATTTGTACAAGGAGAATATTACAATAGTAGTAGGCTTTGAGCGATAGTCTAATCCTTTAAATCTTTGAGATCCCGTTCTCTTTGCACGCTTAACATATAAAAAAGTGAACAACGATGTTCCATTTCACGAAAGTTTTAAGTTTTCCGAAACTGACACAAATAACAAGGAATATCTCCGAAATGGTACACTCTACAAAAAATTATTTGGACATAACTTGTGTGTTTTAGCGAGATCTACATGTTTTGTACAGTAAGATTTTGTATATCTCTTACGGTTATTCAAAAGTCATCCAGAGTAAACAGGACTGCATAGGCTATAGCTAGAAAATTCAAGATATACATTTCATTTGTCGTACAAATATCTTAAACATATGGCATTTCAATCAAACTTGTTACAGCCAGTTTCAAGGAAATCAAAATTTTCGAACAATTTTCGATATAAAGAGTATTTTATGGTGGGGTTATTTTCTTCAAAATCTTCGTGTCGCTTCCTTGAAATACATTAAACTTAAATACCAACTTTAGTTTTTAATTGACTTTTCGTTTTTCAGTTACGCTGTCAGATTGACAGACACACACACACACTAACAGACACACACACACACACATGCGCGCGCACACGGAAATTTTCCTAAAAATGCTGTTTTTGAATTCAGGGGGTCTCAAAACATATATTTTCGGTGAAATATCGACATCGAATTTTTGGGTGGAATACAATACTTCCTCTACTTACCAGCTTATTGGAATATCCCCAAAACTGTGACATTGTCATCCCAAAATGGCAGTCTGATTATATTTGGTGATATTTCATGTGTTCGGTTGATTCGTACCGCCAATTGTGCGTGAAGTATAACCAAGTATAACCATGGTAAAGCTACGGCCGCAGTTGGTGTTATTGCATTCGTTATGTTGCACAGAAGCTCTTATTTTTGAATCCGTTGCAGGGAAGGCAGGCATTAGATTTTCAAGCAAGATTCTGTTTAGACGGCATATTAATGTGCGATTACCATTGCATTGCTCGTGTGTGTGTACGTATATGTGTGTGTTGGTATATATGTGTGTGCGTGTGTGTGTGTGTGTGTGTGTGTGTGTGTGTGTGTGTGTGTGTGTGTGTGTGTGTGTGATTTTGTCTTGAATTGTTTTAGAGCATTGTATGCAGTTATAGTTACTGTTGTAATTTTTGTGTTCGCAACATAGTAGTGCATTAAATATATTATGATATTTAGCGCTCGGAAGTGATTTTATTCAAAAGTGTTACTACAGAACAAGATTTGCCGAACGTGAGTAGGTTCATCATGTGTTGTGAGGTAACGATGTTCAAGCATTATTATCGTTTGAAAGTATGTTACTTTAACCTGTATATTTGAGGTTAGAGGTAATACTTTTATTATATAGGTTGGTAGTACTGCTTTTTGGTGAAAATTTCACTGCAGTGTAGTGTAATGTCAGCCATATTGAATTCTTGGGAACTGCCCATAAACTGTTTCGAAAAGTCAATTAAAAACCAAAGTTGGTATTTAAATTTAATATCTTTCAAGGATGCGACACGCAGATTTTGTAGAAAATTCCTCCATCCTAAACTACCCTTTACATGGAACATTTTTCGAAAATTTTGATTTTCTCATAAATGGCTCTAACGATTTTGATTAAAATACCATTTGTGTAACATATTTTTATGGCAAATGAAATGTAGAAGTATTTTGAATTTTCTGGCTAAGCCCATGTACTCCTATTTACTCTTGATGACTTTTGCATAACTGGTAAACCGTAAGAGATACACAAAATCTTACTGTACAAAACTGTAGATCTTATTAAAACATACAATTTATCTCAAATGATATGTTTTGTGAAGTGAACCACTTCGGAGATATCCCTTGTCATTTGTCAGAATTGTGCAATGCTTATAGACAGTTCTCAAATTGGAGGTCGTCATTCATTTTTTATCTCTTGGTCATGCAAAGAGAACAGAATTACATTCATTATACCTATAGTGCCCACTCTAAAAACATTGGACTATCGCTTAAAGCTTACTGTAGGTATTCCCCTTGTACCCACAATAAGATACTTTCTATAAATTTATATCTCAGTAAGAAGCAGATAGAGGAATAAGTGTTTGCAAGAATAGTTTGTGCAAGAGTAGAGAATGTCATGTGAGTAATGCACATGTCTTTTTTTTAAATGAAGCTGGAATTGCCTTCTATTATTACTCTAAAATAGAAAAAGTAAGTTTGTTAAAGTGAGTCGGTTGGACATTTGCTACTGTTTGATCCGCCTCGTGTCATATGCTCTTTACGGATAGCTACACACTTTCCGCGAGAGAACAAGAGCGGCAATAAAGATCATGCCCACGGGAAGAGAGAAGTGAACATCGCACTACAGCGTGCGACATACGCGATCTCGCTCACCTTTTTTCCAATTTATAGAACTTTTCATGTTTCATGGCCTCACGAATTTAATCCTCTTCCTTCGCCTTTACAATTTGGATCCGCGGCACTTCCCTCCTTCTTCTTGTCCCACTTTACTACATACAACCTTCCTTGTGCTCATCCTCCCTCTTCCTCTCGGACCATTCTTCAGTGCTGAACGACAGCTATTGCAATGCATTCCGCGTCGGCCATACTAAATTTTAACTGGTTCAATTCTTCTCGCTTGCCTTTGGCAATATCTGAAGTTCACGACAGCGTTGGATCAAGAAGAAGAAAATAAAAAAGGGTCCTTCATGGACGCCTCGGATCACAAGGGGCTAAAAATTAATCCCATCATGCCATTCTCTCTTTATGGGGTCTTTCCATCAGCCGTGCATTTCTCTCCCGTTTGCTGCCAGCGCCGTTCTTTCTTTGTGCTGCGAAATGAAGTAGCTACGTCCATCATTACGAATACTGTCGCCGATATTTTCTCTTCCCCTTCTGTTTCCAGATTACGACCGAGAGTGTAAAATATAAACTGTCAGTAAGGTATTCGATACAACTGAGCAAAAGTGGTACAACTGAGCGCAAATTCCACGTACAAATACAAGTTTCACAAATTGCTTTCATGTGGAGTTGCATCTTAGGTGAAGAAGTGGAAATGACTACAAAAATCTTAATGTTGCATTCAGATAAGTTTCCCTACTCACTCCTCTACATACTAATCATACAAAGCTTATTTTATCTACTTCTTGTTAAAAGAGTTAAATCTTCTTTACATGTTTACACATTCCGTTGTAGGTATAAGAAGTATACTGTAAACAAAACCGATAATCGAATCTTTTAAATGCATATGACTTTGAAGTTTCACTGTCTTTGTATGACCACGAGAGAGAGAGAGAGAGAGAGAGAGAGAGAAAGAGAGAGAGAGACAGACAGACAGACAGACAGAGAACGAATCACCATTTGCAGTTGAAAGTTCAATCTAATGTCAAAAATATGCTTTAATGATTTCCAAATTTTTGTTTAGTAAGTTTTTGTATTATCTCATACGGTTCACCAGTTATACAAAAATCGTTCAGAATGAAGACATCACACAAGCTATCCCCGCCCCCCAAAAATACAAAAGTAAAAATCTTCCTTGGAAGACGTCGCACGCGCGCGCGCGCACGCACGCACACACACATTCGGAATTTTTTCTAAAAGTGCGTTTTTATTATAATTCAGGGAGTTTCCGGTGAAATCTCGATATCGATATTTCTGAGAAAAATGCAATACTTTCTCTACTTGCTATAGGTAAGTAACAGAGAAAATAAATGTGAATAACATTCAGGTTGTACAGCCATGGAAAAAGTTATTGAACGTAGTAATAGAGCAGAATATTTCTAAGTCCCACGTCGTGTTGCAGTGCGATTTACACAAATCTATATTTCCAACATGCGCTGCCACGTAGAAATACAGATGGTTGTTTCCCATCTCTGATAACAATTCTGACTTTATTCCTACTTTACAAAAAGCTATGTCTCCACCACCGATCATGCTATGTTTGTTTTCCCTTCATCCAAGCAATCGCTCTGCACCTCAGTTTCTACTGGAGATGGCTCTTGCGTATTGCAATCATGCCCAAAAGTTCCCACTCCTCTTTACAGGCTTTCCAAAGATGATCACTTATTCGAGAGCGTCTACTTCCTACTGTCTTTTTCAAGAGTTCAAAGCAAAACATCCATTGGAGAGGCATCAGGAGATTTCACTAGAATGTTGCTGAATGGAATAGCGTGTATTCCAGTTTCCTGCCCCATTCTTTGGAAGACTACAACAGTCGAAACAGAGCTGTGACTGGACACCTTATCTTGGTGCACCCAGACATTGTTTCGGTTTCTCCCATATAGAGCCGGGGTTTCAGTGTGGTAAATTGGGGTGAGTATTTCATCCTGATTATACTTGGAATTGATCTTGGCATTATTAGCAACTCTACCAATTATTAGTTTCGCATTGTAGCAGCAACCAACGATGACAATAAATCCCTTTGAGAAACTTTCTCTGTATTCTACGTACCATTTTTGAAAATTGTTTCCATCCCTTGGTCAGTAGTAAATTGCACGGAATTTGTTGTAGTTACTAAGATACACATATGGCTCAAGTAATATGGCCACAAATTTCCAGTTTTCTCCTGCTAGTTCTTCTCATAGACCTTCTTCTGTTGGTGCGTCGCTCAAATGCTCGCCTCTTTAGCGTGTCTGCTTCACCTTCAAGAGGTCGTGAGTTCGAATCTGGCTTGGGGTAAGTTATCCGGATAAGGCTTTATTCCGAGGTTTTCCCTTATCCTGAGAAGATAAATGTCGGGTAACTTAGAGCTCTATGGACCTCGGGCTCATTTGAGCATCATTTCACCCTTTTCATTCATTCACCGTCCGATATGACATCACGTTGGAAGACATTAAAAAAAGACGCTCAAATGTGTGACATGGCAACAACTTATAAACTCAACCTTTGTTACGCTTCTCATATTTAAATTGTTGTTTATAATGGTGTTAATACTTTTGAGGAATATTCCCAATTTGTTTGCAATGGTATGTTGTGTGGCTGGATTACTGCCAGAGATGAGGGCCTGGATCTTCCTTATCATCTCTGGAGAGCTTCTGATAGCAGTTCATGGGTTTGCCTGTTTTCTTCCTTTTAGAATAATCCCATGGAACCCTTTGCCTTTTTATTCAACATTCAGCTAATATCTTACTTTGACAAAACAAAAATTCACTTCTTGCATGCTTCAATAACAGCAGAATAACTATACCATGCATTGGAAAGGGCAGTAATGTTGCCTTCCCAATACAGTTCAATTTGCTTAGGCATAATGACAATCACACACATCATATTGCTATGAAGGCAGCATAGGAACTGGTTTGCTTGTTTCACATATTCTTGACCGAGCTGCGCAATTCTTTATCAGAGATCGGAAACAACTGCTGTATTCTACTGTCCTAATGCGCTCAATCAATTTTTCCATGGCTGTCCCAAAGCGCTACTGTCCCCGTGCATCCTTAGTACCTATTTATTCCATTTCAAGTGGCACTGTTTCCTTAAAATAAGGAGAATAAACCACCTTAATAAAGAACAATGAGTCATAGGTAAATGGCGGAATCTGGCAATAAAATGCATGAATGGCGGCGCCATGGCCGAGCGGTTAGAGCGTTCGCCTACCACCTAGGCGACCCAGGTTCACTTCCAGGGACTCGAATGTGGTATTCGTGGTGGACGAATTGGCGTCTGGGCGGGTTTTCTCCGAGTGCTCCGGTTTCCCCGCCACTCATTTCACCAACTGCCCCATTTTGACCTTTCGAATCGTCGATTTCGCCTGCATTTCATATCATCCTCTTCCTCATTCTCATACCTGGTGATTGACTGACCACCTGCTTCCAGGTCTTCACTCTGTGCGGTCTATAGGTCATTATGCTCCCCGACAGGCGTCTGGCTCTAGGCACATGCTTGTAAGTCCTAGAGAGTGTAAGTCCTACACAAGGGGAGGGTAGTCAGGTAAAGAAAGAATAAAACGAATGAATGCATCCTATGGGTGCTTAGAATACCTATGGTCTATTACCTAATGGTTTTGGATTTAAATATTCATACTGGCAAATGCCACTCAAAAGTAGTTAATTTCTCTTTCACAAATTCCAGATTATTGGCATATTCATGATGGACCTTCTTCCAATACACTCTAATACAGACGTTGTTTCACATATACTGAACGTTTATATTTGTTTTCTTTGATAGGAATGAGGAAACCGAGTCAATGAAACCGGACATAATGCAAAATTAAACATGATGCTGAAACACAAGGCAAAGCCTTCAGTGCTAGAAACAATTTTTATCTTTTCGCTTACTTACGCATAGAAATAGAAATAAATAATCACTGGTGTTGCCCGAGGCCTACGACGCGTACCTACAGTTGAGCTTCAATCAGTGAAGCAGACGAATGCTAATGTGTTCAAATATTTCAACATTAAAAACGTATCAAAATAGTGAATCATGAAAATAAATCGCAACATGGCAGATTAAAGCAGCTGTTTAAAACAGTCGCACCGTATTACATACATCCTCCATATGCACATTTGAAACGTTTCCAAAGTATTCTCCTTACTTCACCACAACGTCAAAGCTTTTGCATGCAGCACTACACGCTGAGAAAACTCCTCATGGACCTCTTTCTTAGTGCTTTCTTCCTGGATTCACGGAAAATATTTGTTTTTATTAAAACTTCCTTTATGTTCTGTTTATCTCTTGGCTATATTTCACATTAAAACAAACAATGGAAGTTCGCTTGTTCCAATATGTCACTTAGATTTCGCATACTTATCTTATTTGCTTTTCTACGATAATAACAGCACTTTATGTCTATTTACATTTATTCATCCCTTAACGCCACTACTATCACTAACGCCCTGCCACCACTATTATCATCATTGCTTTATAAATCATGAAATAATATACGCGTTTTATATTAATATTTATTTTTTCACTATACAGACCTTTATGTTCGGAGTCTAATATTGAGATTAGTTTGTTCATTGTTTAGGCTACCATATTCTATAGAATGTTGATCTACCATCTTTGAACGGAACACAGTGGATAGCCTAGGCCAGTGGTGGGCAAAAGCGGATTCGTGAAACCCTATGATTCATGAACCTTTCGCCCTGTAACTATGCAACACAACGGTACACACTCCCTTTCTTAGTTGATTTCAGGAGTTCAAAGGTCGTTTCCCGACCGGTATCAGTGGAGAAATAACCTTCTACCTCGTTTGTAGCAAGATATTACTAGGTTTTCTTCGAGTCAATATTGAACATTGATAACATGATTTCGTTTATACAACGAAAAAACTAGTGTTTTCTGATCCACATTTCTATATATGTTGTGTACATTTTCTGTTACTACTACTACTACTACTACTACTACTACTACTACTACTACTACTACTACTACTACTACCACTACTACTACTACTACTACTACTACTATTATTATTATTATTATTATTATTATTATTATTATTATTATTATTATTATTATTATTATTATTATTATTATTATTATTATTATTATTATTATTATTATTATTATTATTATTATTATTATTATTATTATTATTATTAT
>JAUKNM010000089.1:665000-760000 GCA_030765045.1 Tenodera sinensis
AACCGGTTAGGTCATATCGGACATGAATGAAATGAAGTGATACTCAAATGTCTCCGAGGTTCATAAGGCTTAAGTGAACCCAACATTCATCCTTTGGGATAAGGGAAAACCGTGGAAAAACGCGTAGCCGGGTAACTCACCTTAATGGAGATTTAAACTCGGGATCTCTTGAATGTGAGGCATGCACTCTATCCCCACACCTTAGAGGTGGGCCTTAACTAACTTTGTATGGTGGGACAGTTCAACTATTTATATAGAAAATCAATGTTATTATGTCAGCCATCTACCCATAAGCTGAAGAGTAGTCTCTTAAGTTTAACATATTACAGCTTAAATCATGAGAAAGTTTAAATTGTGAACCGCGAATGTTTCAGGAATGCTCAGTTACAAATAGGTAATATTTAACATAAGTTGCACGATCTAAGGAGATGTTAATCCTTCATGTAGAACTCGTTTGTCTAACTCTCTATTGTATACAATTCAGTGAGGATAAGGAGGACTTCAATGGACATTTATAGAACAATATAGTGTGCGTTACCATTTTCTCAAATACCTACGAGTATATATCTTAACCCAAATCAATTCTGCCTTTTGAGAGTAAGAAAATAGTGAATTTGTTTCGATATGAAGGGTTGTGTGATATGATATTCTGAAAATCCCTGCTTTGCATTCTTTAAAGTTGCTAACACTAAATGCGAAGTTTTGTACTTATCGGAGCTTTCATTTTTACTTTCTCTACTACGTATAGTAAAGTAGAGGAAGCGCTTTATTCCACCCATAAATTCGATGTCGAGATTTCACCGGGAATATATGTTTTGAGCCCCCCTGAATCCAAGAATAGCGTTTCTAGCGTCTGTGTGCCTGTCAGTCTGTGGATAGTATAACTCAAAAACGAAAGTCGGTTAAAAACCAAAGTTGGTATTTAAGTTTAATGTCTTTCAAGGATGCGACACGAAGATTTTGAAGAAAATTGCTCCACCCTAAACTATCTTTTGCATGGAAAATTTTTCGAATATTTTGATTTTCTTGAAAATGGCTCTAACGGTTTTGATTAAAATGATACATGTTTGAGATATTTTTATGACAAATGAAATGTATATCTTGAATTTTCTGGCTATAGCCTGTGTAATCGTGTTTACTCTGGATGACTTTTGAATAACTCGTAAACCATAAGAGACATATTGTTAATATACGAACAGTGTAGGTCTAGCAAGAACTTAATGTCTGAATACATTTTTTTGTAGAGTGAACCATTTCGGAGATATTCCAGGTTATTTGTGTGTATTTTGGAGAACGTATACTTCGGTCAAATAGAACATCGTTATCTATTTTTTTATATGTTAACCGTACAAACAGAACGAAATTTGAAACTTTTAGAAGATTTGACTATCGCTCAAAGCCTACTGTATTCTCATATTCTCCTTGCACCTACAAGTAAATAAGCAATAAGATAATTTGTGCAAATGTTTATCTTAACTAACATGAAGAAGATATAGGAATAAGAGTTTGTAAGAATGGTTAGTACAAGAGTGGAGAATGTCATGTGAGTGCAACACATCAGATGTTTAAGTTATGCTGTTCACAGGCAAGCCATAGAAAACAGTCAAGCACTCAGGCTTAGACATCTACAGTGATGGTGCAGTTTTGACCGGTTACAAAGGTCGGTATATAGAAAAGAGAAATCTTCACCAAATGAAAGGACAACATTCTAATTTGCGTTTCTGTTCAGTGTGGTTCGGTGTGGCTTCCATTTGTTCAGTTTAAGGCTGTTGCTCAATGAGGGCACGCTGATGTTCATAAGCCCATATCCTGGCACCATGACGATGAGCACATGCAATGTGACCTCATCGCTAAACAGGAATCCTTGTCTCATTAAACACGTACATTGCAAATTCATATCGTTTGGGCCTGTGATAGTCTGTAACAACTATAGGCGTTTCTTTAAAACTTCATTGGGCGTCTCCTGTATAGGTTCTACAGACTCGTGGTTAGCCAAACCCTTTTCGTTGCAGTTTCCTTCAGCTGCTTATCATACACCAATTAATGTGGTGACTACATACGTGCAACGATGTTCAATTTCAGCAACTCACCGAACACTAAACTTTCCTTGCCACTGTCCACATCTTGTGTAAAATGGCATGATTTGCTGTGTTACGTCATTACTTACTCGCGCACAACAATGAAAATCATAGGGAAGATTTCCCTAATTTGTACCAATTTATACATTTCATTTTTTAACATTTTAAAATTAATTTAATTTTGAACTATTTCAATAACAGCATCTTAATTCCAAATAAGTCAGGATAATTTGTCTAAAAGGGAAAGTTTATTTCAAGTTAACATAAAGTTATGTGGTTCAATTCTCTAAATGTTTGTAATGGGTACAAATTAGGCAACTGGTTTCGTAAATTGTACCGCTGGGTTCCTAAATTGTGCCACGTACACTCTTTTGCACAAACAATTTATTTTCTGTTGCGGTTAGTACAGAAATACTTTGATTTCTTTATTCTTACACACTGTGGTTGTTCCAAAAGTCTTACATACGCATTAGCAACTACGTTTTTGTTTTTTGGCGTGTCTTAGTATTGCAGGGTTTAGCACATTGCACATTTGAGGAGATTCATTTGTTCCATGATTGCCATTCATATTATATGCAGCGACAGCAAGACTTAGTTGATCATGTGACCACCTCCCCTTATTGCCGCTTAGTTCCCATACTGAAATTAAGTACACATGATTGTAAGTTGTTACAAAGGAAGACAATGAAATATGCCAGAATATGAAATTTAGAATTTTAAATATGTAATATTCTGCATTTATACTGTTTTTATAATAATTTTTATTTGTAAAGAAAGATTGACTAATTTAAAAGTCTAGAGACGAATGTGTTTTATTGTAGGTATTAAATAAAAATTAGTTTCTTATATTTATACTAAGTATAGAAGTTAATAACGTATGATTGATCAATTGAATTGTGTATGCTTTTGTCACACGCCACTGTGATATAAAAGGTTATAATAAAAGATCCCTATATTATACTGGTACATTATAGGAAACCAAAGCCATTACAAAATATGCAACCTCGACAAGTTCTCTTTGGTAAATTCTCCCAGCTTTATGATTTTTTTGACACAAGCATTTAATGCAGTGAAAATTATAGTATGTTAATGTAGTTTATAGCATTGTGGGATTTCAGTTACCTTCTGGAAGTATTTCTTTCAGGCAGCTAATGGGAAAACTAGATTGAAACTACCTAAAAGAAGTTCGTTCACCCCGCGTCTGTACAACTCAACTTACAGGCTTCTTCTATCAGAAAATGGCATGTGTGTAGACATATTTCACAACGTAGATGGCAGCATTTATCAAGGAACTAATTTTGAAGGTGGTGGTACAATTTAGGCGACAGTACAAATTACGCAACTCTGTCATAGATTCTTTAAGATAATCTTCAATGTAGCACATGTTTTATCCTTGGGTTCGTTCCTTTAGCCATTATAAAAGTTCATACCTGCACCATAACTTTGCGGACACCTTGTATAGCGGGGTTGCCACTGGAGGGTCACAAGGTTTAACCCATTTCCTGTTTTGTTCTTCGGTTTACCTACCATCCAAGGAGCTTCTATTCTATTAGTAGGTGTCACCGTAAACTCTCCCACACCCAACACACAAAGTTGGAGAGGAAAAGAAGAGTGGCACCGAGTTTACAAAATGGCATGACAAAAACAGAGCTTTGTTTAAAATGTATTCTGGGGCGGAACTTAAGGGAATTCTGAGAACCTGAAATATTGATAGCTTTTCAGCAAAATGCAATACTTGATCTAGGTAGGCGGTAAAGAAAGAACGAGAAAGAATCACAGAAAACACCCAATTGAGTGTTAACACCTTGAGTTTTTCACCGCTGTAGCGGCATTTTCAGGTCCCTAGTCCCTTAAAGGACTATACTGAGAAAGGAAAATTTCGAGATTATACATATTCTAATTGTTCAAAAGAAAAATGGGGATATAACACAGGATCATATTCGAATACAAAATTTTTGTTGCTAATTGAGAGGCAACGTTAAAAAATTTGAATTTGTTTGAAACAAAGTGTAAGATAATGTTTATTTATCCAAAAGGCAATGGCTTACACAACAGTTTCAATTACTGTTTTATTATTAGTACTAAGAGAACCCCTCTGCCTTTGTTATTACCAGGGAGCAGGATTTTAATAAGTAAACATAGGAATGAGATTAACAGCATGGAGTATAGAGCCGGCAGGTAGCATGAGGGCTGTACTGTCTTCCGCCCTATTTGTTTACAAGAGCACAGCAAGGTCACCGGCGCTTCCACTCCCCGTTGTAGATGCACGGTTAACTTGATGGATTTCGTACTAAAACCCCGCACCCTGGTTATTACTAACTATGAAGATTCTATTCTATGTCACTCCTCACTTTTCTCATTGTTTCTCTCTCCCTCCCCCTGATCGTCCCGACCATGTGACTCTGTGTGTGACTCTGACCATGTGTGCGACTCTGACCGTACATCAAAGGAGACTCGAGGTCAGCTACCTCATACTACTACGTTGCTGGGTAGCGCGCGGCAATGTCGGCTGAGAACAAACGCCGATTCCAGACAGTTCGAGAAGTTTCGAATGCCGGGCTTTTACCAGGCGTTTCGCGAAGTATCGATTTCCATAAAAATCGTCGTTACCTAATTCTCGGTTATATAAGTGAGTCGACACCGACAGTGAAGTTAGTGTGTTTATGCTAAGAGAGTTTTTAGTGAGTTAGTCAGTGAGTGAGCAGAACTGTCAGAGCGAGTTGTGTACAATTGAGCAGTGTTTTGTATCAAGTTACAATAGAACAGGACATCTATGAGTTGCAAGCTCACGGGCTGTGAACTTTGATCCAGTTTTTAGGGAAATAAAGTGAAAAAAGTAACTGGACTTGTCATTTGTCACAATGTTTTTGTTTCCCTCTCTTCTCTTTCACTCTCGATTTCGCCTCCTCCCTCCCTTTCGAATTTGTCTGCCTCTCCCTCCTGTCACCTTCCTCCGTCTCTGTCCAGTGCAAATATCATGTGACTTTTGAAAATTCTCAATAAGACTACTTTTTTCAAATGTTAATAAAAGTTAATTAAAACAAAAGTAGTCATGTAAGTACGTCACGAGTTGAAATCTTTTCGGCTTGAATTTTGAAACGAGTCGTTGAAACAATTTCAATTATTGTAACGTACAATATTTTATTTCATAGTATGTCCAATTTAATTGCTTTTGATAAGTTAGTGTCAACGCACGTAATGTTGAAGTTGGCACACGCACCACTCAAATTTTGGGGTAATTATGCAGGAAGAGCTCGTAGACGGCATGTAATCCTTTTTACTTTCTCTGTCACGTACATAGTAGGCAGTGTTGCCAGGTTGAGGGATTTTTCCCTCACCATAGGTATTTTTAAATCAAAAGGGAATGACGGAATTCTTTGGAAATTAAGGTACTTTTCAAGTAAAATTTTGAAATTCAAGAACTTAAATTTTCTGCTTTTAACTAAGATTTTTTCCTCATTAGACTGCCAACATTAAATGGAAGTATTACTTCATTAAGAGTCTGCATTGAAAACTTTGTTGATTACTGTGGCGATAACGCCAATGTCATGGTGGGTGGACACAATTCTTTTGCATTTCATTCTCTGGAGGAAAACGATGAAATTGTTGTTTTTATTGTATTTGCCATTCTCTTAATTTGGTTGGTAGTGCTGTATCAGAATGTCACAAAGTATTCTAGATGAGTTACAATTTTATGCGAGAGCAAGTCAGCAAAAGTTAGGTTTTATGAACAGAAAGGGAATTATTTTGTTTTTGAGGGAATTTGAAAGCCTATAGGGGGATTTTCTCTGACAACACTGATAGTAGGTAGAGAAGTTATTGCATTCCACACAAAAATATGATCCCGAGTTTATAGGACACCTGAATGTAAAAAAGAGAATTTTTAGAAAAATGGTCGGTGTGTGTATCCGGAACACCATAGCTCAAAAATGAAAGTTCGGTTAGACACCAAACTTTGTATTTCAGATCAATATTTTCCAAGGATACGACACAAAGATTTTCAAGAAAATCTCAACGAACTTTACTTTACGTGGAATATTTTTTGAAAATTTTGATTTTCTCAAACTTGGCTTTAACGATCTTTTATTAAAATTCCATATATTTAAGATGTTTTTATATCAAATGATATGTCTCCTGAATTCCGTGGGAATATTCTCAGAAGTCCTCTTCTTTCTAGATGACTAGCATAACTGGCAAACCGTAAGAGACAAAGTTTTGTTACACAAAAACGTAAAGGTAATAAATTTCACCGGAAATACATGTTTGGGACCCTCTGTATCTAATAAAATAATAGAAACAGGTCCGTGTGTGTCCGCTTGTGAACATCATAACTCTAAAACCAAAAGTCTGTTAAATAACAGACTTGGTATTTAAGTTCAGAACCTTTCAGGATGCGACGCATACATGTTCAAGAAGATCCCTAATCCCCAGCTACCTTTTATATGGAACATTTTTAGAAAATGATTTTCTCAGAAACAACTTTATGGATTTTGATTAAAACACCATATCTTTTAGATATATTTGAGACAAATGAAATGTATATTTTCTGGAAATGTCTTCAGAAGCTGTCTGGATGCCTTTTGCATAAGTGTAAACCGTAAGATATAAAATCTTACTGCACAGAAAATTAGAGCTTGCTAAAACACACAATTTATGTCGAATACAATTTTTGTGGAATGAACCATTTCCGAGTTATTTCTTGTTATTTGCACTTTTCCATACTTTCGTTTTTTCAAATAGGAATAAGAACATGAAGTCAAGGACTAACATACTATGGCAGTATTAGCTAAACAAATTCCCGAGTTAGTAGGCCGTGGTCCACTGGGCTCCTTGTTCCCAGACGTTTCGTTTACGCTTGCCGTACACATCTTCAGTGGTAGTAGCATGGTGGAAGTGTTCTGCGTAATTTCTGACGGCAACTGCTACACACAGAAGCATTATGCCGGAAGACAGTACCATATGGATAATAGTAATTCCACCGTTATTATAACTAAATATTCGCACTTTTCGGAGATAATGTTTTCTGACTCCAACAATTACAACGGATGCCAGCAGTTCATGTTGTACTACTAAATAAACATTCTGCTGAGATTTTAATTTTATTCAAGAAAATGTTCATGTATTGAAAATTATTATAAAAACATGTTGAATACATGAACAATATGCATCAAGTGATACTTTTACAGAACTGATATATCCATATGGCGACAGGAAAATCTATTTTATTATAAGAACAACATTATTATTTGATTATATATTATGAAGAAAAGTGTTCACTATTGAGCAATTTATGCATAAAAGTTATGATAAATTTATACTAAGTACAATATAAAGGTAATATAAAATAATATTTTCTTATAATATTGCTAATTCGGTATTAAAAGGTTGTAGAGAAAAATAAATGAAGTCAATGGAGTGAACAATCAATGAAAGGATTACGTTAAAAAAATAATATTAAATCTATTAGTATTCCATTACTCTGCCTTCATTCTTTATTCTGTATCTTTTGCTCTCCGTCAAATAAACTGTTATAGAAAAAAAATGGCGTGTACTTGGGATTATTTTTTGGCTGCATAGGTCTTTGAAGTCTTTCAATTTTCCTGCTTGTAATTTTATCCAGCCGTGATATTTTCTCTTCAGTTGCACATGTTCAGTTAAATAATTACAAGATGGCGGGTCTTTATATTGCAAATTTATGGAACCCTTCTTGAGTGCTGTCATAACTGAGGTGTACATATGTCTTCCTCTTCTATATTGAAACCATACAATGCTTAGCCATGTAACACTCTTCCCATCAGTGTAAATTGTATTATTTTTTATCGTGGATTCCTAGAAGTGATTAAAGTCATAAATGTCAATCTGCTTCACTTTTGTAATACGGTATTTTGTTTTGCTTTGATGCCATTCTGTATCAACCCGAAGGGTGCAGTATACGTGTCAGTTTGCTAGCTCTATCTACATGAGTGTGAACAGCGTCACACTCCACCTGGGAATATCGTGATGCAAAAAAGATATGATCTATCAACAGGAACGTGCAAAATATTGACAACATGTACGAGTAATAACATTCCTGAAACTATAGTGTTTCTGTTTTGTTCACCACAGCCGTCAGACATCAAGCAAGTATTCTTCCCATCTTGAAAGTAAGTCTTTTCCGTATCAGTCATGTGTTGATATTGAAAACCAGTGACGGCAGAAGCATGAATGCACTAGTAGTGCCAGCATAATTCGCCGACTTTTGTTTTAAGATGACTAATCAACATCCTTTAACAGGCGGGTAGGAGATATCCGACGGTGAATGAAAGAAATGGTTGATGCACTGAATACACCACCAGTGACTCGTTTCCACTGCACATTGACTGGCACTAAGCAATACCTACAATGTGAATGCGAAACTAATCATGTCCGTCGGACTCGGACTTTTTTCTCAAGCAAGTATCGAACTACAGTAAAATTTACAAAAGGATTAGTGAGCAACATATCAACCTAAGGTACTCGCATAGGACCTTAATGTTTCCACAGTGTTAACTAAATCCAATGCATCTTTGTCTTTATCTTTATCTGCATCTTTATCGTCAGCAAACAAAATGCATGGAAACCAGAATAAAGCAGTTTTGATTTCACACCCACAGAACCACTTATTTTCGTGTAAATGTCTTATTTAATTCCTACTCGGTTAACCGTTACCTTATGTTATATATTTATGTGCAGGTCAGCAGTAGGTCTTCCCATGTATTTCAGTTTCACCTTGTTTTCTAACTATAATGTAGAAAATGTGCTACTTAGTAAAAACTTACTTTATTCGTGTTAGTCAAATAAAGAAAAGATCACATCGCAGTATTCGTGTATTTCAACACTTAATTTTTCTAGCAGAAGTTGTATTCTCTTTTAGTCGTCTGTTGAACGTATTACGGCAATGCAGGTAATGTTATGAGAAAACAATGATTAATGTGTTTTAAGTATGAACAATGAATGACGAATGTGATATAACAAAATACAATTCTCCTCTAACTTTTACACTACAAAGTAGTGGAAGTGTCTTGTTTCTCACTTCTCAATATGTACAGGTTTGTACGTTTGATTGGTATGTGCTGCCAACAACAGTAGTGACAGGTACAGTTTGTTCCCTGGCAGGAATGCAGCCAGCCACTAAATCAGAATACAATTTTAGGTAAACAGTGATATCGCGAGCAGTAGTTGTGCTTCTTATCGCGTTTACGATAATGATGCCAAACTGGGAACGCGTATTCACGCTAGATTTAGGTAAAGAAATCGCTTAAAATAGCACAATTTGAATTTTATTTTCAGTTCACGTAGTATATTTAGCTTTACAAAACGTGAACAGTGTTTTCAACTACTCCGTCTTTATCCCACTGATCATGTTCTGCCTATTCTATATTTTTAAAAAAACACTGCCAGTCTGTTTCGGTCGTAAGTGATATACCCTCGTGATATTCCCGTAAGAATAAATCACCTGTTACATTTCTTTAACTATTCATTTTACCTTGGCCCAAACTAGCCCTATGGTATTGAGATCACACATGTATGGGGGCAAGTAAACGACAGTGTGGCCCAATAAAACCAAAATAAACAATAGTAACGTTATAACAATTGAGGATGAATTCAATACAACAGCTTTTCTATTCCTCCTGCAGGATCAAAGAATGAAGTATTAAACTTTCCGTCAGTTAATAGTATAGAAATTGCTCCTACAATTACAGGTAATGAAAGTAATAGAAGAAGGGCAATAATGCCTTTAAGAGCCTCTTTAGGTTTATTTGATTCAGTCATCCTATAAAGATCTGTTTTACGCATAGAACTGTCACTCTGAACTCCTTTGTTCTGCAACACAATATCATAGCAGATTTCACAGCACTGCTAGGCGAAGGATTATCTGCTTCTACGCTACTTTTATCATTACTTCCGACATAAAACTACTGACAGGTACGATTTTACTACTGCATACGTAGTAACATTAAATTTGCAGTATTGATGCTTTAATTTTAAGTGATTGCTGAAATATCCTTTTCAAAGTTGTGAGGTGAGGCAATGGCTGCCATCCCCTCTGAACAGCAAGGGAAGCATACGTATATGACTGATTTCATTCCCATACCATCTGTTTAGGTACGCCTGAGAATTAGGTGACCCTTCACGCAGGTCTCACTGAAGGTGGGTATTTACTTTTGTGAAAGATAGTGCGACCTTTGCTGTTAAAACCTATGTTCATTTTCAAAGCAATAAAGTTAGCGTGTGAAGGTGAAACTGGTAGCATATAGTTGCGCAACAATGAAAACTTTTACCGCGCTATTGCGTTGGTAACGTGAAAAAATGGCACTAGCAGTAACATCCATCTGGGGACTAAGATTGCAAAATCTTGCATTTTATATCCACTTTAAAGAATGTAACAATTTAAAATCTTGATGAATTGTTAATGCTAACATATTTATGCCGTTTATATCATATCTTGCAATAAATTATTCAAAAATTACAAAATTCAATATTAGTCTTTGTGAAAAAAATAGCGCTAACAGTAATATCTGTCTGACAGATGACATAAGTTTTCATTTTATGTTCACTTTAGTGCATCTCGAAAATAGATGAAATTTAAGACTTTGATAACTTATTAATATTAATATTTTGATTTAGTTTACACCATACCTTGCAAGAAGTTATGCAGAAGTTACAAAAATCGGTTATCCTGTAGCATAGCGGCCTCGGCTCCTGCTTTGCACGACCTAACCCTGCATTACCTTTACAGTAATATCCGCCTGTGAGACGATGTGGCTTACGCGTGTACACTTGCAAAACAATACTATTGCGGAACTAAAACAGTGACGTCCACCCAATTCAAAGTTCAACACTCGACCAAAGCATAGCTGAAATATAAGATCAAATTAACATTGCACATGTGCCCATTATACGTTGAGAAATTTATATTCGCCCAAGAGAAGGATATTACCATGTAAGAGTTAATGTTATGCGTATTGTTTCATTAGTTTCCTGAGTGATGAAGCGAGGACTGGTAGTATTTTACCCCTAGACCATAGAGGACGACGTTCGTTGCCATGGAACCTCTTTCAAGCTCACGTGTGCACCTCGCTGTCAGAATGGACTTGTTTAAATCCAACTGCACAATCACGCGCCTTGGCTCTATATTGCATCAATGCACGAACTAAACTCGGCGTTAAACTCCTGTCATTTTTGGCATTAAACTGGCGCTCCCTGTTTTCTATCGCAGCCTTCTGTAAAATACGCGTGAACTTATCGTTCGAAGCTAAGCTATGTGTGATTGCGGAGTACGGGAAAACCAGTAGAGGGGAGGGGGGTGTTGTCTCCAGCACTTTGCTCCCGTGGTGGCGCTGTAGCATGGAAGATATCTTATTCTATGCGTTCATTGAACGCTCACGTACACCACTGGTTATCTGTCAACCTACCTTCCCTACGGTTCTCATGTACCTTTCCTTCTTATTGTAAACATAGTTGCATTTCTTCCAGCCACATGGAGCTTGAACTCTTGAGCTTGACCTCGCATCTGGCTTTCTATGTTGCAAAAAGTGAAACAGATCTTGTTTTATTGCTCAAATAAATATTTTAACGTCAGCTTTGCAGGAACATCGTTATGAAATGTTAATTTTATGTTAAATTGTAAATAAACGTTTATTTCGCGAGTAAATATCGCAATAAATTATTAATTTCGTGATAAATCGCAAATAAATACTCATTTCGTGAGTTGCATTAAAATCTGTGTTTAATCGCGAGAGTAAACGTTGGCAATTATGCGGACAATCGCAATAGGAATTGATTCTGAAACGTTTTTATTGCGTGTTAACATGTTTCGTGTCATCGCGATTCACTAAAAAATTGTCCCTACTTATCATTCATCCATCATACTGCCCTAACCTGCCCAATGTGACTTTTTTCTGTTCCCGATGATAAAAAATTGCATGCCTGGAAAGAGCGAAAATGCTCTCTTGCAAGCTCCATTGCACGGACTGCCTACGTGAGCGCCACTGGTTGTTCATCCTTGCACTGCTGGAATTCCTGGAGTGAGAGAGTCACTACCCTTTACCAGTTTACTCACAGAGGATGGGGCTATCTCATTCTGCATCCAATTCATGTAGATCAACTTTTATTTTCTCACATATCAAAACTTTCGTAGTGAACTCGTATACTTATTGCAATTTAACCAAACCCGTCAAAGCTGTTTTTGAGATAATCAAAATTTTCGAATACTTTTTCATGTAAGGAGTTTCTTGGGGGATGGATTTTCTTGAAAATATTAACGTCGCATTCTTGGTATATTTCTTCTTCTTGTTCTTCAACTTCCATGTTCTACCACTATCGTGACGTCAGGGATTTACCTCGGATCCATTTCCTAAACTCAATTCTATACTCTGCTAGTCTATTGAACTGATCCCAAGTGTTTCCTTTATTAGCCACCACTCTTTAAATCCTTTCTTCCCAGGCTGTCCTTGGTCTTCTTTTTGAGTTCCTTCTCGATGGTCTTCCTTCTAAAAATTGGTGTACCTTCTGATCTGTAGCCATCTCCTTTACATGTCCATACCATGCGAGTTGTCTTTCTTCTATTCTCTTAGGTACTTATAGATGGCACTTGAAGTTTGTCTTGTATCCTTTCATTCCTTATTCTATCTCGTCGTGTCTTCCTTACTATTCTTCTTAAGCCTTTCATTTGAATTGCATTTACCATGATTAACTCACTTATTGTAACTGTGAATGAATGAAAAATGTTATTTGGGCATGTTGTGTTTGTGAAGTGTGTTTGTTGGTGTGTTTTTTGTTTTTATCCCTGGTTACATGGTGGTGGCTTCTGCCCTCGAAGGTTTATGGTTTAGATTGTTGAACAGTTTTTAGATTGTTGTTGCTGCAACAGCTCATACGGGAGTTATTGTCTTAGTTGTGTTGTTTTGTATGTTAGGTTATGTGTGTGTGTTTATGTTTGTTGTATGTTTGTGTTTTTTATTGCGATTTGGTGTGCTATTGTGTGTTTTTATCTGTCGTTAATGAAGATAGCCAGTTGGTTGCCAACCCTGGTTGTGTTGACTGCCTTTTTCAAAGTTTTTTGTGCTGTTTGTGTTAGGTTGTGGCTGTAACTGTGCAGCTTTCACATTCTTAAATAGGTACCAAGTTTGGTTTCTATAGAGTTCTTGTTTTTGAGTTGTGCTGTACAGCCGGCACCAAATGATAGATATGAAAGAATGTACCTCAACATTCGCTTAAGTGACGTGGGAAAACCACGGAAAAACGCAAGTCGGAGTACGCGGTCTTCGGGGATGGAACCCGGGACCTCCCGAATGCGAGTCGCACACGTTGCCGCGGCGCCACCTCGCTCGGTATAACGCAATCAAAGAGACCAATAAAGCACAAGATCGATTTTCGCTTTTTTAAACTGTGTCTTCGGTTTGTTTAAGTACTATATCCATGGTCATGTATGTATATTTCTTACTATAAAATGTAACTGGCTTTTGTTGTTTACTGTTCTGACTAAAACAATTGTTTATATTCTGTGTAGTAACAACAACCAATTTTTCTACTTCATGGCATTCTCAGCTGTCTGTCAAGACTTGTCTTTTGTTTTTGTAAGTTTTGGACCATTTAGGCATCAGGATGTCATATTTCTATTAAGTTCACACACACACACACACACGCGCGCGCGCGCGCGCGCGCCCATATACACACTATTCTCTGGCTCATACTTCCAGACTCTAAGGAGGTCGGGGAATAATCCTCACTAAACTAACATTATCACACTCCAATCGAATTCGCGGCCTCTGGATCTGGAAGCTAGCATACTAAGCACCAGATCCACAGAGATAGTCGCAAGGTCTTCTTTGTAAACTTGTTCTCTTAGTACTCCAGTGTATTCGTATTCAAATTTTGAAATAAAATTAGGAGCTTTATAGCACCATGTCCTTGAGAACGAATTGAACTTTTCAATGGCGAAAGAATTATCAAAATCGGTTGAATACTTTTTAAGATTAACGTGTAGGTTAATCACACACACACACACACACACACACACACACACACACACACACACACACACACACACACACACACACACACACAAATTTTCTCTCTATATAATATTCGTATAGTTTTTGTTCATGAATAAGTCTTGTTTACAATTTTGGTATACAATGTTTGCAAGCAAGGGAAATTTTTTTCTGCACAAATTTTATTGATTACTTCATTTGTTTGCTGTAACATGAAAGTAAATAAGGAGATTTGTCCATATACTGTATATTACTACGTTTCTCTGTTTACTTGTTGAATTAGTGATTTGAGTTTTCCATGGTTATTCATACGTTGGTAAAAATGGCGTCCCTTATGTGTGAGTTACAGTATTGTTTATTAGTTCGCAAAGTACCGAAATGAGACACCATTAACTAATCCGAAATGTATTATCGGAACTATAAACTTTATCGTAGTAAGCGGTGCAAGTAAGCACGAGAGTAATAGTAAGGACACAGTTTTCTATCTTCTTAAACGCTCATTCTATCGAAATTACGTACTGGGTGACCGGTTTGATACTGATCAGTAGGTTGGGTGGCTTACACTCCGGCTGCTGCAGGGGCTTTTATTGTGATGTACTGGAAACATACATAATGTCCAAAATAAAATCCTGCTTTGCACAAAATGCGGCCCTACTCATAAGCCAGGCTCCATACCCTGCGCAACTACCTTACAGTTGCATTTCTGCGCCAATTCTGTTGCTGAGGTGATTTTTGTTAAACACGATATTTCATTTAGCTCCAGAGAAAGTAGTCCATGGGAATCAAGATTCGAGGATCTCAGAGGCCACTTTGCAATGGGTTGTATGTTCTCGTCGATTGACTGGGATATTTACTGTGGAGAATACCCCACACCCGTATTGTACGTGCGGGATGGTCATTTTGTTAAACGAGTATGTCTCGAGAATACCTATCTGTAGGCACATCCTCTAACAAAACCTCCAAATGTCGTTGAACAAACCTTTGGCTATAGATTGTTCGTGCTTGTATGCCATTAAGCTGACACTTTTCAAAATATAACACAATATTTTAACATAATTTGTTGTTTCCGTATCGTATCCAGTCCATGATACCTGCGAAGAACTAATGAAAACAACGGAGTGCGAGTCACGTAATTATCAGATGTCTGTACTTATACCCCTAAGGGCTAGTACATATTTATTTTTTGTGGTGAGAAACTCACTTATCATAGGTAAGCGTTCGAGAAAGTAAACAGAAGGGATTGATATACAAATATACGCAGAGTTAATGGACCATATCGAAAACAAAGTTGTGGTAGAGGAAGGAGCACTGCTTCTTTATCGGTACACATACATACGTTGGTCAAGTGTGATGCAGCCAGCGTTGAGAGAACAACAGGGGCCTTATTGTAACAGCGCTGCGTTATGAAGCGATAACATTAATTTTGTTTTTCTACATGTGGAGAAAAATGTTTGTTACTCTAGCCACATTCTTTGTTACTTATTTTACCCCAATTTCTCTTTTCAATTTTCACTTTGCACCTCACAACACGTGAGTTTTTAGAACCTTTATGGAGATTTATATACAGGATGCGCTTGGCAACAATGCCATGCTGCTCCGACAGATGTGCTGGGATAACTACACTAAATTTCAAAAGTAAATCCATTATCGTAAAAACATTCCTCAGAACAGAGCATTGCGTTTGTTTATTTGCGGTCAACGAAGGTAGCACCCGTGCTATGCATACGTATGTTAACAGGACGACAGCGCCACCAATCCACGTGATTCCTGAATATCCCGAATCATACCAGTTGGGTTGTAGGTATAGCTTATATCAGACATGTTCAACCTGGGGTACAAGTACCCCCAGAGGTACGCAAAAACGCTTTAGGAGGTACGTAAAATTTAAAATACGTATGGTCACTATGTTACCTGAATGATCACAAATAACGAAAAATATTTCAGTCAGAGTGATTTGAATTGCCCTCTGTCCAAGAATGCATGTTAGTTATTCTCCCGGCCTACCCAGCTGCGCTCGCTAATTGCATTTTGTATTATTTGTTTCAAACGCCGACAACAATAACAGTATCTGCGAATGTATGCTATGAACTGATTTATAATCTTTCAGTGCTCAGAAAAGTTCAAACGTAACACACTTTTACAAAATTAATAAAGTGGCACCGGAGCCATCGTATGACTTAGCGTTGCTAGTTACTAAAATGAATCACCTTATGTCGCAATTGAATCTCTTATCTTCCTGGTTCTTTGACTATAGTATGTAGATAAAATGTTACACAGTAATTCCGCTAATGTACCTAATCAAAAAAATCCGAATTATGACACAGTAGAGGGCGTAGAATTTATAATATGGCACAAGTTATTGTTGACCAAATAAAAATATTAAAATGAACAAAAGATTTATGGCTCAGATCGATGAATCGATGAGTGTGTGTGATGATACTAAGCTACTTATGTGTTAGGTATTTTGACGTTAAAAAAGGTGCTACTGTATATGACATTCTAGGATGGCAAAAATTTTCAGAACATACAACGGGAGAGGATATTTTTAAACTTATCGATCATTTTATAAGATTAAATTCTTGGAAAACTCTAGAGGTAGACCTAGGTCTGAAGGGTGGAGCCTGGAATGGAAAATTGTCTTTGGGGGTACGCGGAGAGAAAAAGTTGAATACTGCTGGCTTACAGGTATAAAGCATTTCCCTTGTTGCCATATGCATAATGCTTCGGTCAGATAAAACCGCAGATTAAGTTCAAAGTAACATGCAAAGGGTTGTGTAAGTAAAAGGAATTCCCATAACCTCTATTATTTTCCCAATGTTGACTATAGGTACCATGTCCTTAGAGTAGATGTTGATGGCAGTGATTGTATGTTTATTTTGTTTAAAGGTGTTTGATGGGGCGGATTGTGGAAAGTTTGGTACAAAGTTTGCTGAGTTAGCCATTTTACTTGAATCTTCTGGTGTTTCTGTATTCGATTTTAGGATACAGGTATTTCTTATTTCTTCGTACTATTAACGAATTACATGATACAATTGACAAATTGTATGATAACCGAGGCAAAATTTGTATGAAATAAGCATTGAATCATATTTTTACCAAGCTTTAGCATGTGTTTGCAAGAAAGCTACGCATTACAGCTGCGCAGTAATACGCAGTCCCAAGGGCATAAAGCCCTTACTGAAGTAGGCCACCCAACGTACTGTTCAATATTTTATCTGAGCCACCCAGTACATATCAAAACTTGCTCGAAATAGGGTGCTTACATTCTTTTAAAAATACTGAAAAATAAGCGAGATATTTAAATTCTTTTACTCTTCGCCTTGTTAGAATACCTCATTCCTTTTGAGGTAGGTATTTAAATACTCGTGTGTGTACATACATTCGTACATACACACACATACACATACATACAAACAAACACCATTTTAAAAACGTTTTGGCTTAAAGTTAGATGACCATCAGAATGTTAGTATCAATTGCTTACCCAAAATCGAAAATTATCAGAAATGTTTCGGTTAGAGCACAAATAGCTTGTGAGTTCATTGCATTCGTTATTCAGACTTGTGTATGCGTAATAGCGTACTCCATTGTTGGATTTCCCATACATTTTACAGAGTTTGTAATAATACATTTAGTATCTCTTGTTTTAGCAGAAAAGCAGGCTTTCTGCAGTTGCAAGTAAACGGAATAAATGCCAGGGAGCCCTTGCTGGCAGGTCATCTTTTCTTCCTTTTTTCCCCTCTCCTTCCACCAGTTGAAGAGAAATCGCAGTGAATTGAATTTCATATGCGCGGCGCGACGTCACAAGCTCCTTCTCCGGCGTAGGCGACGACGACATCGGGAAAGGGTAGGGAGTCTAGGCGTATAACAGGATGGTCATTTATTTTCTGCAAGATTTTTCGTATTTTCTATCTCTCTTCACTCTCTCTTCCGTGCTTTATTTTTTTATCTTTTCCTTTGCTTTTCCCTGCAGCCTGTCCTGCACACAACGTCTTGATGGAAACGAATTGTATAGTGAATGTTTTCTAGAGAGATGGAAGCTCTTGTGGGACTGGAGGGTGTCACTCGTGTCTCGTGAAAGCAATCGGTGTGTCGAGTCTAGCAGACAGACGGGGGCGTGTCGCTCCCTAGGGATGGCAAACGTGTATGTGTCCTGTTTTCTGACACAACGCACGATAAAGTAATCTCTTTTGATCTTTAACCGATGTAAATGAAGAGAGGAATCTATTGTGCCTCGCAACTTCATAGAGAAGTGATGCTTCTGAAGCTCATTAAGTCTTAAAGTATCGCGAGACTAGCGGTCTTTCGCCTTTGAAAACGAAGCAATTACATACATAAAGTTGCCCGAGATATTTACTACATTTCCTTACACTTGTTGCATCCCTAGTCTAAATTCCTTTAGGATTGAAATACAGTTCCAAAAAGTTTGATGTGTAGCAAACAACTTTCTCTTCCCATGGCAGACGACTTTAAACAAAATTCTTTGGGGTGTGTTTAAAATAATAGGAATAAATATATTCAGTGAGTTATGCAACAAATTATTCATCTGTATCAGAACAGTTTCACAATTGTTATTGTTATTATTATTATTATTATTATTATTATTATTATTATTATTATTATTATTATTATTATTATTATTACTATGATTATTATTATTATTATTATTATTATTATTATTATTATTATTATTATTATTATTATTATTATTATTATTATTATTATTATTATTATTATTATTATTATTATTATTATTATTATTAGTGTCATCATCATTCTAAAACACAGTGCTATGGTACTTGCACTCATTTTCATTTCTTTTCTTCAAGGTTAATTGGGATAAGAATCAGAATACTAGATAAGATAAGAATATTACGGGGTACAAATCCAACTATTTAATCTACAATGTAAGAGAAACTAAGAAGAAAATAAGTTGCAAAGATTGAACGAAAATAGCGTTTGTAAACCAATACACTGATCCTAAGTTAATTTTTATTTACCATTAAAACCTAAAAGTGAAGCTTAGAGAACCTATGACCTAATTACACTTACAAGAGAATAGGCAAATACATACAGCAGTAAGCTTTTTGGCATAAATAAATAGTAATTACATAGTTATCATCTTTCTAGAAGATGGTAAATGTTGATAGCTTTTCAATTAATTGAGGCTCTGATTGCGTGACAGATAATCTCGTATCCAATATTTTATCTATCGGATGCAGTGATGTGCAGTTGTATTTTAGGTAATGAGTAGAGAGAGTACCTTTCTGTCATACTAAAACCCACAGCCCATGAGAGGCTAAGGCTTGCCGCTCGGCCTCTGCGTCCGCCGCCTCTGCCCACTACAGGCGTCATGAGTGGGGTGCAGTACTGAAGGATGGTACGTGGTCAGCGTTCCAAGCCCTCCTGGCCAGTTATGCGGCCTTCACGATATGGAGTCACTACTTCTCTATCAAGTAGCTCCTCAGTTGACCCCTCCGGGACCTAACGAGTTGACTGCACCCCTTGCCAGACCTTCCAGAAGGGGAAAGATCCTCACGCTGGTACCAGGTATCGAACTCGGGTCCTCCACGTCAGAGGCAGGCGCGCTACCACTGCGCTACGGGGGTGGTATTTTTGTCATACTAACTTGACTTATTGTATTTTAGAGCCTTGCTACGATTAGTAGTTACAGCATCATGCTTTTTTCCGTAGTTTTCGAGGCTCTTGCTGGACCTTCCCGATCACTTGACGGTAACAGGGCCTAACCGCCGTGTTGTGCAGTAATAGAGCTCTTGGTTATTATCGGATCAATTTTGATGCAATACAGTAGAATGGAGATGCAGTAAGCTAATATAATTGTGTGAGTTATTGAAAACGTTTAAAAAATACAGCATGGGAATACCAGAGAAGACATTCATTTTCTACAAGTTCTTCATGCAAGTATTTATTGTTCTAATCATTTTATATCAATTACAATAAATATTTGCTAGAAATGCATCGAAATCAAATTGTCCTGTTCTCTATCTGATTACCCTCCCCGCAGTGAGGACATACAACCCCAAGGACTTACAAACTTTTGTCTAGGGTCAGATGCCTGTCGAGGAGTATGGATCGGACAGAGTGAAGACCTGGAAGCGGAAATGCAGGCTTATTAAATTATATAATTACTTAAGTATATTTAATTATATAATAATTTAATTATTTAAAGCTTATTTAATTATATAATTAAATGGAAAGGTAATGATGGAACTTCGTCCACCACGAATACCACATGCGGGTGCCTGAGATCCAACCCAGGTGACAGGCGAAGAATCTCTCCGCTCGGCCAAATTTCCCTGTTGGTAAGTATGAGTGAGACGACAATCAACCGTCGATTAACTATAGACTAGATATACTACATAGGCCTTACAGCACCTTAATAGTTATGTATGTAGTGCATATTACTTACTTTCTTTACTGCGTATGGCAAGTATTGTGTTCGACTCAAAATTTCGATGTCGAGATTCCACGGGAATTATGTTTTGAGGCCCCCTGAATCCAAGAAAAGCCTTTTTAGAAAAAGCTCCACGCACGTACACGTGTTTGTCTCTATGAACAGCATAACTCAAAAAAAAAAAAAAAAAAAAAAAATCGGTTAAAAACCAAAGTTGGTTCTTAAGCTTAATATCCTTCAAAGATGCGACACGAAGATTTTGAAGAAAATTCCTCCATCCAAAACTACCTTTCCATGGAAAATGTTTAGAGATTTTTTATTTTCTCAAAAATGGCCTTAATGTTTCTGATTAAAATACCATGTTTAATACATTTTTATGACCAATGAAATGAATATTTAAAATTTTCTGGCTATAACTTATGTAGTTCTGTTTATTCTTGACGACTTTTGCATAACTGAGGAACCATAAGGGATAGATCAAATCTTACTGTACAAAAAATGTTGTTGTTAGCTAATGCTGGATTTCTGACAATGAAGTCATTAATCCTCTTGCTCTCCAATGGCCGGGCATATTTGAAAGTGGTCTCGCTCCATTTCCTCTTGCAGATCACATAGAGGACAGAGTGGTGAAGAATATATCCCAATTCTGTTTAAATGTTTTGCCAGACAATCATGTCCTGTAATCAACCTGAAGGTTGCAACTACTGTTTTTCGAGGATACTCAGGAATTACTGTTTGAATGTTTGGTAGTTCCCATCTTTTATTCTTTGATTTTTCATAGTAATATTTTGCAATAACTTTTTTGAATTCAGAGTTGACTAATCTTTTAGCTGCATAAAATGGTAGATTAACTATAGATTTTTGTACACCGCTGGTACCTTTTTCTGCAAGAAAATCAGTTTTCTCATTACCACCCAGTCCACAGTGAGCTGGTATCCATTGGAAGACTAGGTGTTTTTGAAGTGCGGTTAGATGGGTAAGGATTTTCCAACATTCTATAATTGTTTGGTTTTTTGGTGACAACTTGGAAGTAATTGCTATAATTGCTGCCCTGGAATCTGAGAGAATAACGGCTTGCTGAAAATGTGAAATTCTGTACAAAAGGTTTTGTAGGGCCATTCGAATTGCTTCAATTTCTCCATCAAAGTTTGTAGTTCCATAACTTAAAGATTTGTAATAGGAAAAGAGGTGACATGTGACTCCAGCACCTGCTCCATCTTGGTTTGTTATCAATGATCCATCAGTATAAATATGGAGCCATTCGTGTTCTGGAAATCTAGTATGGATTGTCTCTAATGCCAATAATTTTAGAACACTAGTTGGAATATCATTTTTCTTAACTTCTTCTGTCAGGTGTAAATAATATGTGATATCTACTGTATGTGTCGGATTGACTTTAGATATGAGGTTTTCCTTTGAATTAGGAAGGTGTATATTCTTCCTGGTGTCTTGAATTTTAGAAAGAAAGCTCTCCTGAGTCTTTAGTGTATGTATAAAATTTCCCTTGTGCCATGTATTGAATGGGAGTCTGATCAACTTTTCGTGTTGAATAAGAGCCGCTTTTTCTATTTCATATTCAATGGGGGATTGGTTGGTTAGTATTTCCATAGCTGCTATTGGTGTGGTTTTGATAGCACCTGTAATTAATCTCAGACTTTGGTTTTGAAAGATTTGAATTTTTTTTTTTTTTTTTCTGTTACAAGATCTTCACTGCAGTAAGTAAATAATGGCTTTATATATACATTGTATGTTGTGTTAAGAGTTGCTTTGGAACATCCCCACTTCATTCCTGTTAGACGTTTTAATAGTGAAAGGCGCCTCTCTGCTCTTTGTATTACATTTTCTATTTGTTTGGTCCATGTAAGTTTGGTATCAAATGTAACTCCTAAATACTTTGCTTCCTTTGTTTCTGGTAATTGTTGACCCTCAAAATTTAGTTTTATTTTTAGTGGTTTTTTTTTTTTCTTAGTGAAAAGTTTGATTTTGTTGTATTAACAATCATTAAATTTTCTTTTGTCCACCTTTGTAAGTTGGTTAAGGATTGTTGCATGGTTTTTTCTAGTTCTGTACTTTTGCTTTTTGGTTTTGAAGTCCACATTACTAAGTCATCAGCAAGTAGTGCACACTTGACACCTGATTCTTGTATTTGTTGTGGCAGATCGTTAATAAATATATTAAAAAAGTGTTGTGCTGACCACTGCGCCTTGTAGTAAGCCACGGTGTACTTGTTTGTATTTGGATATATTTCTTCCATATCTGGTTGAAATAAAGCGTAGTGTTAGGAAATGACATAGCCATGAAAACATTGGACCTTGTATCCCTATTTTTTTACTTTCTTTAGTAGTTTTGTTCTGCATTTAGAATCATATGCACCTTGGAAATCAATAAAAATTGATAAATTATCTTCTTTTCTATTGAAGGAGTCTTTGATTTCTTGACTGAGAAGCAAGACTTGTTCATTTGTAGAGTGGAACTCTCTGAATCCAGCTTGACATGGGGATATTAAATTTTGTGATTCTAGAAACCAATTTAACCTGTTTGACACCATTCTTTCCATCACTTTTGCTATTATGCTAGTAAGAGCTATTGGTCTATAATTTTTTATTTCTGATGCTGTTTTGTCTTTCTTCAAGAGTGGGACAATTATTGCTTTTCGTCATTCAGCAGGTACAGTGGTTTTCCAGGATAGATTGTAGAGTTTCAGTAGTTGTTGTTTTGCTGTTTTTCCAAGGCTTTTTATGACTACAAAAAATGTACATCCCTTTAAAACACCCAAGTTATGCATTTTTTTTGGTGGAGTGAACCATTTCGGAGATATTTCTTGCTATTTCTGTGAATTTTGCAATACTTAAACTTTTCTCAAATGGAAGGACGTTATTTACTTGGCTGTGCAAAGAGAACGGAATTTAAAAATCCATCATATAGCGGTCAGTTTTAAAAGATTTGACTATCGCTCAAAGCCTACTGTATTCCCCTTGAGCCTACGAGATAATTAACAATAAGATAACTTCTACAAATATTTATCTCGGTTAACATGAAGTAGATAGAGGAATAAGTGTTTGTAAGAATAGCTTTTAGAGGAGTAGATAGTTTGTAGATAGTTCTTGTGTTTTTTACTTTTTCTACTGGTAAGTAGGGGAAGTATTGTATTCCACCCAAAAATTCGATGTCGAGATTTCACCGGAAATATATGTTTTGAGACCCTCTGAACCCCCAAAAATTTTTTTTAGAAAAAGGTCCGTGTTGTGTCTGTGTGTCTGTGGACAGCATAACTCAAAAACGAAAAGTAGGTTAAAAACGAAAGTTGGTATTTAAGTTTAATGTCCTTCAGGGATGCGACACGAAGATTTTGAGGAAAATAGCCCTACCCTAAACTACCCTTTACATGGACAATTTTTCGAAAATTTTGATTTTCTTGAAAAGGGCTCTAACGATTTTGATTAAAATGTCATATGTTTGAGTTAAGATAAACATTTGTACAAATTATCTTATTGCATATTTTATGACAAATGAAATGTATATATTGAATTTTCTGGCTATAGCCCCTGTAGTCGTATTTACTGTGGACTACTTTTACATAACTGGTAAACCGTTAGAGACAGATAAGATCTTACTGTGCAAAAAATGTAGATCTTGCTAAAATACACAATGTATGTCTGAATAAATTTTCTTGTAGGGTGAACCATTTCGGAGATATTCCTTGTTATGTGTGTGAGTTTCGGAAAACTTAACACTTTCGTGAAATGAAACATCGTTGTTCATTTTTTTTATGTTAAGTGTGCAAAGAGAACGGAATCTCAAAGCTTTAAAAGACTTGACTAATAGCTCAAAGCCTGCTGTATTCTAATATTCCCCTTGTACCTACAAGGAAATAAGCAATAAAATAATTTGTACAAATGTTTATCTTAACTAACACGAAGAAGATATAGGAATAAGAGTTTGTAAGAATGGTTAGTACAAGAGTAGAGAAAGTCATGTGAGCGCAGCACATCAGATTTTTTTATTTAAATTTAAGTTATTGTAATATATAAGGTACAGTTGAAAGGCTAATTTCAATAAGAAAGCGTATGCTTCCCATGGAAAGTTAGTGATAATGTGTAAAAGGAAATAGCGGGCCTATGAAGAAATTATACCTCAAGCAACGAAGTGTTCTCAGCTTTTGATGTGGGTTTCTGGATTGTAAACAGCGACCTGCAGTTTTTGCGCGGTACGTATGTAAAACGTCACTTTCTTAGTTATGCAGGGAGCTTTGAAGAACGCTTGTCGCTTTGTGTTCTTTTCACCTAGGGTCGTCTGTAGCTGAATTTCAGTGCACTTTAGCTTGTTGGGTGGAGGGTGGCAAGTTGTAGTAATGCTTGCCCAGGACAGAAGTCCCCGTGGGACACAAGCACTCGCGTTTTCTGGCTAAGGACGGACGTACGGACGGATTTAGTTAATGCGATCAACTGCGCGGTCATCTGGAAGAGGTAAAAAGTTGTGATTGCTTCGCGAGAGAGGATCCCTGAGAGAGGAGAAGAGATGGTCCAGTTGGCCACAGAGAACGGATTTACGAGGTAAAGTGTTTGGGAGGAGGCGCTCAAACACACACGCGTACCAAACTTATATGTGTGTCCAGGGTGGGGGAAATTGGAATTCAAACGACCTTACAGAGAAATCTCCTTCCTTCTGACCTATACACTAGTCCTTCCCACTCTAGCACTCGCAGCCTACGTCCATTCGGATTTAAAGCTCATTGGCAGTAATTAGACAAGGACCCTCCTGTCCAACACCCACTGAGATAAAAAAGGAAAATAAACGTTTCTTTCGCGACAATCTTCATTTGTTAGTTAATCTAGCATCATGTACTTGACGACAAACACTTTATCATACCGTGGATCTCAGAATAAGACATAAGAACTGAGTTTTCAAAACTTACTACAGCAGATAACTTTTCTAAATCGATCTGAAAACATGTAATTACTTGGAAAGGTAGAACCAGACTGAAAAATTCACTGTCATAGCCGGTATTTGAACCACGGATCTTTCGATGTCCTTCCGCTTGCTCTAATCACTGAACTACCGTGGCAACTCGGCACGACATTAAATTCTCTGACTCGGATTTTTCCCGGTAAAGCAGAAGGAGAGCTCAGATTCATATGTAATATCCTAATGGCGATTTAATAGTAATGTAAAAAGTAAAATAGTAATTACTTAATAGCAATGGGAGAGCAAAAAGCTTACGAATCGGCACGCCGTGTTTTTCCTGTCCGCGTTCTCGGCGCTCGTTGCCGTCTGCTACTATCATAGAAAGGCGCTGATGAAACCGTACAACATGCTTAAAACTACTTTTAAAGGCTTTACTTACCAACTTTATGAAATGAGATGCTGAAACTGGGCACCGTCGTCCATACATTTTTGGCAACTCTTTAGGAAATTATCCATAATTCGCCGTAGTTCAGGTTGAGAATTGCTCGCCATTTTCTGGCGGATATTTTGTTTTAATTCTTCCAGAGTGTGTGGCTTTGTCCTGTACATTTTGTTTTGTTACCACACTCTAGTAATAATTCTGTCCTGAAACACAAAATAATTGTTCTCATCGAAAGATTGGCCGTATGAGCTGTTGCAAAGTCTTGTTAAAAAGACAAAGTCACGCTCCCTGTATGTTAATTATCTTAAAAAAGGGGCAAAATTGTACTCACGTATGTACTATCTTTCACGAAAGTAAATACCCACCTTCGGTGAGATCTATGTGAAGGGTCACCTAGTTCTCAGGCGTACCTAAACAGATGGTAGGAGAATGAAATTAGTCCTATACGTATGCTTCCCTTGCTGTTCAGAGGGGATGGCAGCCATTGGCTCACCTCGCAACTTTGAAAAGCAATATTTCAGCAATCACTGTAAATTAAAGCGCCAATATTGCAAATTCAACGTTACTACGTCTGCAGAGAGTGTGTTACTATAGAGTTCTGATAAAATAGTGGACCGGAAGTTAAACACGATGTCAGTGTTGAGCTCTTTGCTTACCAAAGTAAGCTTAATAATCCACACTGAATTCCTGTGTTCGGTCTTAGCCGAGAGCGTTAAAACACTTTATAGCGTACCAAGAGTGGCCCCGTGAACGTGGATAGAATCCCACCCACCGCAAAGCTTTTTCTCCCTTTCCTTTCTGTTTTAACGGGAACACCGTTATTTATATAACATGTGTCAAATATATTATTATACAATAATATCACATTGCTGAAATGCGGTCGAAATTTTAGAACTGTAAGCTTTACAGGATTACAGTCGCTGCAGACGACACGGGGAATACGCCTACTTCAACTGTCAATCATTCTTCTACAAATTAATATCTAATATTTTCCGTGAAATAACCCATATTGAAATGCACTTTTCTATAAATGTCGGTGGTTACTAACATAATAAAGAATTTAGTTCCTCATGAACTGTCGATGCTTCGTTAGCTTACAGTGGATATAAGAAAGCACCATATCTTGTTCGTGTTAAAAAATACACGAAAAATAAAATGTTTCAGCCACAATAAAATAAAATAATCATTTTAGAAAATGAAATTATAACCTCAAGTTTGCGGAGCAGGTGTCTACTGCAACACAAGGTGGAGGGTTTGGTTATGAAGTT
Source organism: Tenodera sinensis (assembly GCA_030765045.1). NCBI lineage: Eukaryota > Metazoa > Arthropoda > Insecta > Mantodea > Mantidae > Tenodera > Tenodera sinensis. Next base: position 692,123 of record JAUKNM010000089.1, read on the forward strand.
AGTATCATTGTACTATAATATCTATCATATTTTAAATGTATTAATTACATCACTAAATCAATCCTCCATTACATATGGACGTGAATTTGAAGAGCAGTATTTTCAAATGTCTATCAACCAGAACGTATATCTATATTAGATAACTTTAATCGTTTCATCTTTGTTTGTCGTTAATAAAAACAACTTAAAGATCGTACCATCCACACTAAACACTGTGATACCTATGTTTGTTCTATATAATATTATTCTATTCCTAAATAAATGTAAACAGGACTGCAGAATCAGGATAAAGGCACACGTCTAGAAATTGAGTGAATGGGCACATGGCAACATTGTGTAGTCCAGAGGAAGACAGGTAACGCTGCTGTGACGTCAGCTCACTCAGCTCACATACTCCCACCGAAAGCCAGTTGAACTTGTGACGTCACAGCGGGCAAGAGGAAATGGCATACGGGACATGGTAATTTTAATGCTGACTGTTTCAATTACGGAATAGTTACAGATTATAAATAATTACATTTCGACTTTATGCCATATATATAAATTCTAGTTTATGTGAACAGTCATGTTATAACGCCAATAGAACAGAAATGATTACTATTCTGCCTGAGCTAGAGGAGAGCTATACAGAACAATTAGGTGGACATTTTCCGACATTTGTCGTTTCGCTTTTCTTTAACTACTTTGTCAATGTTAGGGCGTAATGTACGGCACATTTGTTACCGAAGACTGCATGTTAAATTGATCTGACAATATGCTTCGGGATTTTGACTTAGAAAGGTTCATAACAGAAAAGAATTGTTCGCACACATACGTAGAACCAAACATACATAATACCCGTGCAGCAAGGACATATAACCTCATAAATCTGGTTTGAGGAACATTCTTATGACAATCAGCCAAGTCTTCCTTGTGTTTATATTTGTCCTTCAGCAAATCGTCGCACTGTAAATTTATCAATTCAATTTGCTACCTGCTAGAAACATTGTTAACATCCAATGAATACGGGGTCGCAAAGATCTGAAACGTAGTTGACAATGTTTCTATATCTTGAAGCCTGGCCTCAAACTAGTGTGAAATACGGGGAACTGAACACAAACACAAAACCACAACACACCACACTACATGACGTCAACAAAAACACAAAATAAAAACAACATTCGCACTAACGCCGTTAAGATCCCTCAAACAACAAATAAACACCCTCAGACTAGGCTGAAGAGGGTTTTCTCTAAACAGCCCGGGCAAGTTGTAAACATGCCAAAATGACATTTTTCATATTCATTCTGTTTCCTGCAAGTAGCGCCGCTGATCTAGGCAGCATAGCAATACACCGCTCTCGCCTGACGTCACACGAACGTACAAGCTGGCTCTTCGTTTAAATACGTCACACGGCCCGAAGTTGTCTTCCCCTGGTGTAGCCCTTGCAAATAAGCCCTTGGAAACGCTGGCAGGTCCAAAGGTTGCTTCAGGCTGAGGTAATCTACAACTGAATAGCATTCTGTCTAATACATCATTAAGTGTTTAATCACTGGCATTAAGTTCTTTTAACTATCTATTTTTATGATCAGTGATACCCCATTTTCTTTCATATGGTACGTGATACACTAAATTCGTTTTCCTTTGAATGTTTTGAGTGTTATTATCGCATAGTATGATACTTGTGTTGTATTACTGCATAAAAGGTATAACTTATTGTAATATTGTCGAGGTATTTAATGTTCTAAAATAATTATTTTATTTTATGTGGCTGAAACATTTTATTTTTTGTGTATTTTTTTAACATGAACAAGATATAGTGCTTTCTTATATCCATTGTAAGCTAACGAAGCATTGACAGTACACGAGGAAGTAAATTCTTTAATATGTTAGTAACCGTCGACATTTATAGAAAGATGCCTTAGAATATGGGTTATTTAAAGGAAAATATTAGATATTAATTTGTAGAAGAATGATTGACAGTTGAAGTAGGCGTATTCCCTATGTTGACTACAGCGACTGTAATCGGTATCTTCTAAAGCTTTCAGTTCTAAAATTTAATCGTATTCCAGCAATATGATAATATTGTATAATGGTGTACTTGGCCCAGGTTATATAAATAATGATCTTCCGGTTAAGATATAAAGGAAGGGGGAACAAATTATGCAGTGAGTGAGATTCGATTCGAGTTCACGGGGCCACTCTATGTTCACGTTAGAGCGTTTTAACGCTCTTGGCTGGTGTGGATTATTAAGCATACTTTGGTAAGCAAAGAGCTCACAACTGACATTGTTTTCTACTTCTGGTCCACTATTTGATCAGAACCCAATAGTAACATATTTTCTGCAGACGCAGTAACGTTGAATTTCCAATATTGACGCTTTAATTTAGAGTGATTGCTGAAATATCACTTTTCAAAGTTTCGAGGTGAGGCAATGGCTGCCATCCCCTCTGAACAGCAAGGGAAGCATACGTATAGGACTAATTTCATTCTCATACCATCTGTTTAGGTACGCCTGAGAATTAGGTGACCCTTCATGCAAGTCTCACTGAAGGTGGGTATTTACTCTTGTAAAAGATAGTACGTGCGTCAACTGTTGACTCGAAAAAAATTGACTCTATAACTCAGAACCTAATATTGTTCATGAGGTACCTCTTCATGACGAAAAAGTTGGCGTGTGGTGCGCCATTAGCGGAAAAAGATTTCTCTGAGCTCCAATAAGTGATTTCTATCTTTGGGGTAACTTAATACATAAAGTGTACAAGACAAACCCACACGCCCTGAAGGAATTAAAACAAAATATCCGCCTGCAAATTGCCAGCATTTCTCAACGTGAACTACGGCGAGTGATGGATAGTTTCCTAAAGAGGTACCCAAATGTACGGGCAACGACGGTGGCCAGTTTCAGCATCTCCTTTCATAAAGTTGGCAAGTAAAGCCTTTGAAAGTAGTTTTAAAGAAGTATGGTTTCGTCCGCACCTTTCTATGGTAGTGGCAGACCACAACGAGCGCTAAGGATGCGAACAGGCAAAACACAGCACAGCCGGTTCTTAAGCTTTTTGCTCTCCTTACTTTAAGGCCTGGACTTCATAGTTTAACCAAGGTCAATCAATGGCAATTAATTGTTCTTTCACACATTAGTCGTGTGTAGGACAAAGATTGGAATAGTGGAATCAGGCTAAAAAATTCAGTGCCATAGCCGGAATTGGAACTTCGAACCTTCCAGTCCTACACAAGGCTAGTGTGAAAGATCAAGTTATTGCCATTGATTGTTATTATGGTTGGTTAAACGTGCCAGCATGTTGTATGATAGCTCAGTAGTTAGAGCAACCGAATGGAGACCGGAAGTTTCGTGGTTCAAATCTTGCTATGACATTGAATTTCTGAGTCTGATTCTACTTGTAAATTTCCAATCTTTGTCCTACACACAGCTCGTGTTATAGAGCAACTGCCATGTAACTATTATTAAAATATTAAAAGAATAATGCTTTCTTTGGGGTACACGATTATTTATTGTATTATAAATAATAGAGTATGTACAATAGGTATGGAATATCAAAATGTTTTACGAAAACTTTTTGAGATAAATTATACAATATGATACCAGTGTTCGAAAGAGGTTCACTATTCAGGTATAGACTGTGACAGTATAGTTAATTTGCTTAAATAACACACTATTTTAATATTTATATAATCTGAATCTCAATTCAGTTTTACATATGAATACGTATAAATTTTATTCGTTCAGCTGTTTCCTTGCTATTAAATTATTGAACTTGTTTCATGGACTTCCAAATTTGACATTTAAGTATTAAAATCATGTAGAGTAGGATTAAACAAAACACTGACGTTGTGATTTAAGGAATGAAGGGAGGGGGGGGGGGGGTTGCACCTCGACCCAATAGGAATCTATTGCGGTCTACCACGTACCGCGCTGCCAATCAAACCTGAAAGATGACAAGGGGGTGAAGTGAGAAAACGAATGAAAGGAATTCTTGGAGTAAAGAATTCACTCAGTGATTCCAGGCATTCGCCCAGTGATAAGGGGAAACCACGGAAAAACCCAAGTCAGAATGGTCGGACGACAGGGATCGAACCCGCGACCTCCCGAAGCGAGTCGCACACGTTTCCGTGGGGCCATCTCGCTCAGTAAACACCAATATTATTCAACACTACATGGTTTACACTCTTAAGCTGAAAATCCTTGAACATGGCTTTCCTCAGTAAACGTGAAAGACTGTAAGTCCTAATGTTTGGTTATGGGAACAGGAGTCAACAAGAGGTGCGTGATTTGTTTAAGGGGACAACGTAGTCTGAACATACAGGAGGTGCATCTTAGTGAGTTAAATTAACTGAAATTGCCACTTCTCTTAAACTTCTCCATGTTTTTGCCTGAAATGTTTTATGAATTATTGTTCTATAAATCATGAAAATTACTTCAGGTGGTTATTTGCATTGACAGTTTATGCGGTATAGTCCATAAAACTTATTTCAACCAGTAGAAAAATAATACAATTTACTCCTATAACATGTGAATTCATGTACCCTTTTCTCTGAACCTATAGCAATACAGAATCACAATTTTGCTTACTTGTTCTTAGTATAACCAGCTATCTTCAAAACTTCAATTACACTGGTCAACAAAAATGAAGTTATTTTAACCGCCAGAGATGAAACAAAATTTTTCTAGACCAACTTTCTTAGCTGAATTTGTAACTGTTTTCAGTTTTCTTCTATCACGTATAGTTTTTCAATTTTAGCTAACTTATGTAATCAACAAATGACACATTTTAAAGTAAATACATAATCTTAAATTTATTATTATATGAGCAACATACTTAATACAAAACTTAAAACTAAAATGTTTCCGATTAAAGTCGGTGCCCTAAATCCAAATCTGTTGTTAATATTTCCGCATAATTTCAAAATTATTGAGTAATGTCCAAAAAACATATGACACTTTTTGAAAAATATGTGAAAATATATATATTACATTCCATTGGCAGAAAGGTAAAGAAAATTACTGTTTTCAACATTAATTTGGTACAAAACAAACATAGAAACTGTGAAATTAGTTCTTATTTCAATTGTTTATAAATACGGAAAAATAAAGTCAGTTGTTCACAATTGCGAGTTAAAAATGCTTGCTAGTCGATTGTCGTTTGTGTGATTTCTCTGCATTGTCACGATTCAGCATCCATCAATAATATGCCATCATTTCCTCAGTCCAGAAACCCTGGTAACGATTCCCCTTGACTTTGGTGTCCTGGTGAAATCTTTCGCCCATTTCATCACTTACATCCCCAAAGTTGGCTGGAAAGAAATCTAAATGGGAATCTAGGAAATGAATTTTCAGTGACATGCGAACACTCATTTCTTTATAAGCATGAAGCAGTTCCAGCACTCCTTGTTTGTAGTCAGGTGACTTTGTTTTCCCAGGAAAATTCATGCAAAACCTCTTGAAGCAGTTCCACCCCCTCAGTTCAGTCTCATTTAATCTTTTTGGAAATTCTTCATCACGCAACAGTTACCTTATCTGTGGTCCCACAAACACACCTTTCATCAGTTTTGCGGCTGATATGAAACTAAACTTCTCTTTCAGGTATTCAAATCCACTTGAATTGGCCTTTCCAAGAGTTTTTAAAAAACTTTTCACTAGTCCAAGCTATATGTGGAGAGGTGGAAGTAGTACTTTTTCAGGATCTACCAGTGGACGTACTTGACATTTTCTTCTCCTGGGTTGATAGTGCTTCTTTGCTTCCAGATATGTTTGACGTAATGTTCTTCTGTTTTCCGACTGTCCCATAGGCACAGCAAGCAACAGCATTTTGTAACCCACCACCCTGCATTCCCAATAGCATGCCTAGAATTTTCAAATCTCCACAGATATTCCACTGGTGGAAGTTGTAATTAATTGCTTCTAATACCACACTTATATGTTCATAACTTTCCTTTACATGGACAGAATGGGCAATGGGTACAGATGGCTTCATTTCTCCATTATGTAGAAGAACCACTTTTAAACCTTTCTGAGACGAATCAATAAACAATCTGCAATCCATGCACTGTACTTTTGTTTCTGTTCTTCAAACAGGCCATTCACTTCATTACAGACTACCATTGCACCGTCTAAAGAAAATAATTTTTCCCAAACTTTGCTTCTTCTCCTGTAATGAGAAATCCTGACATCCTTCTCGAGCATATCTTTCTCCTTCAGCCTAGATGCTAGTAGTTCTGATTTGTCCTTCGAAAGTGAAAGGTCTCTAACAAGATAATTTAATTTGGACTGATTAAATTTCTGTGTTTCAGAAGTAGGAACGTCAGGAACAAAGTCAGGATCTAGGCCCACAGGATTATTATTAGTTTCAAGTCCTGTTTCTTGGAGCCTTTCAGGTTCACTTTCTGGAGGAATAGAAACAGGAAGCAGGTCGTTATGTGGGACTGGTCGCATTGCTGATAAAAGATTTGGATATATAATTTTATGTTTGTTCTTTGCTGAGAATCCTTTAATATTCACACAGAAAAAATAGCAGTCGTCGATGTGGTTCTTTGGTTCCCGCCAAATCATTGGTACATCAAATGGCATCGAACTTTTCCTTTTCAGCATCCATTCCCCTAAACCTGTCACACATGGCTTGAATATGATGTGTGGGGCCCAATGGTTATCCTGATCGCCCAGTGGAATGCCCAGGTATAGCTGGTACAATTTCTCATATCTTGAGGTAGTAGTATGCCGCTGTGATTTAGGTTTGAATGAACCACATACGTAGCAAACATTGTTTGGGTGATTGATACATTAACGGGGCATAGTAATGGAAGGCATTTTGCAAAACCGAAAAAGAAAAAAAAATATACTGATTTCGCTCTATTTTCTAAGATCTACACCCTAAGACAAATAAATAAAAAAAATGAGCAGACTCTGGAAGCATATATTTGTCTAAGTCCATGTCGTTTCCTCGACCGGTTTACAATGGTGTCACGGAATGCGTCTGTAGTGTCGTTCTGTTGTCATTTCTGATATTGAGTCTAAACTATTCAATGTGAGCGGACGGCCGTGTGATTGGACTTAGACAAATATACGCTTTTTTGTCTTAGGGTGTATATCTACAAGTTGCAGGATAAAATACGTATTTGTGCACCAAGTTTCCTGGCAACAAACACAACAAACAAGCATTAATGTACACTCACCTTTTCTTTTTAACTTGAAGTCTAGTTGTATTCACACCAGCTGGATTTCAAATTTTCACGCACGCTATTATAAACTGCTATCTCTACACCACTAATATAGACACCTGTTAGTGTGATTGTTCTTACTGCAACTGAATTGCTATCTGGGATGTACTGCAATGCAATTTGCTTACATTCGTTGGTGATTCATTGCTTATCTGCAGTGTAATAGGACACTTAAGGGATATAACATAGCTTTCTCTTTCCCTTGTGGTGTGCTACAGTAAATAGATTCTACAGTTCTTAAGCAGAGTAAAACGTAAATCGAAAATTACGGATAAACAGAAAACTATACGTGATGGGAAGGAGATCGCACCGGTTCTGAAACCAGCGCAATGGCCTTCACATCTTGCACCAATCAGATTTTCTGGCGGAAATTCTTTGTTGACCAGTGTTATTTACGTATGTATAAGAGTTTACTAGAAATTAAAAAAGAAAATTATTTGCAATGTCAAAAAAATAAAAATGTGGAACATTTTCAATGTTGTTGCTTTCCTAATATCACTAATATATATGATAAAATTATTATTGTGGTTCAGAAAGTTCAACTATGTGTTGTATGCATATACTGAAAATTTCAGCTATGTATCTCTCATGCTTTCGGAGTCAAAGGTACACGAATCCACATATTTTAAGAGTATATTTTATTATTTTTCTGTTGGATGACAATTTTTATAGACTCAACCACATAAGCTAGCAATGCAAATAACTTCTTGAAATAATTCTCATGATTTATATAATAATTCATAAAAATTTCAGGAAAAGTCATCCTGAACTTTAAGAGCAATAGTAGTATAACTTAATTTAACTGACTAACTTAATGAGTTGCATAACTTAATGTCAAAGAAAAACTGTGTGGTTAAATTTCAACCTATTCATGTGTAAAATTTTGTTGAGATTTAGAAAACTTCAACATTAAAACAGGGGTCCTTAAGAATTGACTTTTCTGTTACATGTTTTACATTTGAGGAGTAAACCTTTATGGAACATCGGTATTCCGAACCGCTTTCGTTAATCAAAATGTTTTTTTTTTTTTCTAAAATTATATTTTAAGAAGTTACCAGTAATATTCCATGTACCAATGTATATACCACCGTATTGTGTTCTTATTTATAAACACAGCGTAAAAATTCTAATAGTGTAAGAAAACTATAAGTCAGGTGTAAACGAATGAACAGTTTGGGCTAGTTTCTTGCACCTTTCTTCAACACGGTGTGCGAAGGGACATCAGCTCCTACTTGATGAACAGGGTCCTCTTGTACAATTCCAGTCTTTTCTTCTAGGAGAAGTATTTTATTCGACCCAAAATTTCGATATCGAAATTTCACCGCAAGTGTATGTTTTGAGACCCTCTAAATCCAAAAAGCAGCCTTAGAAAAAGCTCTGCGCGCGCGTGTGTGTGTCTGTCTGTGAACAGCGTAACTCAAAAACGAGAAGTTGGTTAAAAACCAAAGCTAGTATTTAAGTTTAACATCCATCAAGAATGAGACACAAAGATTTTGAAGAAAATTCCTCCACCCTAAACTACCCCTTACATGGCAAATTTTTAGAAAATGGTTCTAACGATTTAGATTGAAATGTTTAAGATATTTTTATGGCAAATTAAATGTATATTTTTAATTTTCTGGCTATAACTCATGTAGTCCTATTTACTCTTGATGACTTTTACATAGCTGGTAAAGCATTAAAGATACACCAAATCTTACTATACAGAAATGTAGATCTCGTTAACAATTTGTGTCCAAATGAAATTTTTGTGGAGTGAACCATATCGGAGATATTCCTTACTATTTGTGCAATAGTTATACTTTTCTCAAATGGAAGGTTGTTATTCACTTTTTTATCTCTTGGCCGTGGAAGAGAACTAAATTTCAAAGCCTTCATATAGCAATCAGCTTTTAAAGATTTGATTATTGCTCAAAGCCTACTGTATTCCCATATTCCCTGCGCATCTACAAGGAAATAGCAATAATATAATTTATGCAAATATTTATCTAGACTAACATTAAGAAGATAAGGGAATAATAGTTTGTAAAAATAGTACAATAGGAGAGAAAGTTATGTGAGTGCAACACATAAGATTTTTTCTGTTTCATTTTCACATCTCTGAGAATCTGTATTGCTTCTTTGATCTGTTTCGGCCATTCAAGGCAGTGTCTTCCTTTACATTATTTTCCTCAGGTTTTATTTTACCTATTTTGTGCTGTTTATTATGAAAAAGAATGTCTTTTCTTACCAACGCTTGTTGCTCTATCTACTTCATGTCAATCGAGATAAGCGTTTGCAGAAATTCTCTTATTGCTAATTTTCTGGTACGTGCAAGGTAATATGGGAATACAATAGGCTTTAAGCGATAGTGAATTAATTTATACCTGGTCGCTATGTAATGACTTGGAAATTTTGTTCTCTTTGTATGGCCAACAGAAAAAAAGAATCAATAACACATTCCTGTTTGAGAAAAGTGTAAGTATTGAAAAATTCAAAGAAATAACAAGGAATAACTCGGAAATGTTTCACTCCACAAAAATTATACTTGACATCAATTGTGTGTTTTTAACTAGTAGTAAGATTTGTGTAGTAATATTTTGTCTAAATCTTACGGTTTACCAGTTATACAAGTCATTCGGAACGAAGGGGACTTCTGAGGACATTCCCAGCAAATTCGAGGTATGCATATAATTTGTAATAAAATATCTTAAACATATGGCATACTAATCTAAATCGTTAGAACTGTTTTTGATAAAATCAAAATTTTCGAAAAATGTTCCGTGTAAATGGTAATTTGAGAATAGAAGATTTTCTTGAAAATCTTTGTGTTGCGTCCTGGAAAGATGCTGAACCTAAATACCAAGTTTGGTATTTAACTGACTTAGGCTTTTGAATTATGCTCTATCTCTCTCTCTTTCACACACACACACACATACACACACAGAGAGAGAGAGAGAGAGAGAGAGAGAGAGAGATACTAGTAGAGTAAATAAAAATGACTTGCACGTTTACACAGAAGGCATATGATTTGTGAAGAAACTTGCCACTTGAATGAAACCTGCTTCAAATATTTGGTATAGGTCGCGCGTTACTTCTTGACGAATGAAAATTTTATATGAAAGGTTGAATGCGAGTCTCTACTCAGCTTTTGCGGGAACGGGAGAGAGGAGGTACAGTCTGCAGTGAGATGACGCGCATGCTTCTGAGCTGAAGTAGTACAACACTACAAATCAATTTATGACACTTGCAGTAATATCAGCCACACGTATACCTCTATAACTGTTTCCACTTAACTTTCTTGCATTTATTCTATTCCCGACATCTCTCCCTCGTCTGAATTGCCATTTTCGTTGCATGCATACATACATCCGTACCGCACAAAACTTCTGCAGTCGACTGTATACACAAGCGCGACAGAGGAAAACAGAGGTATCTGTTATCGTAGCATAAACATTTGCTGACCTGTTTATTAAGGGTAGGCTCACTCATTGGATTTCTGCTCAAGGTCATTCGTCAAGAACGAACGCGCAACCTATACATCCTAACAACTACGGTATAATCTGCAGTATTAAATAACTTAAATAAGACCTTTCATCCTAGAAAGGAAGGAATGCATTTATGTTGCAATAGAAATAAGTATTGCCCCAGTTATATGGGTAACTCACCCTAACCGAAATTCGAACTCGGGGCCTCTTCAATGTGAAGCAGACAAACTATCCCCCCATCACAGAGGCCAGTTGCCGTTCATTTTATTCTCTAAGTTTCGTTATGTACTGTTGGTTTTCTGTTAGATATTGAACCCCCGCCACACACGCGCGCGTATACTTTCTTGCACACTTCCACACTGTTTTATAAGCGATTTGAATTGAAACATTTATTTTATCTGTAGTAATACGGTGTGTTCATAAAAATACTGTCATACCTTAAACTGATATTGCATCACTTTGGATAATCTTATTTAAATTAAATTGATGACAAGAAAAACTCAAATGTTCGATAAATGTTCTGGTCAACAATGGAAAACAATGGACGAGATCACAGGAATCGCTGGAATCAAACATAGAAACCGAACTGAATGCATTCACTTTGTGATTGTCGATATGGTTTCATTATTGAATATTTAGCAGGCAGGTTACATGTGAATGCTTTTAAAATTGTGTTGTTAATAAAGAAGCTTCAAGGAGTTACGGAAAACCCTCAAGAACGTAGTTGGGTGTCTTTGGAATATCATAGCACGTGGTTTCGGCGAAGGTTTCAACATAAAGATCCTACACATACGTCAGTTTTGAAGTAGATAGATACCGTGATTTTTGTGGATTAATGGCTGCATATGTTATCAAAGGAAAGGCCATCGGGGAGACCATCAGTTAATGCGGGAGTTGCAGAAGTGCTCGAGACATTTGTTTGTAGTCCTAAGAAGTCTGTTCGTAGAGCTAGACAGCAGCTAAACATCCCTATATCCACTGTATTTAAGATCCTGCGTGCACGACTGAAGCTTCACCTCTACAAACTGTAATTACTGCATAAGTTGAAACCTGATGACCCTGCAAAATGATTACACTTCTGTGAACATTTATTGGTACTAATGCAGGATAATTTAAATATGTCAGGAATGGGAATATCGCCTAGATGTCTGCAGCGTCACTCATGGGGGCCACATTCAATGTCTATGAGGTATACTAAAAAATATTAATGAAAACTAAAAACAAAATAAAAGAATACTTGAGTTTTTCTTTCGAATGACGCCAATTTCATTTCAATATGATTATTCAAAGCGACGTAGAGCCAGTTTAGAGTATGACAGTATTTTTATGGACATTCTGTATTTTTCTCTTTTTATATGCATTGTATGTGTTTTCTCAAGTCTCTTAATAGCATTCGCTGTGAGAATTAAGGCCTTTGAAAGTATATTTCAGCGGTATCTAAGAACTGGCAACATTATTGCTGAGCCACTTGTTCCCTCTTTTCTCTCTAGAGGTAAAGAAAAGTAGATTTTGAGTATTACCGAAATCCTTTACTTTTTTCCATCTTCTTAACTAGATATCTGAGACAAACGTATCCCGCTGCATGATCCATTTTGTCGATACTAGTTGGGTTTAAACCTTCAATCTTCCTTAGCAACCCCACGTTGGCGTATGCTTTTCGGTAGCATGGGATTGCTCCGGAATGAAACTGTCGCCTGCAATAACAGTGGATGGAGAGGAAAATTAACGGCAATCCGTACTACATCGCCGACTTTCCATCAATCCTACTAGCTGCAAGGTTCTCAGGAATCGAATTTTGCTTCTCTGTTTATGTACTGGGGCAACGCACAAAGAACTGTAGGTATTAGTTTCTACACATGAAGAATAAGAAAATGCATATAAATTACGTTCTCGATGTTTTTAAAATTTCCTAAAGTTACACTTGTAACCAATACATGGACTAAAATCCCACACGAGCAGCGCTGATTGATTCCCCAAGATTTCTCAGAAAGACGGTTTCATAAATTTGGTTTAAGGGCGCTCAACTTCTAGGTCATCAGCGCGGTTTCATAAAGCCGAATACTTTTAATCCTCATGATTCCAAAGCTTTCAAATTTCCTAACTTGTGTTTTACTTCCTAATAATACTGTATTTCCATAAGAACCATATGGTACTTTCATAAGCTAGGTGACTATCTAGCAAATAGTCACAGCAAGTGTTAATTTAGACATATTTAGCACTTCAAATTAGCAACAAATACTTTGTGTAGTAAGTGAACTCTTGAACATTTTTAACCCCTAGCGCAACAAGCCTTCTTGGGCTAAGGCTTACTACCAGGCCGCTGCGTCCCTCACATCTGCCTAATACATGCGTCGTGAGTAGGGTGCAGAGCTGGAGTGTGGGACGTGCTCAGCGCCCTGAACCTTCCCGGCCTTAGCGACCTGGGGTCGCTACTTCTTATCAAATAGCTCCTGAATTGGCCCCTCAGGGACCTAGCTAGGCTGAGTGCACCCGGTGGCAGATCACCCAGAGGGGGAAAAATCCCCACGCCGGTACCGGGTATCGAACCCGGATGCTCCGCACCAGAGGCACACGCGCTATCACTGCGCTACGGAGGTGGTCGAATATTTTTAATAAATTAAAATTAATAATAAGCTTTATTGATTGTTATCAAGTGATACTGTGACCATTGTTCGCACGTAAATCCATCTCCTTTCAGTTTTACAGGTTTTGCAAGTGATAGCAAGTGTGTGTGTTTCATTACTTCACTAATACAGGTAATTCTGTCGTTCAAATCTCGCCAGAACCGTCATAGTTTCTGTTTCTTTCTTTCTTTTTCCCCCCCAGATTTACCAAATCCTCACAAGTGGCGAATCCCGGGAAGGTACCCTAAACTTAGAGCCAGTACGTTTCTTTTCTAAATTTCCTTTTCCGACTATAATTTCATTTAATGTATCACCAATGTCCAACCTCTGTGGTGCTGTATGTAGCAAGGAAGTCATTGACTCTATGACAACTTGTGGAGGGGGACCTAGCACCCCGACCAAAAGGTGATCTTTTGTGCCTATGCCCCTGACGGGGTACTCCCCGGTAAGATAGATGAAGCAAATGTATCCTAAGAGCACCCGGAACGTTAGCACGACTGAGCAGGTGGCAGGGGCCCTACATTTTCCCAGTTAGAAGCACCCCGGCGGAGGCTGGTTTGGCAACCCCTCCCCCTCGGACTTACACCGTCCAATGGTGGGCTCGGAAACCAGTAGGCTCGCCTTCTAATCTGGGGGGCAAGATTTCCCCCTGCTGTCTTGCAACCCGAAATGAAACCTAACGGGATGAAGGGTGAAATTAAATGAGTGATGTAACGAAATGGAGAGACAAAAAATTCGGAGGATATGGAAATCCTTCCCAGCATCTGCCTGCCGACCCGGTGAAACCTCCGAAAAAACCCATGGGTCACGAAGATCTGCCACGAGGATCGAACCCGCTACCTCTCGAGTGCGGGCCACTGACGTTAGCGCCTGAGCCATCTAGTTAAGGAAGGGCGGTTATGCCACCAGTACTAATATTTTTTAGGTAATTGAGGTTACAAATAATTATCTAATGACAGCTAACATAAGTTCGAAAGCGCAGCAAAATTTCGTACCTAAGAAACATCATAAGAGGCGGATTCCGTGAGATAATTACAATGCGAGAGCAATGACCTTTTTTGTACTTTTAGTATAAAAATTAAAGTGACTTCCTAATTTTATTAGCTTTTATTCCAAACAGAACCGTAGATATAAATGACATAGAATACAACTCAACAATACGTTTTAAGGTAAGTGCACCAAATAAAGCCATGCTACGGCTTGAGTCATTGTTGATTCACATTTACCGGACCAAATATTGGCAAACATATATTGCTCCTCGGGGTAAAGACCAGGGGTTCCAAATAAGGCCACTTCAAATTATTTTACTTGAGGAACAAGACAGAAGTGATTACGCGAATAATTAAGTAAGATTCTGAATAAGAATATGTTTTGTTAAAGAAAAGTAATGAAATATGAAAGCTCACTAATGACAAATTTACTTATACAAATCAAAAAATCAAAAAGAAAAAAATGACAATTGTTAACTTAAGCCTAGTCCAATTCTGAACAGTGAAATATTAATCGTATCTTGCTTTTTTATAACAACACAAAGTTCATGAACATATCTGCGAGAACATTCACACCTTATCATAACTATCATTTTGTCCTCTGTGCAAATATGACAGCACCAGCCTGCCCTTGTAGGGCTACACATGCTCTCTCTCTCTCCCTCTCTCTCTCTCTCTCTCTCTCTCTCTCTCTCTCATTTTACCAACGAAAACCACAAATATGATGCCATCATAAAAATGCTTATACAGTACGAAAGTAGGTACATTAAAAAGTAGGTACATTAAATACGATTTAACAATATACAGGTGGAAGGGAAGGCTTGTGTAGCTTAAAATCAAATCGCCATTGTGTCAGCCGTGAAATCACTGGATACTCTCTAAATAATGATGATGATAATAATACTAATAATGATACTTACAATAACAACAACTATAATAATAATAATAATAATAATAATAATAATAATAATAATAATAATAATAATAATAATAATAATAATAATAATAATAATAATAATAATAATAATAATAATAATAATAATAATAATAATAATAATAATAATAATAATAATAATAATAATAATAATAATAATAATAATAATAATAATAATAATAATAATAATAATAATAATAATAATAATAATAATAATAATAATAATAATAATAATAATAATAATAATAATAATAATAATAATAATAATAATAATAATAATAATAATAATAATAATAATTTGTTTGTTAACTACAATGCGACGCTGTTAATTGCCAGGATCATATCAGCATCGCCGGTATGCCTGTGTTTCGTCCCGCAGGAATTCTTTTACATGCCAGTAAACCTACTGACACGGGACTGTCGCTTTTCAGCATACTTGAAAACAATCTGTCTGGGCCAAATTTGAACCCACGACTTTGGGATCAGTAGGCTAGTGTCTAACCAACTGAGCCACCCAGACCAACATACCCACCGAGAACCAAAAGATTCCGAACGTGCTGCACGATGTTTTGCCTGTCCGGGCCCTCGGCGCTCGTTGCCGTCTGTCACTATCATATGGTTTTATCTGCGGATGGAACCATACAAACTCTTTAAAACTACTTTTAAAGGCTTTACTTATAAACTATATGAAAGGAGATGCTGAAACTGGGCACCGTGGTCCGTACATTTTTGGGACCTGTTTAGGAAACTATCTGTCACTCGCCGTAGCCCACGTTGAGAAATGCTGGCAATTTCCTGGCGGACATTTTGTTTTAATTCTTCCACGGTGTATGGGTTTTGTCTTGTACACTTTATGTTTCAAGTTACCCCAGAGATAGAAATCGCAGGAGTTAGTTCGGGGACTGAAGGAGCCACAAATCTCTACTAATAATTCTGTCCTGGAACACACAATTGTTCCCATCGGATTGGCTGTATGAGCTGCTGCAGAGTCCTGTTAAAAAAAGCCAATCATGTTCCCTGTCTGATATTCTTTTAAAAAAAAAGGGGGGGGGGAAGCTGTATTCGCGTACACCTGTGTGGGTGTCAACTGTTGACTCGATAAAAATTGGCTCTATAGCTCTTTCTCCGTTAATGGCGCACCATACACCAATTTGTTTCGCATAAAGGGGTACTTCATGAACAATTTTGGGTTTCTCAGAGCTCCAATAACGATCTCCTTTCATAAAGTTGGAAAGTAAAACCTTTAAAGGTAGTTTTAAAAATGTTGCATGGTTTCATCCGTGCCTTTCTTTGATAGCGGCAGACGGCAACGATTGCGGAGTACGCGAACAGGCAAAACACCGCGCAGCTGGTTCGGAATTGTTTGACTCTGTCGGTACTAAATGAGTGGACGATTGAACATACAGAATATTATCTAATGCTATCAGCAGTGGGAATGAGAAAATTGTTAAACTCAAGATAAGCTAAAATCAGAAGAGGTACAATACTCTTTTCTAGAGTTTATTTTGCATGGAAATTGACACTATTTGCATGTGCAGTGATTAAAACCGCGACTTGATGACGTGGCGTCTTAATAACTGCATATTGATACCATTATGGTTCAATAAATGCCGGCCCTCATAGCCGTGGTCGCTGGAGCGTGTCTTTGGTGCTCCGCCGCACAGATAGTCGCGGATTCGAGTCCCACCTCGGGCGTGGGTGTCTGTTGTGTGTACGCATATGTGTATATGTGAAAGAGTAAACTGAGTAAATAACGGGAAAAACAATGGACAAATGAGAAAGGTTAAAAAAAGAAGAAAAAAGAAGAAAAAAGGGAAAGAGATATAGAAAAAAAGGAGTTCGAAAAAAAAAAAAAAAAAAAAAAAAAAGAACAAGCTGAGGTTTCATCCGATAGATTCGCATTCTAGCAAGTATATTGTAAGATAAACGTCTGTGATTGGGCGATGTTTCAGGCATTGCTAATCATTATTGGTCAATATCAAATGTACATGGTTTATGCGTGGAATAGTCCATATAAAATATTCCTAAGGCTGTATAGACTTTAATCAAACTTAAACATGTTATAATAATTCTTCTTCTAACGATTCTGTCTCTAGTTCAAATTTCCTTGTATAAGGACATCTATAACTGATAACTTTTTAAGACATTTCCCCTAAAACAACAATATGTACTTAATTTTAAACGGGCTTTAACCAAATTCAAACTGAAATGTTACTCTTGTACGGGCAATGTTTTGATATCACACTGTCTAGTTATTTGGTGATCTAGTTATTTGGTGAGTACAGGCAGAAAAGCTGACGAATAGCCGCAAGCACAGCTAAAAGGAGAAAAGGACCTTATTAACGTTAGAATGTCCGGCCCTGTCAAGCAACCTTGAAGACCCATTTGAGCCATTTTGACTCCCCTTCCAATTGATTAAATTATTCACATACTACGCGCAAGTTTGCACACAGCATGCTAATTACCTGTCTTACAGCACTGTCAATGCTTTTAAAAGCAATTTTTTCTCACGCTTATCTAAAGAACAGTGATGAAATTAGAATAGCTATACTATGACATTAGGATTCTAGTTTGTTGTCAGATTAGTGTTAGAAATAAAAGATTGTTGTGGCATTATTGCATGCAATTCTTTTGTTCAACAATGCACTGCTTACAAATGATATGGAAGAAAATGAACATATTAAAACAACATAAAGCAATTTTGTGCACTCTTTCGGAAAGCCGTATAGCACACTTACCTGAACTTTGTGTAAACAAATAGAAACATGTTGTTTCAGGAAAATAAGTGTATGCAAATATGAACCGAAAGATGTGAGCTATTTTGGTTTGCGACTTACGCACGTGTACTTAAATTTGGCAGCGCTTCTTTCACACTAATTTCTTACAATGTTTACAAATCCCTACTGTGTATTTTTACTTTCTCTACCGGTAAGTAGGGGAAGTACCATTGTATCCCATCCAAAAATTCGATGTCGAGATTTCACCGGAAATACATGTTTTGAGGCCCCCTGAATCCAAAAAAAGCCTTTTTAGAAAAAGGTCCGTGTGTGTGTCTGTGTGTCTGTCAGTCTGTCAGTCTTTGGACAGCATAACTCAAAAACGAAAAGTCGCTTAAAAACCAAAGTTGGTATTTAAGCTTAATGTTTTTCAAGAATGTGACACGAAGATTTTGAAGAAAATAGCCCCACCCTAAACTACCCTTTACATGGAAAATTTTTCGAAAATTTTGATTTTCTTGAAAATGGCTCTAACGATTTTTATTAAAATGTCATATTTTTAAGATATTTTGATGACAAATGAAATGTATATCTTGAATTTTCTGGCTATAGCCCCTGTAGTCGTATTTACTCTGGACGACGTTTGCATAACTGGTAAACCGTTAGAGATAGACCAAATCATACTATACAAAAAAATGTAGATCTTGCTAAATGCACAATTTATGTTTCAATAAATTTTCTTGTAGGGTGAACCATTTCGGAGGTATTCCTTGTTATGTGTGTGAGTTTCGCAAAACAGAACTTTCGTGAGATGGGTCATCGTTGTTCATTTTTTTATATGTTACGTGTGCAAAGAGGGTCATCGTTGTTCATTTTTTTATATGTTACGTGTGCAAAGAGAACGGAATCTCAAAGCTTTAAAAGATTTTACTATTGCACAAAGCCTACTGTATTCCAATATTCCCCTTGCACCTACAAGGAAATAAGCAATAAGTTAATTTGTACAAATGTGTATTTTAACTAACACGAAGAAGATATAGGAATAAGAGTTTGTAAGAATGGTTAGTATAAAAGTAGAGAAAGTCATGTGAGTGACAGTATTTCGTAGTAGAGATTATAGTTGTGCTCGTGGGCTCTTTTCATTTTTCATTGTCTTCTTAATTTTGCTGTTTCATGTTGTGTCGTGAGAGCTCTGTTCAGAAATTCCAGATGATTTATCTTTTCTTTGGTGATTTCCTTGTAAAGCATTGGGGATCAATGTAAAAATTTTGTTCTGCATTTGCCGATGAATCTCAACAGTTGTATGCTTTCGAGTGTGGTCAGTTATAAGTCTGTCGATGGACAAGCGCCAAGTACTAGCAGGACTACCCTTTACAACATTTCTACTATGCATATCCTGTTATAATAATGGATAATAATAATTCATACCTTTGGAGCACTGTGTTGGATAATTATTTATGGACCTATCCTCTCAGAAGTAAATACTGGGAGGCAAACTGGCACTATTGGGCATTTTGAGTAAACCATACAATTTTTGTTGCAATTCTTACTTGCATGTGATCAAATTGCCTTAGCTTACTGCAACAATACTTATAAGGCACCAAGGATTTTGTCATGCTATTTTGCAAATATGAGTAATGGTTTAAAACACATTCGAAAAAGAGTCAAAATGACTCCAGGCATTCAGCGTTAATAATTAGAGTAAGTTATAAGGTCACAAGTTTTAGTCGAAACGCCTATTTATCTTTTGTATCAGCCACAAAGCTGATCAGTACATGATTCTGCATATCCATAATTCAGTTTGAAAATGAAATAAAGCTTTTTTATTTGGTCAACAGAATATCAAGAGCATACATAATGCTTGTATGCTCTCCAATATTTAATTTACTTCCAGTATACAGGGCAAATCACAGATTGTTATACATTACTGCCAGCCAAAGCCTTTTCTCTTTCTCTTTGCTGAGGATTCAGGTCATAAATTCACCCATCCCATTCCGTCTCCTTCCCCTTCATCCAGACCCCTTCTCTCCAAGCAATACAGAGTGAAGTATCAACTCTATGAATATTGCATGCAATTTTGTGGCTCCAGTAAAGGAACATGGATGACATCACATCTGACCGTCATCTGCTACTTTGTTCCGTTTTTGCCTGTGCAGTACTTCATTTTAACACATTTATTTATTATTTATTTATTTATTTATTTATTTATTTATTTATTTATTTATTTATTTATTTATTTATTTATTTATTTATTTATTTATTTATTTATTTATTTATTTATTTATTTATTCATTCATTCATTCATTCATTCATTCATTCATTCATTCATTCATTCATTCATTCATTCATTCATTCATTCATTCATTCATTCATTCATTCATTCATTCATTCATTCATTCATTCATTCATTCATTCATTCATTCATTCATTCATTCATTCATTCATTCATTCATTCATTCATTCATTCATTCATTCAGTCAGTCAGTCAGTCAGTCAGTCAGTCAGTCAGTCAGTCAGTCAGTCAGTCAGTCAGTCAGTCAGTCAGTCAGTCAGTCAGTCAGTCAGTCAGTCAGTCAGTCAGTCAGTCAGCCAGCCAGCCAGCCAGCCAGCCAGCCAGCCAGCCAGCCAGCCAGCCAGCCAGCCAGCCAGCCAGCCAGCCAGCCAGCCAGCCAGCCAGCCAGCCAGCCAGCCAGCCAGCCAGCCAGCCAGCCAGCCAGCCAGCCAGCCAGCCAGCCAGCCAGCCAGCCAGCCAGCCAGCCAGCCAGCCAGCCAGCCAGCCAGCCAGCCAGCCAGCCAGCCAGCCAGCCAGCCAGCCAGCCAGCCAGCCAGCCAGCCAGCCAGCCAGCCAGCCAGCCAGCCAGCCAGCCAGCCAGCCAGCCAGCCAGCCAGCCAGCCAGCCAGCCAGCCAGCCAGCCAGCCAGCCAGCCAGCCAGCCAGCCAGCCAGCCAGCCAGCCAGCCAGCCAGCCAGCCAGCCAGCCAGCCAGCCAGCCAGCCAGCCAGCCAGCCAGCCAGCCAGCCAGCCAGCCAGCCAGCCAGCCAGCCAGCCAGCCAGCCAGCCAGCCAGCCAGCCAGCCAGCCAGCCAGCCAGCCAGCCAGCCAGCCAGCCAGCCAGCCAGCCAGCCAGCCAGCCAGCCAGCCAGCCAGCCAGCCAGCCAGCCAGCCAGCCAGCCAGCCAGCCAGCCAGCCAGCCAGCCAGCCAGCCAGCCAGCCAGCCAGCCAGCCAGCCAGCCAGCCAGCCAGCCAGCCAGCCAGCCAGCCAGCCAGCCAGCCAGCCAGCCAGCCAGCCAGCCAGCCAGCCAGCCAGCCAGCCAGCCAGCCAGCCAGCCAGCCAGCCAGCCAGCCAGCCAGCCAGCCAGCCAGCCAGCCAGCCAGCCAGCCAGCCAGCCAGCCAGCCAGCCAGCCAGCCAGCCAGCCAGCCAGCCAGCCAGCCAGCCAGCCAGCCAGCCAGCCAGCCAGCCAGCCAGCCAGCCAGCCAGCCAGCCAGCCAGCCAGCCAGCCAGCCAGCCAGCCAGCCAGCCAGCCAGCCAGCCAGCCAGCCAGCCAGCCAGCCAGCCAGCCAGCCAGCCAGCCAGCCAGCCAGCCAGCCAGCCAGCCAGCCAGCCAGCCAGCCAGCCAGCCAGCCAGCCAGCCAGCCAGCCAGCCAGCCAGCCAGCCAGCCAGCCAGCCAGCCAGCCAGCCAGCCAGCCAGCCAGCCAGCCAGCCAGCCAGCCAGCCAGCCAGCCAGCCAGCCAGCCAGCCAGCCAGTCAGTCAGTCAGTCAGTCAGTCAGTCAGTCAGTCAGTCAGTCAGTCAGTCAGTCAGTCAGTCAGTCAGTCAGTCAGTCAGTCAGTCAGTCAGTCAGTCAGTCAGTCAGTCAGTCAGTCAGTCAGTCAGTCAGTCAGTCAGTCAGTCAGTCAGTCAGTCAGTCAGTCAGTCAGTCAGTCAGTCAGTCAGTCAGTCAGTCAGTCAGTCAGTCAGTCAGTCAGTCAGTCAGTCAGTCAGTCAGTCAGTCAGTCAGTCAGTCAGTCAGTCAGTCAGTCAGTCAGTCAGTCAGTCAGTCAGTCAGTCAGTCAGTCAGTCAGTCAGTCAGTCAGTCAGTCAGTCAGTCAGTCAGTCAGTCAGTCAGTCAGTCAGTCAGTCAGTCAGTCACTCACTCACTCACTCACTGACTTATTTATTTATTTGTTTATTTATTCATTAATTTAATTAATTAATTCATTGATTGATTGGTTTGTCTGTCTGTCTGGCTGGCTGGCTGTCTGCCTCCCTGCCTACCTGCCTGCCTGCCTGTCTGTCTGTCTGTCTGTTTGTTTGTTTATTTATTCATTCATTCATTTATTCATTGATTCGTTCGCTCACTCATTCATTCACTCATTCATTCACTCATTCACTCATTTATCTATTATTTATTTAATATTCAGGTAGGTTTAGGTTTCATAATGGAAAAAATAGGAAACGATTTGGGTTTTTGTTAAAGTGCATCTTAATACTAGTTTCGTCACACTATTGGAAAAAGTTGTATACTCAACATTATTGAACTCTATTGTCCGGCAGTATCAAAACTGACTATTCCAACCTTTCGATACATTTCCTAAAGGTTTCATTTGAATAAATTTTGGGTTATGCTATAATTACTTCCAAAAATATCACTTATTTCTTGGCATTATAACCACAAACAGCACTTTCCTCCCCATTTGGCAGACAGTAAATAAAATAAATTATAGCTAGGTTAAAAATACTGTTTGATATTTCAAAACTATAACTTAATTTCTAAAACTCTAGAATTGCAGATTTTTAAGAATTTTTAATTTCTCCTCACCTGATAGAGGAGGTATTGTATTTCCCCAAATATCTGATATGGGCAATTGTACATTGCTCTAAAGATATGTAATCCACTAGGTCAACTGCACTGAGTCATTAGTAATGTATGTAAGTAGCACTAGTTGTATTTTCACTTGTAAGCTGCACTGTAACACGATGAGTTCGGGACATAGGGAGCGTGTTAAACGTTTTTGGACTCACTGTACAGATTTCATTCCACTGCAGTTCCATAAACATACAATGAAATTTCATAGAAATGTCCGTCCGCCGTGTTTTTTACTTGATTTCCCGTAAGATAGGGCAGCAGTTTGTGTCCCGTTTTATTTGCCTTTGTCCCGCAAGCTTAGATAAACTTAAGATTTGTATAAAACATAATATTTTGTTGGTGACACTGCCAACCGGAGTGAGTGAGTAGGGTTTAAGAGCCCGTCGATAGCTAGGTCATTAAAGCCCCTGCCAACCGGAAGATCACAGTATTCTGTTTAATACTATATCGAATATCTAATACTCCGGAGCAAAAGAAACTGGTCTCATTTGTAGTGTTTATAGTCAAACTGTTGAATATACTGTCCAACGTATGTTTAAAATGTGTGATTTTGAAGAAAATTAGTGCTTCGGTTTCATCAAAGGCATGACACTAAGTTCAAAGCCACATGCATGGTATGCAAAATAATTATATCAGTCTGTCATAAGGGTGAATCAGGTTAGAAGCAGCATGCTGCGAGTGAAGGACACAAACTTAACGTGGGTTCACAACTCAGTCTAAAGAGATAATTAATTTTTTTCTCACCCGAAAGTAATCACACTTCTGCCGCAGTATAAATTCTTATGTCCCACAGTGTCAAAAATAATCTGAGCTGATCAGGCATAGATTGAAACAATAAGTTAATGAATTATATATTTGACGGTTCAAAAATTCTAAAACTAGTTGATGGGTGTCAAGTAGACATTTTAAGGTTATTTCCATTATTACTTTCTTACGTTGTTCTCATTAGTGATGCAAAACCTTTAACCCTACTGTTGAATGTCAAGCCTTCATATTTCCTCATATATTGTTAACATTTGTGTCACTATTTTGTGAAATGTCCCTTATTTCTAAGCTTGCGTTCCTTATTTTTTGTTATAAGGTGGCAAGGCTTGCGGTGAACCAGAGCAGTGGTGTCAAAGACACACGAAATTCGCTGAGTCATAAGGTGAGTACAAGAAAATAAACGTCTATACTCATTTTTATTTCCATGTAGATATTACTATTAGTTAATGTAAGGAGTGTAGGGAGTAGCTGTCATTGAGGAAATGCACACAGCATTCGTATCATTTACAGTGCAATAAAATTATTAGTGATGTAGATCGACTAGTCATGGATCAATTTGTCTATTGCATGCGCCCCACGTTTTTCATTTTAAATCTCACAAGTATTTTCATAGCTATTCAAATTTCACAATCACGAATTTTCAGTCAATTTTAAAAAGGTGGCTAAGGCTGGCCCCGTAGATAGGTCGGTAGCAGGCACCGACAGTGTTTGCCCAATCGGGCCTAGCTCTAGCTCACTATTAGCTTAGAGCCTCAGCGCGGCTTTCGGGTAACGTCAGTGGCGTGCTTTATTGATGACACAACTAACCATACAACAGGTCAAATTAACCTGAAAGTGAACCAATATTCTACATTTATAGCATTACAAAGTGCGTGTATGTGCATAATTATAGATATATTCCTATTTGTCAGACAATTTATCATACATGGTTCTGTGTTACACTTGCAACACAATACTTTCGCTCTTTTTATCTACTTGATGAATCTAATTATTTTATACCTGTATGTACAGCGACTTTATTAGCAAAATATAAAACAGAAACGGCTTTTTTTACATTTAACGGATAAACTCTCAAACGTAACAGGAACAAAATTATATTTCATAATACAAAAATTCAAGGCAGTTAATACAATTATAACAGTTAAGGTCTGATTGATGAGAAATTATGAATAAGTAACTTATATAAATTATAAAATACAAGAAAATTAAACTGCAACTTATATTAAATCTTTTATTTTTTGTTGGTTAGTTTTCTGTCGAACGGCCCGGAGATATAGTTGCGGAGATATTTCGTGGTGCCTTGATTCTAAGCACTGAATTAAGATTTTCATCCAGAACGCATATACATGTATTGCTGTGACGTGTCCAGTCGCTGCTCGGCAAGCAAGTTCTTGGCGCCGTCTATTGCCCATCGCTGTAGAAAGGTGTACCTACCGGTGCCTGGTCTGTAGAATACCTGGCTGCTGTGCGAGGGGTCCCGGCTTCCACACCCTGCCGAGGGTGGGAATTTTTCTTTGACCGAGATTATGTCCTATCCTCCACAGGGTGTGGAAGTACATATGAATGATAGAGAGAGTGTGAGTATGCGATGTAATGTACCAAACCCAACGAAAAATCACACTAAACGAGTCATCAACCATTGCCGATAGGGAATGTGTTCAAAATAAGAAGGCATATATCTTAAATTTTATTAGTCTACTCTGAAGAAACAAAAAGTTGTAGATGAAGCTCAGAAATAAATAAAGGCTTCTGCATTGGGTTTTCAGGGGCCTAGATACAAATGTATGGTTTTTTCGGCACTATTACATCGAACAAAATATAAAGTCATGAATAATATTTGTAATTCCAAATCTTACTACTGCAGAGATCTGAAGCTAACAAAAATAAAACGTGTTCTATTTTCTGTTGTCATAAAGATCGGTATCCTTTTCCTTTTGTTAAGCATTCAGGGGATTAAGGAACACGTCTAAAGCATAACCTCAACACGAGTCAGTAACTGGAGAAATGAGAGCCAAGTTTTTACAAACCTCTACGTGACTATTTTTCCAAACGAGGTTTTCTTCTTTTCCACCTTGTGCTACACATAAAATGGCAGCTCTTTCTCCCCTTTCTACTATTTATTCTGTTGGTTTGCTTGGTGGTGTGTTCTCCCAGAAAATTAAGCATACATCCAGTGATGCAAGGCCTCGTAAATCTTTTTCCTCTAGCCAAAACAACAGCACTCCTCCCCATCTCTCCCTTCTTTCTCAGACTTGCTACGGCTACTGATGCTGACTACAAAAATCTCCGGAAGCAAGAAATAGGTGCTTGCTAGCTCTCGCGATTCAATTTTACCGGCCAACTCTCAAAGTTCATGCTGGGCTGCGTCCCAAACATCTCCCATCACAGTGATCACTAGAGACCGGATGTTAGGCACTTAAAAAGCTCAAAATAGGCAGGCAAAAAGGAAGTTAAAAAAAAAAAAAAAGAAAAAAAAAAGGCAAACAAAATGGGCACTAAAATCGTGAAACTAGGTGCTAAAAGCTTTACAGCTACATGCAAAAACAGACAATAGATAAGAAAAATGAACACTATTTGGATTTCTCTTGTTAGCATTGAAATAAAACTTTTAAGTCATGGAGTATTTAATAAAATTTACGCACATGATACATGCAAATTAACACACAAATCACATAATATTAACGCATAACAGTGCGACCTAACCAAAGCTCTGTATAAATAGAACTTGTTAGTAATTTCGTTAATGCATCACTTTTAATACACAATAACGCTGTCAATCATTAACACTCATTTATTACAGATAATGAGATATTTTTTTCAAATTTTCCACATTTAAGTTATGCCTCCTATCAGATAGTACATTTTTGAGCACTGAAAACTACCTTTTCCACTTCTACTGATGTTATTGGAGCGTACTTGAAGAGCGCAAGATTTTGTGGATCAATATCACTTGAAGCACTGCATTCACCACTGTTCTTTTAATTGTTGACAGTCACCATTCTCTTGAAGAATCCGCTCCCGTTTTTCTCTTTCACGTTGACCTGCATCACCTGGAACAACTTGAATTTTCTGAGTAGCTTTATGCACAACTTGCAGTACATTTACTCTTCAATGCATTTAATGGCACGTGGTTGCACAGAATGGTGGTCTAAGCAAATTTAGGTAATGTACAACATGTCATGAACCCATGAGATGCAAATTGCCTGTGTGCCAATCATTAATCCAATTTTTCAATAAAACGAGGGTTTTATGCTCGAGAAAAAACGGAAATAGGTATTTGTAGGCATTATATATTAAAATGGGCAAAAATAGGCACGCTCAATTTTATAAAAACAGCTCCAAGGGTAGTAAGTTAAACTAAAGTTAAGTGACTTTTATATCTAGTGATTAAGAATAGGCAATTTGCGTAAGATCCGGTCTCTAATGGTCACATTCAGCTTAAGGTCCTCTATTTTCACCCTACGCAAATGAGTATCAATTATGTGTAAAAATAATTCCACCGTTGAAAACACATTGTAGTTGAAATACGGTTCCATGTTTACAGCGTTGAAGCTGTAAACGCTTCACGCTCGCGTTTGAAGCAGGTCGTTCTGAAATGATTTTGTTAATAACATTCTCTATCTTTGAATTTAATATCAACAATGTAATGCATTCCATTCACACGAATTTCCCTGTTCACTTTTCTGCAAAATATTCTTACAAAAGCGTATTCTTCTACTATGTGTTTCCTGTTAACTGATAAACTTCCATTGCAAATATTTACATTTCGTTGTAGGTATAAGAACTTAATAGACTAAAGCATTAGTCAGATTGTTAAGAAGCAGATCACTATATAATGATTTTGAAACTCGAGGCTTCCTCATGACCACGATAAAAACAGTGACATACTACTTGAAAAAATAATAAAGTATTTGAAAATTCAAATCAACAACAAGGCATATCCAGGAAATGGTTAATAACAACAACAAAGTGTTATTTGACGTGTGCTTTAAGATCTATATGTTTGTACACCCGCCTCCCTAGCGCAGTGGTAGAGCGCCTGCCTCTGGCGTGAAGGACCCGGGTTCGATCCCCGGTACAGGCATGGGGACTTTTCCCCCGCTGGGAGGTCAGCCTCATTAGGTCCGGGGAGGCCAATTGAGGAGCTACTTGATGGAGAAGTAGAGACCCCAGGTTGTGAAGACCGCATAACTGGCCGGGAGGGCTAGGGGGGCTGACCATGTCCCATCCTACAGTACCGCTCCCCGCTCATGACGCCCGTAGTGGGCAGAGGTGGGGGAGACAGCGGCCGGGCGGTAAGCCTTGGCCCTCCATGGGCTGTTGCGCTGGGGTTTAGTTTATATGTTTGTACAGTACAATCCTGTATATGTGGCGGCGCCGTGGCCTAGCGGTTGGGCTGTTCGACTATCACTGGTTCGATCCCAGGGACTCGCATGTGGTATTCGTGATGGACGAAGCGGCAATATACCACCTGGTGAGGCAGTGACCTTGTACTTTGCTCACCAAGGGTCTCAAAAATCCAACCTGTGTAATGTATGGGCGAGTTTTCTCCGGGTTCTCCATTTCCCCCCGCCAATCATTCAACTACAACTGCTGCATTATCACCTTTTCCTTCGTCATTTCGCCTGCATTTCATATCATCCTCTTCCTCACCCTCATACCAGGTGCTGGACTGACCACTCGCTTCCAGGTCTTCACTCTGTCCGGTTCATAGGTTCGCTGCTCTCCGACAGGCCTGACCTTAGGCACAGGCTTGTAAGTCCTAGGGGTTGTAAGGCCTCCATGCGGGGGAGGGTAATCAGATAAAGAAGAAGACTATGTGTTATGGTTTTCAAATGATATAAAAGTAAGTCAGAATAAATACAAATTCATATGCTATTCCCAGAAAATTCAAGTTATGCATTTTCTTTTTCACATAAATATCTTAAATATATTGTACTGTAATCACAATCATTGGAGCCTTTTCCTTCTCGAGTTATACTTTGCACAGACACACACACACACACACACACACACACACACACACACACACACACACACACACACACACACACACGCGCGCGCGCGCGCGCGCGCACGCACCTTTTTCTAAAAATCCCTTTTTTATTCAGCAAACTCAAAACACGTATTTCTGGTGAAATCTCAATGAGTGAATACACTAGGTTCTCTACTTACTAAATACGTGGTAGAGAAAATACGGTTACTGTCGTTTGCCTTCTTCCACGCTATGGATAGAGTGCATCACTAGACGTGACATTTTCATAGTTTTCCAGACCAAGCTCTTACGTTTGTATCAAGCAGTGCCTCAATTGTTATCTACCACAGGGCAAGTAAGTTGGGTAGTAGAGCTGTATACCACAGTCAGCAAGTGGTACTCGCGTTCGCTTTGCTATTACTGATTTCACCAAAAGGCATACATAACTAGAGAGAGGCAAAATATTACGAAAACTTTGCCAAAATATGAGATATGAAGAAAAATTCCTGGTGCCTGCACTCTCATGGTTTCTCTACTCACTCTTGCACAGACTATTCCTAAAAATGCATATTCTTCCCTCTACTTAATATTAATTGAGATAAAAGTTTGTAAAAATTGTATTATTACATGTTTTCTTATAGATACAAGGAGAATGAGGGAATTCAGTAGGCTTAAGTGACAGTCAAATCTTTTCAGAGCTGCTTCCCTTCCCCTGCCCTGCATGATTAGCTTTACTTACCGCCCGTACCTGGGGGGACGCTGTAGCCTCCGACGATGATCGTTACCGGGGGCGGCGAGTAGAGAATGTCATGTGAGTGCAACACATCAGATTTTTTTTATATGTTAACCGTGAGAGAACGGAATTTCAAAGCTTTAAAAGATTTGACTATCGCTCAAAGCTTACTGTATTCTTATATTCCCCTTGCGCCTACAAGGAAATAAGCAATAAGACAATTTCTGCAAATGTTTACCTTAACTAACACGAAGAAGATAGAAGAAAAACATTTTGTAAGAACGGTTAGTACACGAGTAGAGAAAGTCACGTGAGTGCAACACACATACACACACACACACACACACACACACACACACACACACACACACACACACAAACACACACACACACACACACACAAACACACACACACACAGAGAGAGAGAGACCGTTTATTTAGAACGTTCTTTTTCTTTTTCTAATCCTGAGGATTAAAAAAAATCAAAAGTGCATTTCTGGTTAAATATCAGTGTAGGATTTTTTCTTTGGAGTGCAACACTAAGCAAGAGCTAGAAAATTAAAAATCCCAAAGTATTATGAAATATTTATTTTAAAGCCAAAACACCCTATATTTCAAAGATTTAGAGCAAGCTCCGTTTATTAGCTTTTAAAAATAGAATTTGTGACATCCCCCCCCCCATTTAACAATAAAATATCAACTTAAACACAACAAATTGCATGGAATTTACAGATTTTAATCATTATGGAACTCTTAAACTTAGAAAAGACAAGTTACTGGTTGCTTTGTCCTTTCTTAGGAGCTTAATAAGATATTATTGGCATTACAATGTCACTAAAAGCACCTTTACGAAATATTCAAAAGTTTATGAATAGAGAGTGTTTAATTTCACGCTGACGTCACATAGAAACAGTCATGGCTCGCGATATGGGCTAGGGTGCTAATCCGAGTTGCGTAGGAATGGTAGGCTAAACATGGCTAACATTGTATATCACCATGGTATAAGATATATTTCGTAGAATTCAACGAGCAATTTTTGGGTTGTTTCGAATATGGGTGTATTATGTGAGTGCTATTTTACTTCATTGGGCCATGACTGGACTATAACTTCAGTTCGCCCCGTAGCCTTTCAGTCTCCTTATCCATGGAAGAAATGCTACATTTTCCTATTGTATCTGATTTGAAAAATATCGTGGTAATCTTTGTAGAAGCGTTTCTTGGAGAAAGTGGCTTTGGTATTCTAAATATGTTTCACAGAAAACTGCTCTGACTAAAATATTTTTTGCCAGTGCATTTAATTGTACAGGTTCTATCAAAAGTGTAAAGGCACCCATTAATATTTTGGAATTTTTTCTTCGAAGAACACATAGCATTATACATTATTATGAATTTATAGCATATTGCTTCAAATATACATTGCAGATTATTTAATACTTTATTGGGCCTCCGATGGCTTTCAAATGCAGTAAATGTACTCGTTTGGGATACTCTTTACAATATTCCTACACTCTTGCACGGCAAGGCATTCCAAGTTGCGGATAATGCCTCTAGAAGTTCTCGGCAGTTTTTCGGCCTGGGGACAGTTATTTCTCTACCTTCCGATCTCATATGGATATAACTGCCATAGTTCTATCCTCTTGGGACGATGTAATCCTTGGCCTACCACTTCGCTCCAGGTCTTAAAATTGGCTACATTTTTAATTGATGTGCCACACACGTTTTGATTATCCCTAGTTGAATTGCAATATCTCTGCATAACTTGCCGCACTTGTGGAAACCAATCACTAGCCTTTTAAGATCCTTATTGGGATTTTTCACTCATTTTTGCTTAACAATATCTTCTCACAATGGAACAAAATGTGAGCTACAGCGCAACTGAATGTCATGGCATCATAACAAGATCAACACAGCAGCATTCAGTGGTGCGATTTGCAATATGCACGATGCACTTTAAAAAGACACCGTTCCACTGCCAAATACTATAATTTAAACTCTTTTTCTCCAATTTGTTTTAAAGTTATAAACATTCTGTCAGTTATTGATAAACAGTGTATGATAATGCAATTTATAAATATTTCTCACATATGTGCCTTTTCCTTCACAGAAAAATAAAATTGATATCCTATATATTTTCATGGTCACGTATTCACAAAGATTTTAAAATGAGGCTCTGTTTCGGTTTTCTAAAACAGAAAAAAAAATCATAACCCTTTTAAAAATCTTCCACAGAACCCTTTTTTTAAACGTACCTTTTAATAAGATAATTTTTTGATGAAACATGAGGTCGCTGCACAAAATAGTTTAAGGACAGAGTGTATTTCAGTGAAATATGCAGGTGTCCTTAAATTTTGGTGGGATCTGTGCGGACTGCAAAACGTAAAAATACTTCCCATAATGATAGCATGGTATAAGGTATGACATTTCATATTTTGCTTGTCTCTACCAGCTGCAGCAGACTGCTGTACAAGTATCCTCATCGAGCAAGTCGCGGTAACGTCTTTGATTCCCATTCGGTAGCTCCCCGGTTCAATCCTCGGCGACTGTACACATGGCTGTTTACTTTCTCTATTACGTTTAGTAGAGAAAGTATTGTATTTCACCCAAAAATTCGATGACGAGATTTCACCAGAAATACATGTTTTGGGACTCCCTGAATCTAAAAAAAAAACATTTTTTACAAAAAGGTCTGTGTGTATGTGTGAGTGAGTGTGTGTGTGTGTGTGTGTGTGTGTGTGTGTGTGTGTGTGTGTGTGTGTGTGTGTGTGTCTGTCAGTCTATGGACAGCATAACTCAAAGTCAGTTAAAAACCAAAGTTGGTATTTAAGTTTAATGTCTTTCAAGGATGCGACACGAAGATTTTGAAGAAAAATGCTCCACCCTAAGCTAACATTAACATGGAAAATTTTTAGAAAATTTTAAATTTCTTGAATATGGGTCCGACGATTTTGATTAAAATACCACATGTTTGAGATATGTATATGTTGAATTTTCTGGCTAGAGACCATGAAGGGGTGTTTTATATCGTTAATTCATTTGAATATTCAATATCCGTAGTTGCCTCTGTTTGAAGAGCTCTCATTCTCATTGCGACTATGCAATAGTAAATACCGCAGCTTGTTCACATTTTACCTTACAAGAATAGACAATTGGCGTTTCACTTTTACAGTAAATATTGAGACAAAATGACAAAAATGCAGTCCAGTTACTTTTCTATCACAGTATTGTATTAAAATTTTACCACAAATATAGTTTTCTTCTTGTCGTTAACACAGTCTACAGACTTTTGGGCAATCACAACTCACAACTGTTCTTCTTATAAGCTTACTCAGTCCTTTTAGTGTCTTTCCTCACTTCCTCTGACTATCATGCACTAATTACGACTTTACAATCATTGGCGACGCTCGTTGAGATCTTCTTCCCGACGACCGGCGTATCTTTCACGACGACACACACGCGCACACGTGTCTCACACTCACTGAAAACTGACCTACTCATGTCCGTAACTCAACTCAAACTCGCTCAACTATTCTTCTCTGGCCTCCATGATTACTGCGGATGATGTCACACGGACCTTTCTCAATTCCATACACATACACCGGAAATGTAACTAGAAGTCTCGCGAACGTTCTCGACCCCTTTTGTTTCTGCTACTTCGACTGTTTACAGTCACGTACACACAGGAGTCGCGTGAGGAAGCCCGGACTTGAACGTCTCTGCCCGCTCGCCCGTCCAGCACGTCATGTGAAGTAACGGCCCCGTCTGTCCACAGTTATGCGCCGAGCCCGACGTCACAATATTTATGAAATGGACATGGCGTCAAAGGGACGGTCAGAATTGAGCATATATATTTTTAAAATTCTTCTGAATACCCTTATACAAAGTTACACAAATTATTTTATTCCTTTCACATTGATTTATTCATCAAACAAAAATAACTGCCAACTTTGCTCATAATGGTTATTCTGTGAATAATAAAGAATGCTGTGATGGACATGAATTCAAGGATGAGATACATTTGTTCTTATATAATTGGAATGGTTTCAAAATAATTGATGAAGGGCATGTGCAATGTATAACCTACTTATCTGCTGCAACAAGAGTAGCTAAGAGATACAGGTCTATGTTGTCCATATATGCCTGTTCAAGCTTATAAACAATAACTTTAAGCTTGTCTTACGGAGGAAAGCATGACATACTTTATGGGTTATTATAATTTCTTCTTGTTTATTATTATTATTATTATTATTATTATTATTATTATTATTATTATTATTATTATTATTATTATTATTATTATTATTATTATAAGTACACACATAAGTTATTTTACTTGTTATTCTGTAATTCTATGATATCTGTAGAACAACAATATGCAATATACCGATAAGAATGTTTACATTATTTTTTTGTAATTTACTATTGTATTACAATATTTCATTTGTTAACGACGCTGTCAATTGCTATGATCACATCAGCGCCACCAGTGTCCTGGAATTTTGTCCCGCAGACACTGATATGGCGTTGTCGCTTTTAAGCACACCTAAAAATCATCGGTCTTGGCCGAAGAATTGTAGTAGGGGAAGTGCTGTATTCGACCCAAAAATGTGATTTCGGGATTCCACAGGAAATATATGTTTTGAAGCCCCCTGAATAAAACAAAAATTATTTTTGGATAAAGGTCCGTGCGTGTATGTATGTGTGTATGTATGTATGTGTGTGTGTGTGTGTGTGTGTGTGTGTGTGTGTGTGTGTGTGTGTGTGTGTGTGTGTGTGTGTGTCTATGAACAGCATAACTCAAAAACGAAAAGTCGGTTAATTACCAAAGTTGGCATTTAAGCTTAATACCATTCAAGGATGCAGCATGAATATTTTTAAGAAAATTTCTATACGCTAAACTACACTTTGTATGCAAATTTTTTCGTAAATTCAGCTTTTGTCAAAAATGGCTCTAACGATTTTGATTAAAATGCAAAATGTTTAAAATATTTTTTGCAAATAAAATGTATATTTTAAATTTTCTGGCTATAGCCCATGTAGTCCTGTTTATTCTTGACGACTGTTAAACTGTAAGAGATAGACCAAATCTTACTATAAAAAGGTAGATCTCGTTAAAACAAAAATGTCTAAGTGCATTTTTGGTGGAGTAAACCAGTTCGGAGATATTCCTTGTTATTTGTGTCAATTTTGCAGTGCTTAAACTTTTCTCAAATGGAAGGTCGTTATTCAGTGTTTTATCTCGTGGGCGTGCGTAGAGAACGACGGAATTTCAAAGCCTCCATACAGCGACCCGCTTTAAAACATTTGACTATCGCTCAAAGCCTAGTGCATTCCCATATTCCCCTTGCACCTACAAGAAAATTAGCAATAAGATAATTTCTAGAAATGTTTGTCTCGACTAACATTAAGAAGATAGATGCATATGAGTTTGTAAGAATAGTACAAGAGTAGAGAAGGTCATATGTGTACAACACATCAGATTTCTTGATATAACGTCTACAAACTATAGGTAATTGTGCTTACTTTTCCATCTACCTCATGTTAATCTGGATAAATATTTGCAGAATTAGTCGCATTGTATATTTTGTGTCTAGATAAAAGGGGAATAGAAGAATGCAAATTGATTGGTGCTTAGAAACTAGTTCACTAGGTATATGCTGATCTTAAACTTTCATACACTTTGCATGACATAGTGAGAAACAAACGAATAGCGACAGCACTTTAAAAAAAGGTAAAGCATTGAAATATTCGAACCTATAATAACAGATATATCGAAATGGCCGATGCTAGAAATAGCTTATTTGAAATAAACCGTGTTTTAATGACCTCTACATTTTTTGGCGGTTTACCCTTTTACAAAATTGTACAAAATTCGTTAGGAATGATACCGACTTCAGAGGTTATTCTCAGAAAATTCAATGTGTCTATTTCATTTTTCATGTAAATATCTGAAACATATTATATTTTACTGCAAAAGCTTAGAGGAATTTTTGAGAAAAGCAAAACTTTAGAGCATGGTTTTTTTTTGTTTTTTTTTGTTTTTGTTTTTGTTTTTTTTTTCTATGTAAAAGTTTGTGGTGGAAGAATTTTCTTGAATATCTTAGTGTCGCATCTTTATAAGAAAATGAACTTAAAATCATTTTGGTGTTTATCGAATATTTCATTTTAAAGCAGTACTGCTAACTGACGCTCACATGAATACAAAAACGAACCGTTTTCTAAAAACCTCTTTTTGTTGTCTTGAGGGGCCTCATTTCCGTTAAACTCTGCACATCCAATATTTGGCTGGAACACAATACTTCCTCCTACCTACTATAGGTATTTTACCGTAAAGCCTGATATGTTCCTTTGTTCCCTGAATAAAAAACTGTCAGTGAGATAATTTTGCAAATGTTTATCTCGATTAATATTAAGTAGATAAAATGAATAAACATTTGCAAGAATAGTTTGTGCAAGAGTAAATAAAGTTATGTGAGTACAGCACGTCACAGGTTTGTTCCCATTTCAACAAAATTTGATATATGTCGACAAATTTTTTTAACTCCTTTATATAAAAGTTCTAGTTTGCATTTGCAACGATTGGCGAATTGTTTTATGCATGTGGACGGACAGACGGACAAAATAACCCGGTGCTCCGCAGTACCTTGCGCGCCTATAAAACGAGAGTGGCTTGTTTTACAGAATACAGCGTTCTTGTGAAATTAATCGCTTCAACTTCGTTAACATTGCGAAGAAAACGTAAGAAAAAGTTAAAAATTACTAATAATGCAAATGTTGCACCAGGAGATTCTTTGTCGCTAAACATTTTAGTACGGTGCTTGACATTATACTGACACAAATTAATTTATGAAGAAATGCTCACTAAGATTGGAGTAATGTGACTCATACAACCTCTGAACTGCAACAATAAAACAAAAGTTGTTTAAAATTGTTAAAAAAAAAAATCAATTTAGTATGGTCTTTTGAATAAGCAGAACACAACTTAAAATATGGTTAAAGGTAGCTATTAGACACAGCATAGTTATTTTATCACCTCTGGGAGGTCTGTCACGGGGTGCACTCAGCCTCGTTAGTCCCGGGAGACCAATTGAGGAGGAAAATGATGGAAAAGTAGCGGCCCCAGGTCGTGAAGACCGTATAACTGGCCGGGACCACGTACCACCCTCCAGTACTGCACCCTAGCAATGACGCCTATAGTGGGCCGAGGTGTGGGACGCAGCGGCTGGGCGGTAAGGCTTGGCTGTACATGGCCTGTTGTGCCGGGGCTTAGTTTTAGCTTAGTTTGTATACATAACATTTTCAGAATGAACATATTTCTGTATGTAGGAACCTACAGTATTATAATGAGATGGCAATGCATAATATATTTCATGAAAGGATTCTCTCGAAAGCTGTGTTTACTGTGCTAACCAATATTCATTTAGAAAGAAATTAATTTACAAATCAAATAATTATCCTGACTTATTTAAAACAGGAATACTCATAGAACCAGTAAATAAAACTTGTTAGCCTTTCAAATGAAGATTCATGGAGAGAGAGAGAGAGAGAGAGAGAGAGAGAGAGAGAGAGAGAGAGACAGAGAGAGGGAGAGAAAAAGAGGGGAGAGCAAGAGAGAAGAAAATATATTAGAATACGGCGACTTCAGTAACAGATATTTTATTTTATAAAATCTTTTATATTTCTATTTGTTAAGGAGAACAAAATTATAAGCTTTAAGGGGACTCCTTTAGACGCGTTTATTTCGTCATCAAAGGTGGAAAAATTACAAATCGTTATGCTAAACGTCGGATTTTTTTTCCGTTATTTCTTTTTATAGTTTTATATATGTATTTAATGAGATATGACGTAGGTCAAGTTTCGGAGTAGGGACTGAGCAACTCGACTAATGAAGTTTTTTATGCATGTCACTAACGGGGCGCCTCCCGCGAGGGAGGGCTGAGGTGAGAGGATATTAAGGGTGGCCGTACTGAGGAGAGACGGCACCAGAGACTACAGATTTAAACTCCACAGTGACGGCTCGCACATTAGGCTCCCTCCCCCCGCGGGCTTACACATTCCCTGGGCGGGGGGGGGGGGGGGGGGGCTAGGAACTCTTGAGACCTCCCCGATCGAAGACAGCAAATTCGGAGGTTCTAATTATTCTTCCCAGTATCCGCCTAGTGACCCGGGGAAACCCCGAAAATTCAGGAAGGTCGGCCACTGGGATCGATCTCACGAATACGGGCCATCCCTTTCGGTTCGTTTATTTAAAATAATGATTGTTTGCAGCGACATATTGCAACAGCTTTAATTGTATTTTCTAGACATGTACTTCACTATCATCGGTATTCTGCACCTTATCGCTGTGCTCTTTTCTTGTTTTCATCCACAAGCAAAGTTACTTCGTTTTCTACT
This sequence comes from Tenodera sinensis, assembly GCA_030765045.1. Taxonomy (NCBI): domain Eukaryota; kingdom Metazoa; phylum Arthropoda; class Insecta; order Mantodea; family Mantidae; genus Tenodera; species Tenodera sinensis. The sequence continues at coordinate 729,778 of JAUKNM010000089.1, forward strand.
TCATTTAATGCAGTCCTTTAAAGGAAAAATAACATCTGTTATACTGTATCAGACTGAAGTTATATGCCAAGCCGGAAAACGATGTTACGTAACTTTCCTATTATCATAAATACGTTTCAGGAATAAAGTGTACCGTCTATGCATTTTCAATAAAACTATAGGGTTATCAATAAGTTCCTCCGCCCCGTATCGGTACCTACCGCCGAAAATAACGTTGTTATCCTGTTTATCTACATTACCTTTCATCAATGCCATACCTCAATCTATCATACTTTTTATTTTGCTGAACGTTACAACCATACGCTCGCGGCAGCCAGTCCATCATCGGAATTCCCATCTCTAGGGCAATAGAGCGACTTCTCGATAACCCTATATAAGCAAACGTTATCGATAATTTTGTTTTTGATGCTAACGTTTATAAGCTCCTCCCCTCTCTTCCGTTCACTTACGATGGAGATAGTATTCTATTTTATGCAATCATTCGGAAACACATTTTGAACCAAGAAGATAACATTTTTACTCTCTCTACGAAATAGAGTAAGTAGCGGAAGTATTAGAAGTATTGTATTCCACTCAAAAATTCAATGTCGAAATTTCATCGGGAATAAACGTTTTGAAGTCCCCGAATCCAAAAACGCATTTTTAGAAAAAGGTCTGTGTGTGTGAGTGAGTGAGAGAGAGTGTGTGTGCGTGTGTTTCTGTCTGTCTGTCTGTCTAGCTGGCTGTCTGTCTGTGAAGAGCAAAACTCAAAAACGAAAAGTTTGTAAAAAACCAAACTTTTAATATCTTTCGAGGATGCATCACGAAGATTTTGAAGAAAATTCTTTCACCCTAAACTACCCTTTACACGCACAGTTTTTTAAGAATTTTGGTTTTCTCGAAAACGGCTCTAACGATTTTGATTAAAATGTCACATGTTTAAGATGTGTTTATGACAAATGAAATGTATATTTTGAATTTTCTGGCTATAGCCTACGTAGTCCTGTTTACTCTTGATGACTGTTGCATAATTTGTAAACCGTAAGAGACACACAAACTCTTACTGTACAAAAAATGTAGATCTCATTAAAACACGCAAGTTGTCCCAATGCGTTTATATGGAGTGAACCATTTCGGAGATATTCCTTGTTATTTGTGTGAGTTTTGCAATAGTTCTACTTCTCTCAAATGGAAGGTCGTTACTCACTTTTGTATATCTTAGCCATGCAAAGAGAACGAAATTTGAAAGCCTTCATATAGCGACCAGCTTTAGAAGACTGTCGCTCAAAGCCTACTGTATCACCATATTCCCCTTGCACCTACAAGGAAATAAGTAATAAAATAATTTCTGCAAACGTTTGTCCCAACTATCGTGAAGAGAATGGAGGAATTAGAGTTTGTAGGAATAGTTAGTACAAGAGTAGATAAAGTGATGTGAGTGCAACGCATCAGATGTTTAGAAAAAGGCCAGTGTGTGCCATCAAAACTTGTCTGGGAACAGCATAACAAACACAAAAAGATGACTGTCATACATTGCATTTAAGTCCAGCATCTCTCAGGAATGTAATATGAAGATTTAAATATAAAACTTTGGTTGGTTTATTTCTCTAAAATAACTCAAACGGGTTTGATCAAATGTCACGCATTTTATATATTGAATAGAGTTTTATGAAGGTGTCTTGTGAAGTGCTTCTTATTGGTATTAAAAGCTATACCAGTTGGCCCACTGCAGCCGGCCCCACCGTAAGTAGGTAGCCCTTCGTGCGTTAAAATAGTTGCAGAAGTTCACGGCGTAAGAAAGGCCAGCGGCGTTACAGCGGGACGTGAGGTGAGAGGCAATTAAACCAGCAAATGTTTGTGCAATGATTTTGTTTGGTGTTGACTGAAATGACTGTTTAACTCTGAAACCAGGCACTCGGACAATTCTATGGCAGTCTGTCCATTAGGTTTTAAAAGAAAGAAAGAAAAAAAAAATACTTTCGTAGATGTCACCGTTAATCTCGTATTGATACACGAGAACCAATTGCTGATGCTCTGACACGTCTGTATACATTGTAACAGTTCATTTTGTGTTTTTTTTTACGTCCATTTAGAAACGGTATAGAGCAATTCCGCGTGTGACTAACTGACGTTTACACTGGACTTTTGGATATCATTCATATATCCACTATTCTGACTTCACCAGAGCAACATGCGCATCCGCTTTTGCGTCTGTATCTCTGTCTAACCACCTTTGAGTAGCACAGTATGACAACGAAATTCGTAGAAATAACATTTAAGTGAAATATTATCCGAGGATGACAGTCAAAAGAAGCAAGGCTTCGTGTGTGGTTCATGCCTCAGACACGGAACGAGATAGCTCTACGGTAATTTTAGCATTGCATTTGGGAGAACCCGGGTTCGGTCCCCGTTGGGCCGGCCATTCTGGCTTTAGGTCTTTTCTAGGTTTAACCAGGTCAGTAGGATGTGCTGTGGTGGTTGCTCGTCTACCGCGAAAGACAGTCGCGCAGCAGCGTGTGTAGGGAGAGGTCGTGTTTTGTCAAGAGCGTTGTTCGCTTGTTTTGACCTTCACCTTACGTGACTTTACATCAGCTATATTTTGCTGGTGTCCATTTCACATTTTTGTGTGTAAAATAAGTGCGATTTTCTAGTCAAGTGAAAAATGTATATAAAACGCAAGAACACCTTAGTACTCACGTTTGTGGATCGTGATGTTCCGAAATCGTGTCCATACGAGTTGCATGAATGGATTCACGGTATCTTTCGCTTTGAAGAAGATGAGATGGAAATGATTCAGATAAACAACTACACCCGGCAAATATACATCCAGTGTAAGGAAGCGATGCGAGTCAAAAGGGCCATCGAGGACACTAACGGTGAGTCAACTTTTACATATAGTAATGGACAAAGGAGTGAAGTCATCATAACAACGGCAGGTCTAGGTTTTCGGATTGTTAAATTATATCATTTACCAAAGGATTTAAACCAGGAAATAGTAAGGCAACATCTAGGAAACTACGGCACCGTACTACCCTGGATAATTGGGGGCCCACGCTTCGATACAAAATTGGTAAAGGAGTACGCACTGCAAAGATAGATTTAAAAAAGCATATTCCTTCCTATATAGATATTGCCGGATATAAAAGCTTTATAAGCTATGAAGATCAGCCAATTACATGCGCGGTGTGTAGTGAAACAGGACATTTACGAAACGACTGTCCCAGACGGAGGGTAATCACGCAGACACCACGTCTAACAGACCCGCCCATATGGTCTAAACTAGTACAGGGAGACTTCCCCATTAGACGGGTACCGGTGGATTTGCCAAAAGACACAGTTTTGTCCTCGGCAGAAATGTCGACTACTGATAAAGAACAAGTCACTGCAGCTCAGTTTTCAGGAAAAGATACTGTGGTCGAATCACAGAGGGAAACTGTAATCAGTACTAAACAGGCTGAAAATTTACTGATTGTTGATGCTGATACACAAAGTGATGCCCCGATAACCAACGTTACCACTATTCCAATGGCAGAGGAACCCTCCGAGGTGGCACCAGAAACTTCAAATCTAACATCAGAAACATGCGCAGACTCTCCACTAACGACTGATATGGAAGTAGTGCCCACAATTCCCAATAATATTCGCAGCCGTGACCCCCGCGTGAAAAAAGAGACGTACGGAGAGTAGCAAGGGTAACCGAAAGAAAGAGAAAACTGAAGAGTCTTTCGGGAATGACCCGGGTACTCCCACATCGCTATCATAATGCCTGATATTTCTTCCTGGCTGTACCTATTCTACCTCATCTACTTAAATTTCATGTCCTATACCCGTGTTTATGCCACCTTAATTGTCAATGGTATACGCAGTACTGCTAGAGAACAACTTCTAAATAATTTCATTTTCAGCTATGATATTGACATCCTACTCCTACAAGAGGTGAACACCAATAATTTCAACTTCCTTGGTCCTCAGTATAACCACATTTGTAATGGAGGCATTGACAATAGGGGCACAGCAATAATATACAGATCCACTTTGCGAATTACCCATCATGAGGAACATCCTAGTGGACGCATTTTAACTATGGTGATAGACAATGACATCTTGGTGGTGAATGTGTACTTGCCCTCCGGCTCCAATAAACGACGAGATCGTGAATCTCTCATTGCAGATGATATGCCATATTTCTTCCGTCACAGCTATAATTACTTGTTGCTGGGAGGTGACTTTAACTGTGTGTTACATGGCAAGGACCAACGAGGAACTTATAATCCGTCGCCCGCGCTACAGCACCTTTCTTCGGAATTGCAGTTAACTGATACTTGGGAATTTCTACATAGAAATGAAGTTCGCTACACTTACTGTCGTGCTACCTGCGCTTCACGAATTGACAGGATATATGTTAATGGCCTTCATCGAACCAACATCCGGAATGTCTTTGTTGTGCCTACCGCAATCAGCGACCACCAAGCCGTAATTGTGAAGATGACAGCACCCACTCCTTTGCCCATCCTTGGTAGAAGCTACTGGAAATTAAATAATGCTCTATTATACTATGAGGACGTACAACAATAGTTTCGCGAGACTTGGGAACGCCTTAACTTACGAGCGTCCAGTCTCGATACGATGAGCTTCAACAGTGGCTTTTGATTTATAAACCAGCGATACAGTCATTTTTCAAATGTGTTGGCAAGGCTAAGGCTGCCGAATGAGCTAATAGCCAACACTATTATTACGTCCTGTTATATGATTTAACTAATCAAAAGAGTACCGGCAATGACGTCAGTGGCAGGATAACTGCGATAAAACTAAAAATTCGTAAAATTCAGGAATCCATTTTAGATGGTATACGGGTGCGTTCTCGTGCCCTCTCTATTACCGATGATGAGCGCGCTGCTTTGTGCCATGTAGCTTCGGAGAAGAAACGACACCAACGTAAATTCATATGCGATATTTCTACTACCAATGCTACTCTCCTACGCGCTACGCCTGAAATTCTCCGAGGGGCTGAGGAACACTTCCGACAGCAATACGGTGAACATCCTACTCTTGATTCCTCAAAAAGAGTACTTTATGAGGCTATCAATAAAACTGTGAATCCTACTGATAAGGATGAATTGGTCGCACCTATCACCATGGATGAACTTCGGGACATGATTTTTAAAGCCAGCAACAATTCTGCACCAGGACCAGATGGTATTAGCTATATCTTGTACAAAGTATGTTGGACGATTATTAAAGACCGTCTGCTGCAACTGATGAATGCCATTTTTGCTATGAGCGACCACTTGTCAAAGTTTAATGAAGGAATTGTAATTTTAATTCCAAAATGTATAAAACCCCACCGTTTTAACAGCTTTAGGCCGATAACACTACTGAATACCGATTTTAAAATTTTTACAAAGATTTTAGCCAACAGATTGCGTAAAGCGCTGACAGCTATGATTGGCCCGGAACAAACTTGTGGACTTCCAGACAGGAAAAGTTCGCACAATTTGATACAATTACGGGATGCTGTGGTATATCTCGAGGAACATCCCGAGGAAGAGGCTGCCTTATTGTCATTGGACCTCGAGAGAGCATTCGACAATATTGACCATAATTACATTTTTGGTGTCTTGTAGCACATGGGTATTTCTGATCGTATCCTGCAAACCATAAAAATAGTGTACAAGTCTGCATACTCCAGAATCCATATCAATGGATATTTTACTAGGCCAATTCCCATTTTGAGTGGTATACGCCAAGGTTGCCTCTTATCCATGTTATTGTTTACAGTTTGCACCGAACCTCTGGTGCGATTGATGAAGAAACACGTATTTTCACCTACAGTGCCGACAAGACTGCTCACCATAAAGACTTATGCCGATGACATGACCCTGCTACTCCTCTACTATCATCAAGTTTTCCTACTTCCTCACATATTACAGTTTCATGAACAGGCATCTTGTGCGAAGATTAACTATCAGAAATCCTCCTTGATACCTTTTGGGACCTGGCCTCGGACGTTAACTGTGGTTGATGTTCCCTTTAAAGACCACGTCACTATTCTAGGCCTCCAAATAACCACGAACGTCACAGAAATGGTCAACTTAAATTGGACATCATTACTCAATCGCATCCGTTACTCCCTACAGCGCAACTTGAGTAGGAACCTCAACATTCTCCAGAGAGTTTCGTTTGTTAACCTCATGGGCTTATCAAATCTGTGGTATTTGGCCCAAATTCTACCCATCCCGTTAGAGATTTCCCAGCGCATCGAGCTGGCAGTATCATACTATCTGTGGAATGGACATGTATATAAAGTAGCAAAATCTCAGCTGTGGCGTCCCGTCATAAGTGGAGGCCTCAGACTCATAAAGGTTTCCGAAAAATGTTCAGCACTGTTCATTAGAACTTCTTTACAGCTGGGACATCTCAAGGACAACAGACAACTTCACTCCAGCTCTGGAACATTAATGAGCCATGTCATTTATCGCTGGATGGTGAAATGTATTACCATTCTACCTGCGAATTTCGTCTCTGGGGATCCAATTCCTACTACAAAGATCCTCTACCGTCATCTGCTGTTACGGCTTCCTTCTACTCCCACAATAGAGGAAAAATATCCCAACCTTCCTTGGAAGAATATCTGGAGAGTTTTTCGCTACGCTGATATCCCGACGGACTGGAAGGTCTCTGCATACAAGATGCTGAATGCCATAGTACCCACAGCAGAAAAACAACATCGCCACAACATCTGCAATTCACCGTATTGTTCTCGATGCCACAACCTTGACACCCTTCACCACCGCCTTACAACGTGCATTCCCGAAACTTGGCACTGGATACAACATAAAATCCGCTGCATTACCAGGGCAGATAACCCTAATATCATTCGCAGGGCGATCCTGCAGCTAGATATCCAGGTTAAACAACACGTCTTTGCCCAAATATGGCTTATTATGGGCTATATCCACTATATGTTGCAGGATCCAGCTCCCAGTGTCCGTGGCCTTGACAGATTTTAACGGAACATAGGACGCGCCTCAAAAGTAAAAAAACGCGACTTTCTCTTGATGCTACACCCTAACATAGATGTCCTTTCTGTGTAAAGGATTGTGCCAGCTGGATGGAGGTGTCATCATCTCGGAAGTGTCATCGCTCAGTTGCCAGATGAAACCAAAGGGAGGACAAGCAAAGGTAACTGACATGATGCAGTGAACAGTAATGTGCTTTACCAGGTGAAAGACAGTTTCCAAAATGCAGCAATGATTTAGTATTGTACACCGGATTGTAATTTACATGTATTGTTTCTTTTATCTAATTTAATTAAATAGAAAAAAAGTGCTGCCCATCATTTCCTGGACCCATAATTTTCCCTTGATGTATTTCTCCTTCATCTGTTTCATGCCTGTAGGACCAGGCGACGGCGATTGGTGAGTTCCGGCGGGACGATGGAGTTTGCGTTGTGTAAAGATTACTCCTTGACGCTTGGAAGACCTGCTGGTGCCCTTTCCTGGGAATCCATGGGTCGGTGGAACCGGCTGTCAGTATTGGTGCCATTAGGGAATTGTTTGAGACCCCATTCTTGCTAGTGCATATTGTTTAGGACCTGGTCGTTCTTCGGGTGCCCCTTCATCCCTTCTTTCTAGTGATCCTGTAACTATCAAAGGACCTACAATAACCTATGTGCGTTACTCAGCTTCAGTGGGTGGAGCTAGCTCCGTCTGAATAATCCTAATCCACCCTCAGACAACCATGACACTTCAGACATTCGACTAATGTGCTCGATTCCCCAAATCGTCAAGTCTCTTAAGTAATATTTCCTTAGACAAAACATGAAGTTAGTATCTCTTGGGGCGAGGTAAATCTGTCATTCCAACAACGAAACCTCTTTTTCGTATGCCAAAAGATCAACATTTAGAAAATGAAGCCTTTCGCTTTTCTCCTAGACAGGACCTACAGCGACCGTGGGCACATGCGACTAGACTAGACTATCAGATGGCAGGCTGAGAACAGCCCGAGGTGTGTCATTCGTGTACCTGCCCTTTTAGGGCTTAACCACTGTATGACGGGATTAGGATGTTGTAGGATGGCTGGTGAAGAATGGGGATTGTGGGTTATTAGGAGGTAACATAGATTTATGCTCCTCGTCGGATGTTAATTTCAGTGTGCAACTACCGTTGGGCACTGCTTATGGGTGGTCCAAATATGGTTAGTTGGAGAAGATTTAGACTTCCAAGCTTCTCTTGGAAGGCCTGTAAGGAGCTCAGCTTGCGCTGTTGATGGGGTAGCTCCTGTGTTACCGGGGGTGTCCGCAAGCCATGCGGGGAACCCGGTGTCGCACAAGCGTGCGTTCTCTAGGGATGTAGTCCCCAAGAGACCTAACCAGGGTGCTCCGATGTTGTGGAAACTGGTCGTAAAATTTAGTTGCCCGGCGCCTAATTTCGTCCCCCACATACGGGAGGGACGAAGCTTCGTAGGGAATCTACGGCATACAGAATAGATTACCCGAAGACCTCTATTCTGTATTCGTTCTAGACGCAGGAGATGGGTGTCTGCAGCCAGATTTCGCAGGCGTACAGGAGGATAGGGATGATGAAAGCCCGAAAGAGGCGTAACTATAAGGGAATTGGCATCCCCGACCGCAGCATGGCGTACAGCGAGGCAATTGCCCCGCCGGTCCGCGCTGATAGGTCGTTGATGTGTTCCCGTAAAGTAAGGCCCTTATCAAGCTTCACTCCCAGGTAGGTAATGGTATCCATCCACTCTATCCTTCTGCGAAGGTAAGTAAATGTGGGGAAGTTGGCGGGCACATGCGAGATACACTCACATCCATTTATGCCGTCCCCGCTGCTTCGGGATGCATTCTACTGCCGGGGCATGTATAGCAAAGAGAAGGCGTATGTTTATATTTACGCATGCAGTGGCGTCATGTTTTACTTGCACAGTTCTCGATCAATCACATATGAATATATAACTTCGAGCAATGTCTTTGAATGGCAAACTAATTTCCCACATACCCACAATTCTTCATGGATGTACCTCCACAATATTTGCATACATCTCGTCTGCTACAGTTAAGGGACATGGTCTGAGTTTTCTAACTTTTTCAACTGTTTACGTGTTTACTTGAAAATTGTCACACTTGATATGAATAAATAAAGAAACGAGTGTGCAAAATTCCGTATTCTATTTCAGTTTCTCTGTTCTTAAGGTTTCCAGACGGAGCAATCCTGACCACACCTTTCATCCACAGGATGTGTGCCAAAAATATAGTGGTGATCAAGAAAGCGGACCAGCTTCAACTGATCATAATGGGGATTACGACTCACATCTTAAAATATCTAAAGTGATTGGAGTGTTAAGTGCAATAAATGTGTATAGGCGAAAAGTTGTGGTGGAAAAACCTTAATTTCATTAGCAAGTTTGTAAAATGAGATGTATACACTTAATACAAGAAAAGTGAAACAAGTGAAGTTAACTGATTTCTTTAAAGCAAGACCAAGTTCAAAATAATGTTTTGTTCGTACATTTCTTTGTTGTTTGTAAGCTTTTACACGTGTAAATCCACTGTATTGCTTTTGTTAGAGAATGATACATTATCAGAACCTAATTTGTAAGTAATACTGTCACGAAACACTTAGGAAATGAAGATCATGTCAGGAATGAGGATTCAGATGGAAGATTATTGTTTATTGAGGGTTTTGTTGCAGATGATCAAGTACAGCTAGTGAGGGTTATGAATTTGTCCATACGCCGAGGAAGCTGGAAGAGGAGCATAATAAATGGAGCCTCAACACGAACATGGAGAAAGTACAGTACTTGAGAGCAGGAAAGGACAAGAAGACGCTGTATATTCGAAACATCAGGAAACCTAACGAATTTGAATATAGAGAAGTATTAGCTCAGCAGAGGAAACAACACGGAAAGACATTCATAATCGAGTGCAAGGGAATAAAGCAGTTTATATTTAAAATGGGCTATGTTCGAACGGAATGAAAATAAATACAAAGATCAGGATATACTGTGCTTCAGTGTAACCAATATTATCCAATGAGTCTGAATGTTGGCAACTATTGGCGAAGGATAAGAGGGTGATTGAGACTGTGGAATTGGACTTCTAAAGGGGATCATGTAGGATCTTGAAGTTACATGCACCAAATGCCAAGTTGGAAGATGAACCGGAAGGATTTTTATAAGTGCTGAGAGCATAGAATCTAGGCAGTTATTATGGCATGGTCATGTGAAAAGGTTGAAAGAAGAAAGACGACAAAAAGACCATTGAATTGTAGCCCAAAGAAGAATAAGTGGAAGACCTACAACACAATGGAGAGAAGGAATTAGAATTTATAGGGCTATCGGGGAAAATGAATGGAGTGACAGAGACATGGCGATCAAAATGCGGGGTGTAGCAAAGGATTGGGAACCTTACGCTTACAAATATTACTCCGAAACAACATATATGATATTACCTACTCGCGAGATTGTGGGTTTTCTTAGTCTAAAATGAAACAAGATAGGTTGGACAACTTTACACTTGCTGATTAAGAACATTTTATTATATTGTGTTAGTACAAATGTAACATACGGGCTGGAAGGACTTCAGGATGACTGCACATTAAGACACGGCCTGCTCTTGGGCTTCACGGAAAACCAGTGAGAGAGAACAAGAGATGTGGGGTGGAATGGATCCTGGAGAAGAGAGAAACTGTGAGAAATAAAAGAACCAAAGACCATTTGATTAGTTTTAAAGTTCGTCAGGACTCTGACACTTTGTCGTGCTCTGTCGATATGCCTGAGGAATACTGAGCATCTGTGAAGAAACCTTAGCTATCGGTAGCTGTGAATTTTATTAGGTCCCTAGGGCTGCTCCATATGTCTGACTTGTTATTTCAGTCGGTCTATATTTAAAGCCAAGGTAGATACGTGTAAAACTTACTGTGATGTTTATGAATGAATGAATGAATTAATTAATTAATTAATTTATTTATTTATTGTCTCCTAAATACAAGCGGTTATACTGCGACATACAAATTAGAAAACAGCGCAACAGTTTTAATACAATGCATTATAACATACTTAAGCATATTACAACACGTGTACAATATTTTACAGAATAAATCAGTGAAATGAAGTGGAAAAATGTAAGGATAACTTGAATAATTTTCGGGTTATTGGTTACTGTTGGAAAATAAGTGGAAAGTATTAGTTTTTGATCACAGTATATTAAATTTCTTAATAGAGGGAGATACAAACTTAATAGATGTCATGCAATTTAGTTTGAAAATTACTAAGCCATTTGTTGCTTTAGCTGCGTTTTGTTTTAATCTTCATTTGGAGTATGACATCATGGTAGGTAGCAGGATATAAGGGCAATTTGGGTAAGTTTGTTTTGGTGGCTTCTCGCGCTACGAAGTTTGCTTCTTCGTTGCCTTTAGTACCTACATAGGAAGTGTCCATGGCAATCCAAGGTAATTGTGATTTGCGTCCCTCTACTCTTGATATTGATATGATGGGATAGCTGTTGCATTTCCTCGTGAATATCTGTGGATATCATATAGAAATCTGGCAGTCTCTAGAACATTGTAAAATCAGGGTGTACTCGTGCAGCTCCTTGTTCTTCATTCTGCACTACCACTACCACCTGTGCCTTTAGTTCTTTGGAATATGATTGGTGAATTTTGTGATGGGTTGCGCTTTTACTGGTGTGAATTTGCACGTTCAAAACAGACACATCTACTTTCCATGGTGTAACAAACGAGTTGTGGACTTTGTGAGTCATTATTGGAATGTTTAGCTCTTCCCTTAAATGTTGAGTAATTCCAACACGAATAGCCAATTATGAAACCCGCCTAAAGATAAGAGCCCTTGTTTCCTCATTCAATATGTGCTGGCAATTAGCGAAAACGTGTTCCGCAAGTATGGGCAAAGTATGATTTTTTCGACCTGAACCTGCTTGGCTGTATGCCAGTAATTGGACTAGTCCACCATCTTCTGGGAGGGGTTTTGGGTCGGTAGTAGCCGAATAGCCTGTGTGTTCACAATGCGGGTAACAAAAGCAGGTAAGGAGAATACTGCCACCCTTTCTCCCCCACCCTAAACTACCTTCTCCTCCTCTGCGTTTCTACAGGTCAGGTCTAAATAATCAAGCTGTACCTGTGAATCTCTCTTTGCTTTGTTGACAGATACAATTGTTTGAATAATCCTATTTTAATTTTGCTCTTGCAAACGTTTTCAGAAGTTTTGATTACTTAATACTTTTTCATAATTATTTTGCGGTATATTAATAATGTGAAAGGATTAAATAATTGATATCGTCCTCTAGGGACGTGATTCTATCAAGAAAGCCAAAGAAGAAATATCTTTTCTTCGCTTAACTTAAATATGGAAACTAAATAAGGTCTAGCATAATTAAATAAGCAGGTGAAATAATACACTGTTAAGCTACTTTAAATAAATAAAATATATTTCAGATTTTTAAACAAACTACGTATGTGCATACAAAATCCTGTCCATCGAATAAAGTCCGATTTAGTAAGGCACTCTCTAGTTCAAAGTCCGCCAGATCTACTCTCCCTCACTGAGGTATTTTACATGTTTTCCTCCCTAAATGCCAGCGCGGTACCCTAATCTTAGGTCTGAAACAGCGATGTCCGCAATTTGTGAAAGAATGGAGGTTGGATTTACCTCCTTCCACTTTGTTCTGACTATGTCACTCAGGTGCATTGTGTTGCAGTGGCGGTTTTGTTATATGTACGTTGCGATTGATTTATGAAAACATTTTCAAATCTTATACGATAAACATCTCTTCATTAATGACTTCTTTGTTAATGCTTTCGTTTAAGAAGCATATCAATTACTACGTTTCCATGTAGAAATGAACTCGATTTGAGTCCATTCCCATTTCCACGTTTCCATGTTGAATTCAATCCGGAAATGAGATCGAACAAGATTCATGCAACGAGATTTCGATCCGATCCCACTAAATAAGCGGATCGGATCCAGTGGTTGAGCTTCGTTTGAATCCGCGTTTCCATGCGGTACTCAACACCGAAAAAGAACTCAGATCAACTTGAATTCGCTATGGAAACGTAGCAATTATTTGGCGACTAAGTCGAAGTGCATAGCTTTAGAAGATCCACCAAGCGATCGTCTATTGCGATACAGACTTTTAATACAGTTTAATTTGGAGAAACCCTGTTCTCAAATATATGTGGAGTTATTACTCACTCATATACACATAATTCTTGCAAATGCTTATTTCTCTATCCACTACATTTCAATCGCCATAAGAATTTTCAGAAATTATGTTATTGCTAATTTTCTTGTAGGTGGAAGAGGAGTATGGGAATACAGAAGGCTTTTAGCGATAGTGAAATGTTTTAAGAGCTGGTCGCTATACGATGCCTTTGAAATTCTGTTCTCTTTGCGAGGCCAAGAGATCATAAAACCTAATAACATATTACTACTTCAGAAAAGTATTAAGTATTGGCAAATTCAAAGAAATAATAAAGAATTTCTCGGAAGTGATTCACTCAAATGAAGCATTTGACATAAATGGTGTATTTTAACGAGATCTATATTTTTTATTGAGTAAGCTTTTGCCTGTCTTTTACTGTTTGCCATTTATGCAAACAATAATCTAGAATGAAGAAGTCTTCTGAGAACATTCCCAGAAAATTCAAGTTTGACTTGGTAATTGCCATGTAATCACCCGTTTGTGTCCATCACTGGATACTGACTGTTTGCTTGTGATTTTACACGGCACAGACACTAGCTAGCGGTCGGAAGTGGGGAAGCAGCAGCTAATTACGTAAGCGCCTCCAAAGAGTCAAGTTTGGACATCGCTGGTCTGAAACGTTAAATCCTTAATTATTTCATTTCGTTATCATTTCAACAGTGTCCACCGACTGTAGTGCAGTCAGCAGTAAAAATTAGTGTTAAACACTGGTAAACAAATCTGTTGTTGCATTCATAAGACTATCTCTACTCACCATTCTTCATAGTGTTGTTACAAAGCTTATTTTTCTATGTACGTCTTGTTAATACAGACAAAACTGCATTACACATTTGCACATTTCTTTGTAAGTATAAGAATACAGTAAATTAAAACGATAGTTAAATCTTTTCAAAGGTGGCCCCTAGGCGATGGACTTGAGAATCTGAAATTGGAATTTCTCCATGAACAAGAAAAAGAAAAACCAGGATAACGATTACCAGTTGAGAAAACTATAAAGTTTTTAAAAATTCAAACCAATAGCAGCCAATATCCTGGAAATGATAAATACCACAAAAAGGGCGTTTGAAACAAATTGAGATCTAGGTTTTCTGTGTAGTAAGGCTAAAGGTTTTCTGTGTAAAAGGATAAAGGTACACACACGGAGGGGACACCTCGCACACTCACCTCGATCTACGCAGATCTGTTGTGTGCTAACATCCCCTAGTAGACAGGAATGAAGTGAGAGAACCGAAGGAATCATAGGGCTGTCGTCAGACAGGCCACAGGAGACGCGCGGAAGGCCCTATCAAGCGCTGAGGTCTCTGTATCTCGGCGCCAGCCCCCACCGAGCAGCCACCACACCTCGGTTTCGGTGTCAAACAGGCGTCCCACCTATGGATGGCAGGAGCGGCCCAAACGCCACCTAGCGCAGAGAAGAGCAGTTACCATGCGCAAGCATCCACGCCATCTGTCCGGCACCGTCACTCCACTTGCCGAAAAGCACACCTCAAAGATAATAAGGAAATAGAATGAAGGGAAATGATGGAAAGGAAACCGTGGCATGAAATAATGTATTCCAACATTTGCCTAAGTGACATGGGGAAACCAAGAAAAACTCAAGTCAGAGTGCGGGGCCACGAGCTCGAACCCACGACCTCCGAATGCGGGCCATAGACGTTACCGCTTAAGTCAGGTTGCTTGGCAGAGCTTAGTGTATTTCTTACGCAAACGTGATTTAGAATAAAGGACCTAATAGGCTGTTTGTCGCAAAATTCAAGGTATGCATTTTAAATGTCGTGAAAGTTTCTCAAGCATGTGGTATTTTAATCAAAATCGTTCGAGCCATTTTTGATAAAACAAAAAATGTGTGCGAGCCTGCTTCTATAAATGCTGTTCTGTGCTTCAGGGAGCCTCAAAGCATATTTCTGGTAAAATCTTGACATCGAATTTGTGGGTCGAATACAATACGTCCTTTACTTTGTACATAGTAGTGACAGGTAAAAGCTTTCTGGTTATTAGTTTCTACAATTCTACAAGTTTCTATTATTGTTTCTACAAATCTAATCTACGCTGAAGTTACGAAGTCCCAATAGAGGCTGCACTCTCTCCCGATAAGCGTTAAGGTATTCACTATACACACTGTTGTCAACATTGCATGTCGTTTTTCATTTCCTTAATTGAGTGTTTACACACACACACACACACACACACACACACACACACACACAAACACACACACAAACACACACACACAAACACACACACACAAACACACACACACACACAAAAGTCTGATGTGTTGCACTCACATGACTGCCTCTACTCTTGTACTAACCATTCTTACAAACTCTTATTACTATATCTTCTTCGTGTTAGTCGAGATAAGCATTTGTACAAATTATCTTTGCTTATTTCCTTGTAGGTACAAGGGGAATATTAGAACACATGCTTTGAGCGATAGTCAAATCTTTTAAAGCTTTGAGATCCCGTTCTCCTTGCACGCTTAACATATAAAAAATGAACAACAATGTTCCATTTCACGAAAGTTTTGTTTTCCGAAACTGACACAAATAAGGAGTATCTCCGAAATGGTTCACTCTACAAAAAAGTTATTCAGACATAAATTGTATGTTCTTGCGACACCTACATTTTTCGTATATTAAGAATATGTCTATCTCTTAGTGTTTACGAGTTATTCAAAAGTCATCCAGAGTAAACAGGACTACATACACTATAGCCAAAAATTCAAAATATACATTTCATTTGACATACAAATATCTTAAACATACGAATATGACATTTTAATCAAAATCGTTAGAGCCATTTTCAAGAAAATCAAAATTTTCGAAAAATGTTCCATGAAATGGATAGTTTATGATGGGGCTAATTTCTTCAAAATCTTCGTGTCGCATCCTTGAAAGACATTAAACTTATATGCCAAGTTTGATTTTTAACCGATATTTTGTTTTTGAGTTCTGCTGTCCACAGACTGACACAGACTGAAACACACACACACACACACACACACACACACACACACACACACACACACACACACACACACACACGGACCTTTTTATAAAAATGTCTTTTTTTTTTTCTTTCAGGGGTTCACAAGCCATACTACTCGTATATTTCCGATGTGTGTGTGTCTGTCAGTCTGTGGAGAGCATAACTCAAAAACGAAAAGTCGGTTAAAAACCAAAGTTGGTATTTAAGTTTAATGTCTTTCAAGGATGCGACACGAAGATTTTGAAGAAAATAGCCCCACCTTAAACTACCCTTCACATGGAAAATTTTTTGAAAATGTTTTTCTTGAAAACGGCTCTAACAATTTTGATTAAAATGCCATATATTTAAGATATTTATATGACAAATGAAATGTATATTTTGAATTTTCTGGTTATAGTCTATGTAGTGCTGTTTACTCTGGATGGCTTTTGAAGAACTCGTAAACCGTAAGAGATAGACAAAATCTTACAGTACAAAAACTGTAGATCCCACTGATGCACACAATTTATGTCTGAATAAAATTTTTTGTAGAGTGAACCAAGTAGGAGATATTCCTCGTTATTTGTGCCAGTGTGGAAAAAAAAAAAAAAAAAAAAACAACAACAACTTTCGTGAAATGGAACATCGTTGTTCATTTTTTTATATGTTATACGTACAAAGAGAACAGGATCTTAAAGCTTTAAAAGATTTGACTATCACTCGAAGTCTACTGTATTCTAATATTCCCGTTGTACCTACAAGGAAATAAGCAATAAGATATCTTGTACAAATGTTTATCTCAACTGACATGAAGAAGGTATGGGAGTAAGAGTTTTTAAGAATGGTTAGTACAAGAGTAGAGAAAGTCATGTGAGCGCAACACACCAAATTTTTTATTTTAGCTGTGCAAAGAGAACGGAATTTGAAAGCTTTAAAACATTTGATTATCGGTCAAAGCCTCCTGTATTCCCATATTCCTCTTGTACCTACAAGAAGATAAAAACTTAGATAATTTCTGCAAATGTTTATCTCAAGTAACACGAAGAAGATATAGGAATAGGAGTTTGTAAGTATGGTTAGTACAAGAGTGGAGAAAGTCATGTGAGTGCAACGCATCTAATTTTTTTGATAACCATTATTTGCAAAAAAAGTATAACAAACCCAAATTTGGTTAGCATTCATTCCATAGTTAACGTGTAACCAGCATTAATTTGTGGCAATGTGTTGGTTTATTATCTTCTTAATGACATCCTAGGCTGTTTAAAAACTTTTTTTTAAGAATCTGGTGCTTATTGAAATGTATACAAATAAGACTAGTGTCATAAATTACCCGACGTTGTCCGGTGTCCGTGGTTAAACACCCTTCTACATTTACCCTTAGATTGCACCTGCCCAGAAGCTTTGCACTTTTGCGGAGGGATTTAAAATATATTCACAAGAGATTTAAAGAGTTAATTAAAACTCAGGACACTATAAGACAATGGGTGAACGTCTCCACGTTTCAAATATTGTTTTCTACTAATCTATTACTGATGGAATAAAAATGAATATGAACATTTTCAGTGCATTTCTTTGGAATCTCAGGGGATTAATGTTTCCCTACTTTGAAAATATTTAATTTTTAACATAAACATGGTACGTATCTGTTTAAGATAATTCCTTTACTGCTTCTCTAAATAATCGCCGTGGGCATCAAGGACTTTGTCGCAACACTACACCAAACTGTCTGAATCCCTGTGAAAAAAGTTCCAGACTCAGATACTCTCATTTCCTGCCACAAGGTACAAGGTGTCTTTCTAGTACCCATTTTGCCATAAAGACTCTTCATGTGGCGAAGTGAGTTGACCTGCGGTATCGCAGCATCAGATGCATGATGTCGTGAGCTGTTCCGACGGGAATGTCCAACTTCCTTTCTGCCTCAAGAAGCTAGATTCTTTTGTCTCTCTTGATCAGTTCATCAAATTTCTCGAAGTTGCAATCAGTGGCAGCGGTTGAGCAACAACCCGATTGAACTTTTTCAGGAGTGGAGTTGGAATTTTCGTCAATTAAATAAAGAATATGAATTTGAAATTTGACTCTATTTTCAGCCAGTATGTTGTACGACGTCTGGCCCATCTGCACAGGTTTAACCCCCCTCCCCTTCCCTCCTACAAAAGAGGCATCATAACAACAAGTTTTCTGTATATGTCCATGGATGTTAACCTTTTGCTTGTTTGTCTCGCATCTTGTTGTCCTTTCCTACCCTCAGGTACTTTCTCCATGTTGAGGGCCCCGTTTATTATGCTCCTCTTCCAGTTTCCTCAGCGTATGGACAAATTCATAACATACTTGATCACCTGCACACAAAAGCAAAACAAGAATCCTCCATCTGAATCCCCATTTATTCAATATTTCGCTTTAGAGTTCTGCCGCATTCGCGCGCGCGCGCGCGCGCGCGCACACACACACACACACACACACACACACACACACACACACACACACACACACATACACACACATACACAAACACACACGCCGGAGTTTTTCTGAGAAGCATTTTTTGAATTTAGGGGCCTCTAACATGTATTTCCGTTAAAATCTCCACAGACCTCCGTGCCTAAGCCTTAAAGTTGAGTAAATTATGTTATTATTTCCCTGTTTAAATAAGCGCTTGGTGACATTAATTAAATTTACATATCAGAAGCATGTAATTGTATCCAGCATGAGCAATGAGCATGTATCGCCTATTTAGATAATCTAACAAATGTGAATTTAAAGTTACGATCGAGGTTTTGTGTACGGAAACCGAGAACTGTGCACCCAAAGGAGACACTTGGCTGATCTCTCTGTCAGTAACACTGATAAAATCTGTCACTTGAGCATAACGTTCTGCTTCGGTGCCATTTTGCTAACAGTTGGATGTTTTCTTCTCCCTAACTACACGGATGCGAGCCCTACTCACCCAATTGCTCACTCGGTAGCAATGTACTCTAAGGCCCAAATTACCCGAGTCGCTATCTGCTTGAGGAAGGACCTTGCTGGTTTTATTCTTCGTAAATAATTAATTCTAATACTAGTTTACGGTTCTCACATTAACCATGCACTATAATATTAGTCTGCTGGTTACTAGTAAAAACTTAAATGAATGTGTAATTAAATTATGCTTTGAACAGCATGTCTTACCGGTTTAAAGCAAACAAATTATCTGTAATGTAGATAAAACAAAAGTTGTTAAATTTATAGCTCATCGTACACCACACACTCCGATTGAAATTGCGATTAACGACGTGTTACCAACAAACAGACGAACGTGTTAGAACAAATAGACAATATCAAATTTCTGAACTTTCAATTAGACAAATATTTAGATTGGAAAACTCGCATTAAGTATATCTTAACCAGGTTCAGCACTGCCTGTTATGCTATCCGAGCACTGGCAAATGTGAGTTCTATAGACACACTTAAATTAGTTTACTGTGCATATTTTAACTTTATAGTGGAGTTTTGAATATTTCTCATACAAAAGGTTATAAGCATTATTTCCAACGCTCATAGTAGACCCTCATGTAAATATCAGTTTAGAAAACTGAAGATATTAACCTTATCCTGGATGTGTATATCCTCGGTCCTAAAATTGTTTATATGCACTCGATCCACATTTATAATAAACATTGAAATTCATGAGATAAACACTAGATAAAAAGGTAGCATCCATCATCCCAGTGCAAAACTTACTTGCTTCCAGAAAAGTGTATACTATGAAACCATAAAAATATTTAATGCTCTTCCTAATGATCTTAAGGAACAAGTTGACAATTTCAATGCTTTTAAAATTGCTGCTAAAGAGTGCCTATGCTCAAAATCATTTTATTCTGTACAAGAGTATCCGAATGACAAATTGTTCAGTTAATGTTTATGTAGCTTTTGTAAGTAGTTTCTTGCTGTTTTATTGACAAATCTCTGTTAATTGCATTTGATGCCTGATCAATAGCTACTTAAATCCTTGTGTATTGAACAAGTGACAAAATATGAAATGCATTTCTAATTATATAACTAGATAATGGGTCGTGGCAGGAAAAACGTAGGGAAAGTTTAAAACAATGTTTAATTTGTATTTGTAAATATACATTATGTTAAGCTTCTAACTGCAGGGAAGATTTGATTGTGTTTCTGAACTATCCCTGCTTTGTTTTTGTGCCTGTATATAAAGTGTTTTTATGCTATACTGTACATGTCCATTGACATGTTCAATGTTCACGGGCCTCTATGGCTACTTGTGAACTCGCTGAATGCAATCTAATCTAATCTATCATGCTTCTTTCTTCTTTCTGCTGAAGGACTAGGTTACAAAGCCGGTCCCGACGCACAAATAATATTTTCTTATTAGTTCCTGGTCACCCATCAGAACGGTGAACTTTTGTACTGTAGTGCTATTTACTTCCCTTACTGGCATGAGTGTCGACAGACTTATTTCCAGGGGGGGGGGGGCCACATGTTGGAAGTATGCAATTAAATACTATTAAATCCTTATTTTACTGTCCAAATTTATAATATTTGTTGCAGATAACCGTAATAATTTGTGCTAAATAAAAATTGTTCCTTACATCAAAATTAAAATAATATTTGAATAGCCACTAATTGGCTGCACATTAAGCTCACCAACTTCCAAGGGGGGGCCTCGGCCCCCCCCTTGCCCGCCCCTCGCGACGCCCATGCTTACTGGCTACGAATAGTAAGTAGAAGTATTGCATTCTAGCTAAAATTTCGATATTGATATTTCACTATAAAGACGCGCGCGTGTGTGTGTATGTGTGGGTGGGTGGGAGGGTGGGCGAAGCGGCCAGGGTTCGATCCCAGGCAACCGCAAGTGGAATTCGTGGTGGACGAAGCGGCGCTGGGGCAGGTTTCCTCCGGGTTCTCCGGGTTTCCTCGCCATCTCATTCCATCTTCATTCCATGTATCATCAGTGTCACCGCCTGCGGTGCCGTAGTAGTAAAAGCGGGCATTAAACACCACAAAAAAAGGGGGGGGGGAGGGAGGGCCGGTGTGCGCGCTCTCGCGTGTGACATCGTGTTTCTGTTTCCTGTGAGCAGTATAACTCAAAGCCGAGAAATCTATTAAACACCAAAGCTCAGTAAGTTCTGCACCTTCCGAGGATGCGACATTATTATTTTGAAATAACTTCCGCCGCTTCAAACTACTCAAAAGTACTCGGATTGCAATCTGCTTTAGGGATGGCCTCGTTAGCTTTATTTGTTGTAAATAATTCTAATAATTGTTGAAGGTTCTCACATCCCTGCACATTAACAAGGACAAGTTTCTTTTCGTTGTTTTAAAAAAGGCTCTAGCGCTTTAGATTTAAATTTAAATGTTTTTGGTATTTGCGTGACAAATACAATACACATCTTGAATTGTTACGGAATTGCTTCCTCTTCGTTCTGAATGACTTTTGTATAATTGGCAAAGGGTAAGAGATAGAAAAAAAATAAATATAAAGATGTTCCTGTTCTTGAAGATAGACGTATAGGCTGAGTACGTAATAAATACAAATTCATTATGGATATTAGCTATTTCACTATCAGTTGTCTGTCATTAATAAAAATAAACTAAACGAACTTCAACTCCATACTGAACACTGCGATACTTGTACTTGTTATAGACACATTCCCTTTTCTTATTCCTCTAAATACATGTAACCGAATATCTAGGGGAAAAAACAAGGAATTTTTAAACCTTTTCTAAAGATGTTAATGAACTTCCGTCTTGCAGAGAAATTAGCTGCCAAGTTAGTGATAACACACCTAATCACATGATACAATGTGAATGCCCAAGTGAAGAGTAGCTGAGAACGCATCTTTCGCATCTTTATTTTCTGAAATACGAAATGAACAAATGTGTTTAATTCTAGGGAAATATTAACTTCGGGAGGCATGATTGACATTTGAGGTAGGCGTGTTCCCTGCTTTATTTTCATCAATCGCAATTAATATATTATAAAGCATCCAGTTTTAAAATTGCAGTCGTACTGCAGCATTCATGAGACGGCGAGAAAAGTTACAACGGTATGCGGAATAAAAGTACCTAAAGTAATAGATTTCATTAGTTTGTATAGTTTTATATTTCGCACGGATTGTATAAACAATGATGCCGTTAAGAAAGAAAAAAGAAATCTTAAATGTGTTTCGAACTAATGCTAGCCCTCCATTCTCGATTTGAACGAACATGCCTTAGCCAGTTCCGCTAAAGCGAACACGCGAATTTGGTCTAACTGATTAAACTTATGTCTGTGTGTAGCACCCGGCTCTGGAATCATTTTAGTTCTAGTCCACAACTCAAAATATTGCTTTTCAAAGCTGCGAGGTGAGCTACGAGATGACATGGCTGCCATGTCCTCTGAACAGCAAGAGAAACAGATGACTAATTTAATTCTCATACCATCTATGCCAGTGCGCCTGAGAATTAGGTGACCCTTCGCGCAGGTCTCACTGAAGTTAGTATTTACTTTTGTGAAAGATAGTACATAAAAAGGAATGTGCACATTCATCTATCACAAACCCCTATTGTGATGCCGACTGTCGCTCGTGGAGAAGCTCGGTGTTAGCTACCTCACACCAATGCTTATAAAAACTCGGTACGGTAAACAATGCAACAATGGGGCGGACTGGAACAAAGACGATTTCTCGCCGTTCTAGAAGCTATCCACCTGCTTGTTTACGAGAAGTGTCAGCAAAAGGTGTATTTCAAGAAAATTAGGTGCTACATCATGCTCAGGCTATTCAGGCCAGTCATTGTTAAGAGAAACCAGCTTTTCCAGCGAGTGTTTCGTCGGAGCCAGTTGTTTGTGAGACAGAGAGAGAGAGAGAGAGTAGTAGAACTGTAAGCAGTGTTGGTGAAGTGAGTCATAGTCATGACAGGACAGAACAGTTTTGAGTTGCAAACTCAGGACGAAGTATAAATTCTATTAACGATAAAACAGAGAACTGTGTTTTGTGGTTCAGTTTGAAAAGAGAAATAAAGCAACGGAAAAATGTAACCGGAATTGTCATGTCACACTGGTGTCAGGACCAAGATTCGAAAACCACGATGGAGATGATGAAACAATTATTATTAGCCAAGGTGGAGAAAATGGGGAATGAAATAAAGACAATGAACTCCGGAATGCAGCAGATGGCGACAAAAGTTGAATCCGAGATGAAGTAGATGAAGAACAAAATGAAAACCGAATTGGAAAACGTAAACTCAGGAATAGAGAAATTGGAAGCAAAGTAACAACATTGAAATCCGGGATGGAAAAGATGAAAACAGAAATGTCCGAGATAAAAACGGATATATCGGCGAAGATTGACGGGCAACTGGCCGACGCGAAGGAAGACGTGGAGTAACTCGGTGGGAAGGTGGAAGACCTCTGCCAACGAGTTAACGTCTTGGAGAATGTTGGGCGACGTCCTAGCGCCCTGGAAGGCAGAATTGACGGCAGCGTCAAGGAAGTGAATGCCAGAGGTGAACGGGATATTGCGGACCTGACGAGTGCATGACACGTCGGAGACAAAGATCCAGCTCAGGGACATCTGCAAGGATCCCCTAGCGAAGGGTATTGGGGATATGACCAACGAGGACAGTCGTGAAGGAGTGTCAGCAGGGAAGTCCACAAGCATGCGAGGAACGAGAAAGAACCGGCATTGTGTGGGGCAAGGCGGAGCCATCCCATCAAGTGACGGTATGTGCCTTGGATAGGATAGTGACGGATAATATCATCGCGGACGGCAGAATACAGGGAAACTTGTGCCGGGTACTGGTGAACACGGGTGGAGCCGTGGCCGTGATCCAACCTATCGCGACGGAGGGCTTGCCAACGAGGAAACTAGATCGACTCTACAAGTTAGTGGCAGTTTCGGGTGACACGTTGATGTAGAGGAAGACACCTGGCTGAAGTTAACCCTGGGACAGAGCATTATAAGTTTGTGCGTGAGGAAGTGATTCTGGGACTTGGTGCCCTCAGGAGACACAAGGCGGCGGTCGACTTCGTCAAGAGGGTCCTGCGAGACGGGTAAGGCGGAGTTAATACACCGAAGCCTCAGTTGGCATCTTAATGTCTGCAGAATGACCTTGGCGGTGGTAGTGGTTGGGCTCTTCGGGAGCAAGATGGCTGCGAGGGTGCATCGGAAAGGTCAGTGGTCATGGAAGCCCGTTGTGCGCAAAATGGCTCGTTAACACACCTGGGTGAAGAGCAACCGGTCGAGACCCGTCACGACGGCCGAGCCTCCTGTGAAGATCCTTCAAGCAGGATGGCATTCATGCCCCTTCTCGGACCACGGGGTGTTCTTTGTCTGTTTCTTGGATTAAGATTGTGTGCCTTACTAAGATAAATGCAATACCAATTTGAATTGTTGATTTTGCCATAAATACATAACTGGGTGAGAGGCAGTAATCTATGACATTAACTCCTCTAGCGCTTAAACGAAGTGCCGCAGCAAAAAGCTTTCCTTAAGAATAAATGTTGAAAATAATGTTATCTATCAGCTCCCAAAGCTAGTCGGTCTAATTTTGGGGCAGAGTGTCCCAAAAAACACTGACAACGCTTAGTATGCTGTTCGGGACGGTGAACTGATCGGTTTTCAAAATGGAACCCCTGTCCGGTAATGTACGGTTTGCACATTGTGGTGCATCGAAGTGTGAAGTAGGTGTGCGTTCATATTTCGTCAATAAACCCAATATCAAGCTGTCTACATTACAAATGAGCTTCGAAATGTTTACCTTCTGCGTCATTGCAGAGCCTATATCGATGGTGGAGAGCCTCATGTACGTAATCCAGTACGAATATTTTCAATCGCTACCTAAATTCGAGCCATAAGGTCCTCCGCTGACATTACAGGAGTGCCATACACCATACTCTTCATACAACCGCATAAAAAATAGCCGAGAAGTGTCAGATATGGCGATGTGCTGGCCACGGAACTGGTCCACCTCTACCAATCCATCCATTTCAATATGCAACTCTGAGGTGATTCCGCACATTTACATCAAAGTGTGCTGACGCTCAAGTTGATCATTTCAGCAGCTGTGTACTGCTAAGTGTTGCACTACTGTTAAAAACGTTACTGTACTGGAAACTACACAAGTAACGCAGTAGGCTGCGCATCAGGGACTTTATGGAGGACTTTAGCGCATGCGCGGAAATGTTTTTTTGCTCAGGCCTTTCATCACTGTACATAGATGGCTAAAGGTTTGCATACCTTCCATATTAAGATACCAAAACGAATGTTAAGAAATTGTCACAGCCGTTCGTTCTCAAACTTCGACGCTCTTCAGCGTCCAAACCGCACATTTCCGGACAGCCTATCCTATAAGAAAACCAATCAGTTTGCTATCCCACACAACATACTAAGCTTTATCGGTGTGTTTTTGGAACACACAGTGTGTGTGTGTGTGTGTTTGTGTGTGTATGTGTGTGTGTGTCTGTGTGTCTGCGTGTGTGTCTTAATATATATTCTTTGGTCTTAAAATACCTTGCATGCAATCGAGCAAAATTTATAACAACGAATTCATGGGATAAACACGTAATACCCATCATCCCAGTGTAAAACTTTCTTACTCCAGAAACCGTAAAAATATTTAATGCTCTTCTTAATGATCTTAGGGGGACAGTTGATAACGTCAATGCTTTTGAAACTGCTGCTAAAGAATACCTATGATCAAATTTATTTTATTCTGTACAAGAATATCTGAATGACTGATAACTCACTAAGTATTATCTAGCTGTTTTAATGCCAAATAACAAATAACACCTCTCTAAGGAGACCACCTATTTATTATATTACTATCCTTAAGTTAATGAAGGGAGCTACAGTTAATAATTTATTTACTCTGGGTATTGAGAAACGCAACCTATCCATGCTGAAAAAGCCCAGAAAAGTATTGCCTTCGAATATTTTCCATTTCCTCCTTTCTTTCATGGTAGCATGGTACGGTATAGTAACCCTTCTTCTAAAGCGTATGTGTATGGGCCAAATTTATTGGAAACAAGAGCAATAGTACAAGAGCCTATAAGGAGCATGCACACATACATTGACCTTATGGTACTATGTAGATTTGCATAATGCAATTGCTGATAAACAAACTTCTTAGAAATATTTTTAAAAATCAACGAGGAGATCCCACGCCTTTTTTGCCATATTCACGCTATAAGCGAAGGAGCTACATGAGAACACGTGGATAACCTGTTATATTAAATTTATACTTGATAACGATATACCTTACAACGGTTCTTGCTATGTGTTATATGGATTTAAATCAGAAATCTCTTTTGATTTCTCAATGAAGTGTTTTAAAAAGTTGTTTCTGAATGTCGGAGAAAACAAACCACATCAAATTCTCATTAACGATGTTTCAATATTTCTTAAACTAAAACTTGTTAAATTATTGGTTTATAGTGATGCTGTGAGCTCAAATAATGTTTATTGTAAAGTTATGCTAAAATATTACTAATGTACTAAGTGAAGAGAAGAGAGAAAGAAACAGGGACGGAACATTGCAGCCTATACTACAGAGTGGCAGCATGGAACCAAAATGGCCGACGTGCATACCCGGCATATAGAGTGGTCTAGGGATAACGAGAAACAAGGAGCAAAGATCTACTCTATAGAGCAATACTTTCTATGTCTATTACTAATTTATAGATTTCTCCTTTATATTAAACTATGGGGTGATGAAAAATAATTGCCTACAAATTGTTTGAAATTCGTTAACACGGATTTGCTTAATGCAAGACGTGCAACATTTATTTAGCTGAATATATCACATGTAAATGTTTGATAGTAACAAACATAATGAGAATTGGCGGAAATTAAAGAAAGAATCACACGTTTTCCTACAATCATCTTCAAAAATACAACAGATATTTCGGTAGCGTGTATATATCGCTGGCTTTGCAGAGTGATTTCACAAGTGTTTAACTACAACACCGCAAGGCACGGCAAGCTTGTGACTGGATTTTGCGTTGAGCCATCCGCCATTAAATTTTGCGTCAGCTATAGTCACCGTGGTGCTGTAAGGGTAAAGTTCTCGCGCCTCATATTGCGGTCCCTGGTTCATAACCTGCCAGGATTAAACAGTCTTTTACTCTTTTTCTTGACTCGCTAGAACAGTATATTAAGCAGCCTAAGCACTCTGGGCCCTTCAGCTCCTTTGGACATTGAATTCAGTCATGTAATGTGACTAGTACGATTAAATATCTGATGTGTTTCTCTCATATGACTTTCACTACTCACTCTGGTACACACTATATTACAAACGTCTATTCTTCTATATAGTTCATGATAATCAAGATAAACATTTCTAGAAATGTTTTTATTACACATTTCCTTGTAGGTGCAATGAAAGTAAGTGAATACAGTAGACTTAAGCGACATTAAATCTTCTAAGAGCTGGTTGCTATGTGATAAATATGAAATTCCACTCTCTTTTCATGACCAGGAGGGAAAACTTAAGACTCAGAGAAGATCCATGACGATATTGACAGGTTGAGCCTCAAAAGGATTTTAAACATGTAAGTAATCATTCCTACGTTTGATAGTGTGTAATTCTTGCATGCTTTGTTTCCATATTGCTATAAATAAGCATCGTTTGCAGGTTGAAAGTGCAAAATTCGTGGCTCCAGTCGTTGACAAGCCTTGGCAAGGGGGTTTGGGGGGGAATGACTTCTCGTTTGAGGAATGTGTAAGTGTTGAAAAATTCAAACCAATTAGAAGCAATATTTCAAAAATGGTTAACTCCAAAAAATGTATTTGACAATATGTATGCATTAACCTGACCTACATTTTTTGTGTAGTAAGACTATGTGAATCTCTTACAGTTTACAATTAATGCAAGTCATTCTAAAAGAAGAGAACTTCAGAGGCTATTCCCAAAAAAGTTCAGTATATACATTTATTTTCTCATGAAAATATCTTAAAAATATGAAATTATAGTCAAGATTGTATAGTCTTTTGTAGAAAAATAGAAATTTTCCCATGTTAAGGGTCGTTTATGATTGAGACTAGTTTTGGAAGATGCTGAACTTAAATACAGAGTTTCGTGTCTAACCGAGTTTTCAATTTTGAGTTATGCTATTTACAGACAGCACACACATAAATACAGAACGTTCTCTAAAATGGTTTTGTTTTTATTCAGTGAGTCTCAGAGCATCAAATGGAATTTCGGAATCGGATGTTTGGGTGAATTATAGTACTTCCTCTACTTACTGTAGTAGTGAAAGTAATAGCGTGTTAAAGTGATTAGGTTAAAGTTTGATGAACTTAGGAATTAATGTACCTAAGTACACATTAAAAATGAAACATACAAGTAAAGTAGCGAAAACAGGAATGTTATTGGGACACATAAGAAAGCAGTCTTAAGTATTCATTCCTGAGTGCAAAGTACGACGAAATATTTAAAGATGAGGTTCAGCTTACTTTAGCATTAACTTATTTGAGAACAAATCTCGGCATTTTAGGCAAAGCGAAAAATTCTAATTTTTTTAATCCTGGGGAGAAAATGCTGCAGAGCTGCTTTATTATGGAGTGATTTACATAAGTTGACCCAACATCAAAGCAGCATGTGACCTAGGATTAACTGACGCGTTTTGTCATCTTTCAACAGAATCCGTGCTGTTGGTTCATGAATACCATGCCAGTAGGTCACCTGAATTTTTCTCAAATATTGTAACTCGCAGAGAGATATGAGATCATAACTTGTAAACGAACCGTCTGTTGATAATTAAGAAGACTTCTTTGCGTGTACTTCCGTTACGCAAGGTAGGTATTATGACTCCAAAACCTTGTAAGATGAGTCAACCAAACGTGAAAAACGCGCCAATTTTCGTTTTCATGACAAACGTGGATATATCCTTTCCACTTTTGTTGTTCTTCTGATGCCCTCGTTCTGTCAGCCAATCAGAGACAAAGCTTGTGTGCTAAATGCTTACTTAATTTTCTGAAGAGAATGTCTTTAAAGGACAGCAGCTGTACACACAAGTGACAGTCTGTATGAGATATTCCTCTCGCTCACTCACTTTTAAACAACCTTACTAAAGCGACAATTGGTATTGTAGCCATTCAATATTCATAAAATGTATCAAATTACGCTCATTA
Source organism: Tenodera sinensis (assembly GCA_030765045.1). NCBI lineage: Eukaryota > Metazoa > Arthropoda > Insecta > Mantodea > Mantidae > Tenodera > Tenodera sinensis. The sequence goes on from JAUKNM010000089.1 coordinate 759,061, forward strand.
CCATAGCAGTACTATTTTTGGCTATCTTTGTGGACAATGGAAACTGCCTTCCTACTGAGGGAGGGAATAGTCCAATAGTTTTAACAACACCAGACGTCTTCAGCACAACCAACTCTCCCAGAAATCCGGAGGCGATACCAAAGGATGCAATGGCGGAAGATAGAAATGCTTCTGCCTGGTGGAAGAGTGCAGAGTCACGTTTGGTTTGGAAAACTATAGATGGCTGTTTCAACGAAGTGAATGGACCTTCGTGTATCAAACGAAAATTGGTGACGTTCCTTGATGGTGTGGCCAGAATGTCGAGCATTCCTTTATTTGGTGGACTAGCAATGGAAAAGCAAATTGGAGACACAAAACATTCAGAGACGCCTCTCAATGAGGAGCAACTGGAAGCGTCTTTGCCCAGAGATCTTTCCCAGAAGGAAGACCGGCTTGATCAAATGTTGGTTGAAAAGTTTGCAAACATTTTTCATGACCGCTCATTGGTACTGGATTTGTCAGCAAAAGGAGAAGAAGGTAAGTGAAACATTATGTGATTAAAGCCGAATGTGTTAAATTGTGTCTGATTTATAGTGAGCTATAAGTTCATATCCATCATGAGTGTACAATACAAATTGGGTGTAAAACATTTACATTAAAATGAACTTTTGCTTTACTATTATAGAAATTCAACAAACACTGGATAATTATCTGCTTTTCCATAGTTTTTAAGCACAATACTTAGTAAGCTGTGTATATTTTTAAATATTACAATCGGACTTAAGCAAATAATTTTGGAAAATGCGAAGCTTCACCGAAAAACAACTTAACTCTTTCCATTAAAAAATAAATGTTGATGGGTGCGAGTTTCCAGTGAATCTATCTAAAGGAGAAATGTGTATAAAGAGTATAACCGCAAACTCCTAAACTGTTGCCGACAATATAGCCTCAACAACACTTA
>JAUKNM010000089.1:765000-815000 GCA_030765045.1 Tenodera sinensis
ACTGTAATACTCATGTTACCCTCCATGTGAAGATGAAGTACCTATATCCGATAAATATCAAAGTTTGTATTTAACTTGGGTATCTGAAATATAGTCGTTTTCTCAAACGCTCCCGGTATAATGGTCTATGACCTTCGGGGGTAACTTCATTCCACCAAGCTTGACTGACCTATTTCAGTGGGGGATGTCCACTACTTCCAATGGTAGGGAGATGGTGGAGATGGCGGTGGAACGTGAAGCCCTATAGCGTTTATCGTGAACTCAGAACTACTTTGAGAAGCTAGTCAGAGGCGAAGGCTTAGAATCGCCACTCCAGAGCCGGAAATCAAATCACGGACTCTCAGCACGAGAGCCACGAAGTAAACCACTGAGTTACCCCAGTGCCCTTTTTTAAATATCTAAGGCAAAGATTTTAATGGAAAGTCCATCCTCCTCCAATTAACAATCCTGTTCATTACTTTTAACGAGTAGATGACGTATAGATTTGTTACCCAAGAATGTGATTTAACATCAAGGGTGCAGAAAAATAATGCATAATATAAATCGTTTGTACAAGTATTATTAAATGGCAAGAAATCAAAGAAAGTTACGACTGGCGAAAATAACACTTTTGTTGTATTTTTCGACAATTTTACCCACTTATAGCCTGGACGGAAAATGTCTCACATAAATGTGTGTCAAGAAGCTCGTTTGGTTTTACTATCACAGTGTGCTAATTTGTACTCACTATACAGCTTATCATGAATGACATAACCAGAATTCTTAAGAAACCTTTAGTTTTGTAATATTATAATAATAAATTATGGCAGTAGTAGTATTTCGAGCGCCTCCTTAGCGCAATGGTAGCGCGCCTGCCTCTGGTGTGGAGGACCCGGGTTTGATTCCCAGTACCGGTATGGAGATTTTTCCCCCGCGGGGAGGTCTGGCACGGGGTGCACTCTGTCCCATTACATCCCGGAGGGGCCAATTGAGGAGCTACTTGATAAAGAAATAGCGATCCCAGGTCGTGAAGGCCGCATGACTGCCCTGGAGGGCTCGGGGCGCTGACTACGTCCCAATACTGCACCCCACTCATGTCACCGATAGTGGGTAGAGGTGTGGGACGCAGCGGCCGGGCGGTAAGCCTTGGGCCGCAAGAGCTCTTGCGCTGGGGTTTAGTAGTATTTCATTGTTCTGAAGTAACATCACGTTCAATTCTTGATGTGAAATTTATCAATACTGTGACTTTTTGGTGGGTGTAAAAAGTAAATACGACAGATGTAGTCGAGATAAACACTTTTATTTCCGTAAACAGTAACTTTGTACACTCGTTGCAACAACAAGAAAGTCTTTTCCGATTCTCCAACAGCACGGCTTCGAACTCGTAACACAAAGAACTAACTCTTCTCCGTCGGCACAACTCTCCACATCGTCTGTCCGTCTCCGTCGGCACGACTACTCAACCTTCACATACGTCTGACTGACTCTTCTCACACTTTACCGCTATTTATATCTCCCAGGCACTATTCTGGAAGCTTGAAGAACGTTCACTTATTGCGCTGGAGTACAAAGTAGAAGATTCCAGTAGCCTCTATCCTTTTCTCTCTTTCGGCAAGCGCCCCAACAATGCGGCCATTCTCTGTCTCTTTCCTTCGGCTCCTTTGCGGTAGTGCCGACAATAATGCGATGGGTGACAATTGCGGCTGTCGGCAATTAGATGCGGCGGGCGCGGTGACACTGCTCCCTCCTCAGAGCTGGTCGTCCCGACCAGCACTATCACTGCGGCATCTCCCTTGCGCCCCGGCGGACTATCCCATCGAACCTCTTCTCCAGGAGGCACGATCCTAGGTATCGCTGTTGGATAGTGTCCCTTGGTCTGGGTAGGACGATGTATGCCATCCTGCTTCGAAATTCTGCAACAGTACCGCCGGTCTTGACGGTCCCTCGTCCAGTTGCCCTTCTTCCTGGTGTGTTGACGGGCCATCCTGCGCACTTGGAAACGGCTCACTGGGTACCATGTCCGCCGACCTCTCTGGCGCACCTTCGCAGCCACCTTGCTTCCGATGGGTCCGGCAACAAGCCCCGCCACATCCGCGCGAGTCGCGTCCACCGCTGCACTCGTGTTCACTCGTGCTCGGCACGGCCTCTCCTGTATCCTGCCGTCCAAGATGATGTCCACCATTCTTTTGTTCACGGCACTATGCGTCAGGTGATTGGATGGCTCCGACGGTCCCCCCATGTCACACGCCAAGTCGGTTCTTGCGTGTTGCTCGTTTGCTTGTGCGCTTCCCTGCTGATCGTCCTCCACGTCATATCCTGGTTGGTTACGTACCCGACACACTCCTCCAGGGGATCCTCGACGACGCCCCTGAACTGTCCCTTTGTCTTCCCCGAGACGTACATTTTCGTTATCTGAAACGGGCGCAACTGTCGCCTCGGCCACTAGGTGCTCCCTCCCCGGGTCCGTGCTATTCCGTCTGCCCCTGGCATCCAGTACTTTGACGCTCTCGTCAACTCTTACTACCAGGGCGCCAAGACGTTCCCCGTCGTCCTCCACGACGTCCACATGCTGGCAGAGGTCTTCCACCTTTTCGCCGAGTTGTTCCACGTCTTCCGTCACGCCAATCAGTTCGCCGAGTTGTTCCACGCCTTCCATCACGCCAATCAGTTCGCCGAGTTGTTTCACGTCTTCCGTCACGCCAATCAGTTCGCCGAGTTGTTCCACGTCTTCCGTCACGCCAATCAGTTCGCCGAGTTGTTCCACGTCTTCCGTCACGCCAATCAGTTCGCCGAGTTGTTTCACGTCTTCCCTCACATCATCTGGAACGGGCGCAACTGTCGCCTCGGCCATTAGGTGCTCCCTCCCCGGCTCCGCGCTATTCCGTCTGCCCCTGGCATCCAGTACTTTGACGCTCTCGTTAACTCTTACTACCAGGGCGCCAAGACGTTTCCCGTCGTCCTCCACGACGTCCACGTGCTGGCAGAGGTCTACCACCTTTTCGCCGAGTTCTTCCACGTCTTCCGTCACGCCAGTCAGTTCACCGAGTTGTTCCATCTTCATCTCTTTCAGCTCGGCAGCGAGGTTGTCGTATGACGTTTCCATTTTGGCAGCGAGGTTGTCGTTTGACGTTTCCATTTTGGCAGCGAGGTTATCGTTTGCCGTCTTCATCTCTTTCAGCTCGGCAGCGAGGTTGTCGTATGACGTTTCCATTTTGGCAGCGAGGTTGTCGTTTGCCGTCTTCATTTCTTTCAGCTCGGCGAATAATTCTTTCATCATTGCCATCATCCTGGTTTCCGAATCTCCCTCCATCTTGGTTCTAACGTTGCAACTTCTAACGACGAAGTAACGAAACTAGAAGCAATTCGACGAATCCCACTTCTGACACCAGTGTAACTTTCGGTGTGGGTGTGAAGTAAAGTAGACAGATGTAGTCGAGATAAACACTTTTATTTCCGTAAACAGTAACTTTGTACACTCGTTGCAACAACAAGAAAGTCTTTTCCGATTCTCCAACAGCACGGCTTCGAACTCGTAACACAAAGAACTAACTCTTCTCCGTCGGCACAACTCTCCACATCGTCTGTCCGTCTCCGTCGGCACGACTACTCAACCTTCACATACGTCTGACTGACTCTTCTCACACTTTACCGCTATTTATATCTCCCAGGCACTATTCTGGAAGCTTCAAGAACGTTCACTTATTGCGCTGGAGTACAAAGTAGAAGATTCCAGTAGCCTCTATCCTTTTCTCTCTTTCGGCAAGCGCCCCAACAATGCGGCCATTCTCTGTCTCTTTCCTTCGGCTCCTTTGCGGTAGTGCCGACAATAATGCGATGGGTGACAATTGCGGCTGTCGGCAATTAGATGCGGCGGGCTCGGGGCGCTGACTACGTCCCAATACTGCACCCCACTCATGTCACCGATAGTGGGTAGAGGTGTGGGACGCAGCGGCCGGGCGGTAAGCCTTGGGCCGCAAGAGCTCTTGCGCTGGGGTTTAGTAGTATTTCATTGTTCTGAAGTAACATCACGTTCAATTCTTGATGTGAAATTTATCAATACTAATGTTTAATGATACTGTTACAGGCAGAGGTAAGAAAAAGAAGAAGATGATTGGCTACATACTGGCTGGTATTGGTGCTGCAGCAGTCGCCATGGGAGCAGTGTTCTACAAAGGTATAGCCTTGCTCACGTTTAAGGCTTTCACAGTGGCTAAGATAGCGCTAATATTAGCTTCCATCCTGTGGATCAAAAAGCTTAAAAATATGAAGTCAAATAGTGACCGAAGTCTCTCACCACCTTGGGCAGAACGGCGGGAAGACATCACCGAAGGAGCTCATTTGCTTGCCTACAGAGGTCAGCTGCAACGTCCAATTGTTCTGTCATAACAAATGTATCTGGCTTATCCTGGAATAAGGCGAATAACACTTCAGTGAGCTAAGGAATGGTGGATATTCCATCAATACTCAAGGCTGTACTAGACTTTTGTTTTCATGTGTAGTTATTTATTAGGTAGATTTAGTTATAAAAGTGAGTGACACTTAAAGTTAACCAGTAATTTCTCACAAAACAGCTTTACGTTTTGTTGGTAAAAATGTTTGGCTTATTGTCACCAAACTACTGCATACTTATAGTTGTCGTTATATTCCCTGTGCAAACTGTATTTGCTTTTATAAACCCATGACGAGTTTTCCTGAAATTAGCCACCAGAAGCTTCTAGGTGCATACTATTTTCATATTAGGTGTGTCCGAGAAGAAAATATACAGCTTGTGTTGGGCGGAAGGATTGTTTTGACGCTCTGCCAAGTTGGATCCGCGTAAAATCTTTTGGAAATCTGGGTGGTGATTCTGAATACCGGCTACCGGTTCATACAAACTGTTAAGGCTATAATGGTAGATCATGTACTGGTAGTTGAAGACAGAGTAATGAAAACTATTGCATCAAAATTTCCTTAATTTTCGAATTTATAATGTTACAAATGACACACAATGGCGGAACGAATGCTGTATTAGAGCAGAGTTCGAATGCTTTCTACAAAGCGTTGGAACTATGTTCAGGTACACAATTCTTTATCACGAAACCGTCATGCCTTCTGTGCCACGTCTACTTAAAGGTGCTAACCAACCTGAAAACATACCACTCTTAATAAGTAAAATTGTAAGTTTCAAATGAAGCAAACATTGATATAATATTTATTACACTGTGCTCAATTACCAGCAACATATCTGCATATACTCCTAACACTCTGTATATAAAATATTCCACTTGTATTTTACAGTCTCCAATTTGTGTATGGTAGAATGAAGCTATATTTCGGAATTAACGGGTTTACTGAGTGTAACTAGAGTGTACAGTTCTCAGGTCTATGTTTATAATTGTAATTGTAAACATAAATTTATATAGAATTAAAAGAATGAATAATGCTTTTCATTATCTGATGTATACATAAGTACAAGCAAATAAATAATTTATTACTATCTTTTTTTGGTTTCTTCATCATACGACCGATCGGTAAAAACTAAACAAATCTTGTGTTACATTCACATGACTTGATGTATCCATTATCGTTTATTTTGTATTGCCTCTAAAGAGTATTGTTATGAAACCCTATTTTCGTGTCACTTGAAATAAGTCTTTGCAAAAATGGTTTAATTCGCATTTCTTGTATAGGTACAAGTGGGATAGAGGGAACGGAAATGATAGACGTTTAAAAGCTTGTCGTGTATGTTATCCTTGAATATAATAATAATATTTCAACTACATTGGAAGAACCAAATAAACAGCGACAGCATTTTAAGAGAATAAAGGTGTGACAAACTCAAACCAACAATAACGTGTATTTTGGAAATAGCTAATGGCACAGAAAACTTATTTGAAATAAATTGTGTTTACAGATACCTACGTGTTTTTGTGCAGGTATTGTTTTTCAGCCAGAACAAAGCCCCGATCTCAGACAGTTCTAGAGACTGAGAAACCTAGATCTTTCCAGAGAAATTCGCCGGCACTTTGCCTGGGCTGTAAAAACGAGTGGCACGACTTGCAGCCACATTTTAGAGTTGAGCTGAATTGAGTAGTTATTGTTAGAGCAGTGAAGTTTGTGTCAAGGTTACGATAAAACAGAAGAGTTGTGAGTTGCAAGATCACCTAATTGTAAATTGTGTTAACCATAAAGCACAGAACTTCAGTTTTGGAAGAACTAAAGTGATATTAGAAGTAACCGGACTTGTCATTTGTCACAATATTCGTAGTGTGAATTGTGCTTCCAATTACTGCTTTTGATAGAGCAAAAATTGTAATAAAGTGTTCAGCTTAGGTCCTGACTGTTGTTAGAACGATATAATATTAATCAGATTAAAATTATTCAATTTAAATATATCGTTTTTTCTGCCTCCCCCCAAAAAAACACCGATAACACTTAGTATGTTGTGCGGGATGGCAAACTATTCGATTTTCAAATACGAACCCCTGTTCAGAAATGCATGGTTTGGACGCTGTAGCGAACGAAGTGTGAGAGGAGTGTACGTTCACATTTCGTCAATAAACCCAACATCGAGCTCTCTACTTGACAAACGGGCTTTTGAACTGTCTATCTCCTACTTCATTCCACAGCCTATATCGGTGGTGGTGAACCTCAGGTACATGGCCCAATACCTGCGGTTGTCCTAGAAGATTTTCAATCGCTCCGTGGACTCGAGACATAAACTCCTCCGCTGACGTTACAGGAGTGCCACACACCACACTCTTCTTACAGGTCCACAGAAAGTAGTAGAGAGGTGTCAGAACTGGTGACCGTGCTGGCCATGAAACTGGTCTACCTTTACCAATCCATCAATTTGAATATACAACGTTGAGGTGACTCCGCACATTTACATCAAAGTGTGCTAGAGCTCAAGTCGGTCATTTCAGCAGATGTGCACTGGTACGCATCGCACTGCTATTATAAACGTTACCGTTTTACTGGAAACTACACATGTTACGCAATAGAATGCGCACCAAGGATCCTGTGGAGGAATTTAGCATATGCCCAGGAATGTTATGCTCAGGTCGTTCATCCCAGTTCACACATGGCTAAAAGGTTGTATGCGTTCCATATTAAGTTCCCAAACCGAATGTTAACAAATTGTCACAACCATCCGTTCTCAAACTACGACGCTCTCCGTACATTTCCGTGCAGTTCCTACTTGAAAACCGCACAACATACTAAGCGTTGTCGGTGTTTTTTGGGGACACCCAGTATATACAGGTGTAAATGAATAACGCCACTCGAATTTTACTGGTAATAGACGTTTCACAGACAATCTATTTGAGACAGCAAACATATCGTGTAGGATTACAAATTACAGAACTGTGACTTAAAATTGTTTGGGGGTATGCACGCCACTGATCATATCCATTGCAGCTGTAACGTATGATGAAAAAGCAGATGCAATACTTGGCATAGTGGCTATGTTGCCAGGTTGACGACGGGGCTTTGGTTTTAGATCCTGTGTTCAAATCGCCTTGGCCACGCATCTTTTGTGTTTCTTTGCTTCTTTTTTTTTTCTTCTTCTTCTTTAAGCGTATGCTTATTTAATTTGATTTACAGGAAACATTCGTGTCGTGTTATAATTTTTCATTTAGTATGATACTTGTGTCGTATTACTGCATAAAAAATTATAAATTACTGTAATTATGCAAAGGGATTTAGTTTTCTAAAATAATTATTTTATTTTATTGTGCCTGAAACATTTTAGTTTTCATTCATTTTTTAAAATGAACAAGATATAGGGCTTTGTTATAATCCATCATAAGCTAACGAAGTATTGACAGTACACGATGGAAGTAAATTCTTTAATATGGTAATAACCGTCGACATTTATAGAAAATGCCTTTGAATGTGGGTTATTTAAAGGAATATATTAGATATTTGTGGAAGAATGATCCACAGTTGAAGTAGGCGTGATCCCTGTGTTGTCTACAGCAATGTAATCGATATTTTCTAAAGCTTTCAGTTCTAAAATCTTAATCGTATTCCAGCAATATGATAACATTGTTTAATAGTATATTTGGCTCAGGTTATATAAATAACGATGTTGCCGTTAAAACAGACAGGAGTGGTGGGTGAGATTCGATCCACTTTCACGGGGCCACTCGGGGTCCGCGTTAAAGTGTTTGAACGCTCTCGGCTAACACTGAGCACAGGAACTGTGTGTGGATTATTAAGCTTACTTTGGTAAGCAAAGAGCTAAATACTGACATCGTTTTTTACTCCTGGTCCACTATTTAATCAGAACCTAATAGTAACATATTTTCCGCAGACTTAGTAACGTTGAATTTGCAACATTTACGCTTTGATTTAGAGTGATTGCTGAAATATCGCTTCTCAAAGTTGCGAGGTGAGCCAATGGCTGCCATCCCCTCTGAACAGCAAGGGAAGCATACGTATATGACTGATATCATTCTTATACTATCTATTTGGGTACGCCTGATAATTAGGTGGCCCTTTACGCAGATGTCACTGAAGGTGGCGTATTTACTTTTGTGAAAGATAGTACGTGTTGCACCGCAATCTGCTTTATTTGCCACCACATAGGTTACGTTCTCGCAAATACCAATTTACAGACTCGAAAGTAGTCCAATGTGGCTGCAGTCTATGTGGGTAACTTTCCCTGTAATCCGTGAAGCTGTTGCAGAACAACCTTATGCTTAGCCATACTCTAGGTACATGTCACCTAATTCAGCAAAAGTGTAATTTTTGCTCCATGTTCCCAGAGTATCTGTTTAACTGCTTCAACGTAATGTTGTTGTGTGCTAATGACAAATACAAAATGAAACGTGGGTGACTTGAGTAGGAAACAGCCTCCACATGGTAATGTTAGTGTCTTCCAGGGTTATTGAGGTCACCTACTGGCAGTATTAGACGTTTGTCATTCTAACACATAGGTACTCAGCGCCTCTTTTGTGGAATCGTGGTGCTTGGTTCTACGTTTTGTGGATTGTTTTCAGCTGGTTAACTGCTACACTGAAAATTGCTCTTATTGATATGGACAACTATAGCCTACCGACACCTTCAGCCAATGTCAATACATAATCCTTCAGTCTAAGCCATCAGATGTGAGATAAAGCAAAAGTTAACAATACCCTGTGCATTGCATAAGAATGTGATATTTTGCTATTTTAACTCATAAGCACAACATTGCTCTCAAGATCGAAAAGAAAGGGAAAACAAGTTTACCCATCTCCGGGTTTGAACTCGATTTCTCGGGTTTATTAGGTCCACAGTCATTCAGCATAACCGTGCGGCCAGTACTCGTTTTAGGGCTGCCCCGTGTTCCTTAAGCCGTTCGGCATAACCTGTTATCCATTGCAGCGGCATGCAGCTACATGTTAAGTGCACAATTTAAGCGCTTTTGGAAGCGCTACAGTTTAGAAATGCTTCTTCAGAGAGACAAAATACAGACTTTACTAAGTGCTAAGTGAGTACTATTTTATTTCCAATAGTTACTATTTGCATATTTCTTTCTCGTTATGATTTATTAATAACAACCTCTTAGTACGTTCAGTACGTATAACTTGGTAACGACGCCGTAGTCCAGTTCGACATTTATTATTTTGTATTGGACTTGTATATTTCAACATGGGCCTCTCATAGGTACATTATTTTGCCAATAGATGAACTTATAACCAAAGTTAGAATAAATTATATTCTAAGATAAATTTACGTGCAAAAGTAGTGGTTACATGTTGTGCTTACTCTGAATAAACTTTGAAGAGAAGCAATTTTCTTCCTTACCTACAAGTTAAGGCAAATTTATCATAATGTTTAATATTAGGGGATGACTTTAAAGTGTCATTTTGAGCACGCTGTTGATGGGCCATTAAACTCTACTCACCCACTCACTCACTGCTCTGATTTTGGCAATTGGGTCTGTTACTGCATCATAAACCGACGATCGTCCATAAACTCTTTTCTTTTTACCCTTTCTTCGGTTGGGATATGCGTGATGTTAGGTTCATCTGTGAATCCATTGATTCCCCAATAGTACTGTAGAATTATCGAGTGAAGCTAGTTGGCAACACCAACTTGGCGTTCTGCGCCTCATTTTAACATTTGTTTCGAGGCAGCCAAGGTGTGAGATGTAGCTCTCAAATGGACAGGCAAAAATGTGTGCGTAGTTTAGAAGAACAGCGTGTGTTGTTTAGGTTTATTAACCTAATTAATAATGGGGACTAGTCTTGGTTAAAAAACGAAAATAATAAAAGTTATTACAAAAATGACAGAAAGAAGAAACACGTATACTAAGTTCTTCGTAAGGATTTGTTATATGAAATAAATCAATTTAACAGTATTCGCTTCTCGTCATTTGCCGTCACCCACAGAGGATCTTGAGATAGTTATGAGTTAGGTGGCTGTCTAGGATTCTTTACAGCTCTGCCGAGAACAGCCGAGGAGATCAGTTCTAGAAATCCTGAAGAGACACACGACGAAGCGAACTGTACTAGACGCTCCCACTACACGTTCTGTTACTTTGTTCCATGCTTAGTCACTTTTCATAGCTTTGTTTCAAAGACAATAGTAGTTACTAGTCTATATCTTATATAGCAAACAATCATTGGTGAGATGATTATAAACACTTGTGCAGTGATGTGGAACAAATGGTCGTTCAGAACAAGATTCTAACATTCATTTCTTCCAAAGTTGAATCATACAAAACACGGTTGTTAATGGTGTTTGGGACAAGACAGAAATATTGGCAAATTTAGGGTGCATAGGTAGAACACTTCCAATATTAACCACCATTAACAATCTTCTTCCATTTGCAATTCAACTTTGGAAGAAATGTGGAGAAAATGAAGGTTACAATCTAGTTCTGGGGGCTATTCAATTGTTGTAACGGTAGTGTAATCACAAGTGGCTTTTAAGAGTCTCTTTACCATAGCTTTTGTCTGATAATAAAATTCGTGTTTCGACATTTTTTCAAAGGTTTGTTTTAGGACACCGCAACAACTTAGAGCTATCCTTAGGGCATTACTTTTGCTTGATTATTTGCAAGCGCTTCCTTTGAAACTTAGTTGGTCCCTTATTCAACTTTTCTACAAACGCAGAAATACGTTATTCCATTAAATGGACCTCATATGTTTCCTGTCTTGTCCATTTTCTGACCAATTGTATAAAAGCCGTTCGCAGAGTGTTATATAGCTTGAATGATCAAGTTTCACGACGTGCTTCACCACTTACGTCTTGGGTGGAGTGGAGGGTAATGTTAGTTTCTATTACATTCTGCATACTTCTTTAAACAACCAGATCACACATGCTGATGATTAAATCAAACGTGTTCCTGTAACTTAATAGATTGGGTCAAAGTTACACTGTGAAGCTTTTCTAACCAATCCTGATAATATATTTCTGTTTTCCTAATAATCAAAAAAAGGTTCTGAAATTGGAGACAAACGTGTTGCGTCCCGCGGTTAGAAAATTACCCTAAATACCGTTGGCTAGTATATGCCTTGCGGTCCAAACCATAAAGAGTTTTTAGAAGAAAAACGACATAAATGTGAAGTAATGTTCATAGAAATAAAATATAAATTTACTCATATCGTGCGTATCTAGTTGAGTTAAAATTTTAGCCACACAGTCATTGTAGTTTCAAAGCTGAAAGTTAGTCTTTGGTAGCAGTTTGTTGCATACCAACGTGATGAATATCTGCCTGGAAATCATATTATTCCTATACTGATCTAAAACACTTGAGATAATGGACATTTTTGTCCTTGTCGCTTATTTTTTAATTCTTGTGGTGTTTCAACTTCTTATTTTAATATAAGTCTCAGTTTGTATATCTCTAAGGACATTTATAAAATTAAAAACGTTTGGATGTGGCGAGTAAAGTTGTGAATTAAGGTATGAATGAAATGATTATGATTTAAATCCATTGATAACTAACAGTTCTTTTCCCTTTTCACTTAGTATAATTTTATCCACTTTCATTGGTTCTATTGTGTACACTGAGGTTCTAATACAGACTACACAGGGACACCAACTATTTAGATAAAATCAAGGGACGTCACACATACTGTATGTATCGATATATTTATATGCTGTCATCATTTCTATATAAGTTTTACTCTCACAAAATTTGCAGTGCTACCTAAAACACAAAATATATACCGTCTTTCGTATTTGTACCCTTCTTGCTCTAAATCGTCCCACTTAAATTGGTGTTATTGAAGGTCTGTCGCGAAAATCTACCTGCAGTAAAATCTGACAGCAGGACGCAACCCGTAAACCCCGCTGAAATTTCCACCTAAAGAATCCTTTTTTTTTTTTTTTTCTCGAAGGTTAACATTTCTTGTGAAAAATATAGCCAGCAATCCACGATTACAGAAAGGACTTCTCGGTATTGGTGAATTAATTTATATTTTTGCTGTGTGAAATCCTTGTTGGCGCTTGGTTAAGGAATCCACTGAAGCGTTGCGATTTCAGACGATACATGGTATTTCGATTTTTCGTGGAGCTCTATGTCTCTGTCACTCCTGTGATCTGCCCATCATAGTGCTCCCATATACTTATTTCATGCGAAATGATGAGGTAGTGTAAAGAAAAGGTAACGTCACTATATTTACTGTACAAGTAATTTTCCTTGTTGTTCTACCATTAATAAAGGTACCTTTTGTTTACATTTCCTGCCACATGAAGTTGGAAAGCCCATTAATTTACATTTTGGTATTCTATTTGAAAGTTTCATTATAACGTTCTGGTGAAGGTTTTTTTTTGAGGGGCTTAGTATGCTGGATCTTGTGTTGAGACGGTGAATCTTTTCCTTCTTATTCGTTTTGACTAGTAATATCTTCATCTAGCTCCTAAAATAGGGGATTAACAAATAAAATGTTTGTTTTGGGAGGAAGTGATACACTTAGATTGTCCCTTTCGCATATGAGTATGTGCATGGGTATCAGTAATTGGTGCTATATATCCAGCTTAGTATTTACTAATAGTAGAAGATAAAGATTATTCTTTTTTTAACTATCGGTAATCTAAGGAGAGAAAGAAATAAGAGTTTTAAATATTAAATCAATTTACTGTAGGTAATTCAAAGGAAATTATAAAATATTTCAAACCAATTTAAAATTTATGAAACATGTAAAAGTTTTCAAATATTAGATATAAAATTACCGAACTGAATTTTTATTCTATGACTGCAAGGATAAATTTTCACTTACATGCATTTTGAAGCAAACCCATTTCTGCCAAGTTAAAATCGTAAAAACTGCGGCACTAAGTTAACCAAAATAGGCAAAAATGATTCTTTCATGTTCATTTTTTCCTGTCCATAATTTCTGTAGTCATCATTTCCTTCATCATCATCATCATCTGTTTCAGAGTCGAAAGCAGCCGTTATGGACCACCCATTTAAGCGCCGGGGCATTATAATGCCAGGGTAAGTACTTCTTAGTGCAGGTAGCGCATGGTGCCATTGAATTGCGCTAGCAAACATGGGAATATCATCACTGTTGTTGGGATGAGCAACCTAAATTACAAGCACAACCTCGTGCGGCTTCGAGCGTACGAGGTCGCGCATGTACTTTGTCATATTTCATCTGATGAACTTTTTAAGCAGAAACATACGAGGTGCAGTCCAGAAGTAAGTACACAAATTGTGAATATTCTTTATGCATACAAAATCATCCATAACACACAACTCATTTTTCAACATAGTCACCTTTATTTAAACACAGCTGCCAATGCTCAATCCATTTTTCAAAACATTTCTGTAGGAGTCTTTGGGTAAGACACTGGTATACTGCAGGTCCCAGGCTTGATCTCGAAGAAAATTGTCTCCCTTGGAGAGTGTTTTCAGGGTCAAACAGCCAGAAATTGCTCAGAGCAAGGTCAGGTGAATAGGTAGTATGTCTAAGTGTCTCAATTCCATTTTGTAGTAGGAATTCGGTGACAATCTGAGTCTTGTATGGTGAAGCATTGTCTTGGTGGTGGATGAACTTTCCTACCAGTTCCGTCCGAGTTTTTGCAATTGCAGGCAACAGCTGGTTCTTCAAAATGTCTCTGTAACATTCCCCGGTGATTGATACGCCCTTTGGATGAGAATACGACACAAAGATCCCAGAATACTGAATACAGAGTTTTCTCTGCAGAAGGGCCAACTCTGAGTTTCTTGCGGGCGGCGATTCCGAAGGTTTCCACTCTTTTGACTGCTACTTTGTTTCAGGATTGAAGACAGGGATCTATGTCTCATCCATAGTGACCATCCTTTCCAAAAACTGTGGAGCTGTGTGGTACCATGTCGATATTTCTTCCGAACAGGTCATCCGAAGCTCCTTCTTGCTTTCATCAAGCATTCTTGGCACACGACGAGCACTCACTTTGCTCAATTTCAAGTCATCTTTAATGATCCTCACCACTGAACTATGGCTAAGGCCTGTAATAGCACAAATTTCCTCTATGATTATTCGGTGATCACTCGGAATGAGGTTGTTGACACGTTCTATGTTTGCATCCGTGCGGAATGAGCAAGGTCAGCTCGAGCGTGGCAAACCGGTGTTGGTCATCGGTGTTTTGAGCTTTGTCATCCTCCTATTCATATTACTGTAGTCGAGTGCATCATCCTCGCAAACACAGACAAGTTCACGGTGAATATTGATGCAGTTTCATCGTTTACACAGCACACTGTTCTTCTCACGAAAATTCCATAATATGCAGTGTACAAATAGCCTCTTAAGGAAACCGCCACTTTATGTTCATGTGCTCACCCTTGGAGTTGAAGTGATGGTTTGCTCGTTTCCCAAGGTATGATTATGTATGGATTACTTTTGGATTGGACCTCGTATTTCTTTATCAACTAAGTGTGTGAAGTATGCTAATTAAGTAAATGTGAAATAAATAAACCATATCGTAATTACTTATATGATGAATAATTCACCTATAGTTATTCATTTATTATTCTCACTTCCCGCCACAATCTTTACCTACATTCAAGCTTGTAAAGGTGTGAAAGAAAGCATGGAAGAAATCTTCCATGTCGAATAAATAATGTTAGCGGTCAACCTAACATTTCATTTAAGCATCTTTGTATTACAACATTTTCGTGTAAGACGATTGAGCTTATTATGAAAGTGATATAATTAGAACATAGGCTATTCGGTTATAAAGAGCAAGCAGCATAGGAAATATATCTCACTTATTGAGTCTCGTAAAAAAAAAAAAAAAAAAAAAAAAAGACAATTCTGCCGTGTCAACTCAGCTATTTGTGGAGTGTTTGTTTATTTATAAACATTTAAGGAACTATACCAATCTTTCTTTATTGTGTCGTACATAAATGACTCCATTTAAAACATTCTGCTCTCATTTAACCCTTTCATGACCAAATTATTTTTCAAACAATTTCAGTACACTTGCAGCCATTATGTAGTGAAAGACCCTCTGGATTGAAATATGTTCTTCATTTTCACCTTTTTATGTGATTTTCAAAATATATAATTGGGACCGAATTTAATGAACAGGAGGAAAATAAGGTAACTATATTTTAAACGTATACTAAAGTTTTATTTTGTCACTGACTAAAATATCTTCTTACAACCAAATTTCACCAAATTTGTTTCTACTCAGTTGCCTCCACATCGTCTGGAAGCGTAAATTAATACACCAGAACCTCTTCGTCCTTCAGTTGCGCCATTTCTGTAAAATAGAACTTATTGTTAGTATTAATTATTATTTGTACAATTATTATAATTAATTTACAACTATCTTTATAAGTATAATGTATCGCTACTGGCATTTTCGTATAGTCTTCTGAAGTAGTCTGCAGTATTCACAATGCTGCAGTAGGTTGAAAAGGAAAACATAAAAAGTTAATTTTTTTATCACAACCAAAACTTTATATGCAATTTTGTTGCAAATAGCATTGTTCAAAACGAATAACAACAAGAATAACGCAAATGTAGCACAATACTTATGAACGACAGCAAAATTAGTGGTACAGAAGTGTCCCACTGGTAATGAAATATCAGATCACCAAGAAGTTTACACTAAAAGGACATTATTGATGCTACAAACCAATTTACAGCCCTAAAACTGTAATAAATATTGGCAGTATATTAATATAATCTCAATAAATATGATTAATTCTCTTGCCTTCCTTATCTCGCCAAAAATTTAACAAAGCTACGTCAAAACAATAGAGAGAGCATTGGAAAATATGCTCCTTGTCACTCAACTCCAAGACAACATCTGTTTGGAGGGAAACGATCGCAGGTGCTTTCAAGCAGTAGAGCAAGCTTCAGTCGATGGTAGCATAGGCTGGAGGTGGGTTTTATCTGTTCCACTGGTCACAAGGAGCAAAATATAGTGGGATACATATTTCCCAAGGGCCATGCAAGGGTTAATGGTTTTAATTGGAATCTCTGATGTTCTGAATACCTAAAACCCTGATTCCTCTGTCTTAGGTAGCCACCCAGATTTCCGGCTAGAATATGGCTGGTAAACCCATCACCTGCTCTAGGCCTACGAGCGCTGCCTGCAAATAATTCTAGCACTCCCTCAAAAGCCCCAGTCACTCCTTTAAACAGTAATAATGTGGAACAAAAAGGTGTCCCGCCTCCTCAAAAACATCTCCCGAGGTGGAGATTATTTGTGAAGTGATACCGTATTTATTAGCCGTATTATTAAATATGATTTTAATAATGAATTGAATTAGATTATAATGAATTAAATTATAATGAACAAGTAATGTTAATGTATTTAATATTATGATTATTATGAAGGGATAATTTTATGATATGAAGTCACAGTATTTAAATTCAATAACTAGTATGCGAGTGAATATTCTAGTTCAGGGTTATAATTATAACTTAAGGTTTCTGGTTCAGATGGTTAAAATATTACTTGTAAAAGGGGCCTGCTAATGTTTTGGGTGTTGTTACCTGAGGTAATTAGTGACCGGTCGGTCGACCTAAACTCGTTAGAGTTACCGTCCCTGGCTTGGCTAGACAGTCTGCTGGAGGACACGCTTAGGTGTAGTCGCATCGATAGCCTGTTGGAGAACGCTCGTCGGTGCAGTCACATAGGGCCTGCAGCAGCCGCGAACGCTAATTCGCCCCCAGACATAACAGTGATTACCGCGAATATTATAGAGAGTGAACAGTCTTTCTCATGAGCGCATTAAGCGGTGAAGTATATTTTAAAATAGGGAAATGTAATAGGAATTTTACTTTCAGAGGGCGAAAAATCGTGGTGAATATTGATCGTGAAAACGTACTGGGAATTAAATTAACTACCAGGAGCTGTGTGCGTTATTATTCCGTCAAAACCACTCACGCATACCCTGTAGATAGTCCAGTTTCAGCTCTAATGGTTAGCTAGGGCAAGAATGTAGACCATTTATAGATCAGATCTACAAGATCTTCAAGGACCAGGCTGCAGAGATTCTCTCCAGCGAAGAAGATACATCTGCAAACTTGACTTCAATGCGGGGCGTAGTATCGCCTACGGAAACATAATCAAACTTGGCATCCACAAGGTGAGACCCTTAAAAACTCCAACAGAGATTAGGAAACCTCAGCCTAAAGTTATTATAATAGAAGATTGATTGTACTGAAAGATGCAACCTAAGAGCAGCACAAGCAGCAATAATTCTTTGACGCAGATGTTACGCGTACATAATTTTTTCTGCATACACCTCAGCTTTCACAATCCACCACATGGCAAACTCTTCCAAAATCTTTTGGAAGTGTCCGTTGACAGCTCACTGAAAATAAAAATCGAAAACATGTCATTTGTGATTACTTGTGTCACACATGCAAAGAGTTGTGAATTTAGTGACACTGCCATTACACAGCTTCTTCCACTCCCCTTTACTCATTCATGTGAGAAGGGTTTCACTGCATTGATACCAACCCAAACGAAACAAAGAGATTACTTGAATCTGGGATCACCATTGCTACTCGCAGTAACAAAGATTCAGCCACGAATAGAGGAGCTGGTGTCAAGAAAATAAGCTCAGCCATTTTACTAGCAGGTGAGAAACAGATACAAATACATACCAGGTGGTCTATTCCATCCGTCTTTGGCGTGTGTGGATAACGCTTCGTCCGTTAAAACAGTTTCAAAACGCAACGGCGCCATTCCTATGGAGCTGGTGCCAGTGGCGGGAGCAAACTTTGTTCTGCTTATAAGAGAAGACCAGCTTGAACTGTCGTGAGCAATCCGTGATAATGGACAAGAGCAGTTTTAGAATGTTTTCCACCTTACTTATAAGAACTTTACTTTCCAGGAAATAAACTCACGGCTGTATATACTGTTATTTTCTAGCATTACGGATTACAGATTGTAAGTTACAGTTACAAAATCCGTGCAAACATGAGGGCACATAATGTTTCATTGACATTTGTTCGTTTTTTATTACTGTTACTGTATTTTATTATTATTATTATTATTATTATTATTATTATTATTATTATTATTATTATTATTATTATTATTATTATTATTATTATTATTATTATTATTATTATTATTATTATTATTATTATTATTATTATTATTATTATTATTATTATTATTATTATTATTATTATTATTATTATTATTATTATTATTATTATCGTTGTTGTTATTTTGATTGGTCTGTTTATTATCATCATTATGTTTATCATTATTATTGTTACTTTTGTAGCTATTACTATCATCATAATCAACATCATTAGTATTATAATTATTAGTTTTATTTTAATTAACTTTAGTGTTAGTATTATCATTATTTTAATATTAATATTTCTGTTATGTTTATTTTTATGTTATTTTCATCGTTATTATCATCAAACAGTACTGTTGTACTGACTTCATTCATAGAATAGGTGTTCAAAATGATGCCTTGTTGTTTAATACAATATACCAACCGTCTCCTTGTATTCATATGCAAAAATCATTCAGAATGAGGAGGACTTCAGAGACTATTACCAGAAAATATAATATATACGTTTCATTTGTCAGGAAAATAGCTTAAACATATGGTATTTTATTAAAACTCGTAAGTGCCATTTTTGCAAAACTCAATGTCCTCGAAAATGTTTACCCTTTACGGTAATTTGAGATGGCGGATTTTCTTGAAAATCTTCCTGTTGCCTCATTGAAAGACGAATTTCAATGCTAAGTTTGGTATTTAACCACCTTTCCGCTTTTGAATTATGCTGCTCACACACACACACGCACAGAGACACACACGCAGACACACACGTGGTCTAGAGGTAATAAGCTAGCCTCTAGTTCCCGCGGTCGCGGGTTCAGTCCCGGTGGAATGCGATGTATTTTTTCGGGTATAACAATCCTTACCATGGTTTCCTTCGGATGGAAAGTAAAGCCTTTAGTCCCGTGTCGTAGATTTAAAGCACGTAAAAAAAACCCAAGCCTGATAAAGAGGCAAAATTAAGTAATCTTTCACTCACAATATAGAATGGGACGCTGAGAACTATAGCAGTTAAAAGAGCGTTCATAAATAGAAGCTCAATTTCAATTTAAACACGCTCGTGGACCTTTTGTTAAAATTGTTTTATTTTATATTTAAGGGACCTCTAAATATGTATTTCCAGTGAAATCTAAGTATAAAAATTTTAGGTGGAGTGCAATCAATACCTTTTCTACCTTCTATATATGTGGTAGAAAAAGTAAAAAGAACGTGTATTTTGCATACAAATCTGAGCTCTGCTTATTAAATGCATTTGAGTGCCAATTCACGATGTTTCAAATCATTGCAACCGGTTTAATTCACGAGAAATGAACTCTGACTCGCGAGTTATAACGGAGATTTAGTCTAGTCACTTGGGAAAACAAAATAAGAAAATACACTACTGAGCAATTCCAGGCAGGCAAAGAATGAACCAAAAGAAAGGAAAAATAAGGGTAAGTTGAAAGCAGAAAGCAAGGGATGGAAATGGACAGTGTATAAGCTAGCACGCAACCCGCGTTGTATGGGGACACGAGCTGGCCAATGAATTAAAGATGACACTGTAGAGGAACGACAAATTGATTTGATAAAATTACTGGCGTTGCGCGCGTTGACCCCAACTCAAACTTAACTTGCCCTGGTAATACAAACTCACCCTCTTCGCTCCAGGTTCTCCCTGGAGACTATGTGTTACTGGACATCGCTGCTGGAATTCAGACTCGATTTTCAAGACGTGGACAAATTGACTATGGTTTTCGAGCCAGGGGATTTGTCGGCTGTATTCCTGTCCCTACCGTTTGGAACCAGTTTATTTTGTCAAGTACCTATTTGAACCCACACTCCGTAAATGCATACCTTCTGTTAGCAGTCTTGTCTATTTAACGGCCAAAAATCAAATGTCACTTTGATTCTGCGTGTTTAGGAATGTTCAAACTAATCTTAATCAAGAAAAAGAATTAACATTGTACACAGGAATTTAGAAGCAGTTATGGTGGTGCGTGTAGTGGAACGGTAAACCCTCGTTTATCCGGACAAACTGGGGCCAAAGGCATTCCGGAAAACCGAAAATGCGGATAATCAGGGTTATACAGGTAATCAGCAAAACAAAATTTTCAAACCCTTAAATAAGCTGGCTTGCCGTTTATGATAAAAGCTGTCTTGCAACAAAATTATGTACATTACATAGTATATATTGTTTACAAGACAAAAATATAAAAATATTAATCACATGATTTATTAACAAAGAATTGATGCAGTCTTCTGTTTTAAACACGTGTGGCGTTTGAACGAAGTGCGGTCACGCAAACTGTTTATAAATTACTAGTTCAGCTGGAGTGGTGTCGAGCTGACGCTCCAAGTACGTCATAATGTTAGTCACCTGGTGCGCAGCAACTGCCAATTCAGCAGTTATTTTCTCCAATGTTTCTCTTTTATCAATTCAATTAATAACATCCAAATTATATCCATTGAAGCCATGACCTTCTTTTGTTTTGATGCCATTTTAAACTTGTACACTCAATTACACTCCCAAACACTTTGATAAGACACAAAAACAATCCAGTTGAAACACACACGATGAACTTAATGACACGTGCCGTTTGAAAACATTAGAAAAACTGAAATTGGAGAAGGTATAGTGACAGGTAGGTATCAAGGTCAACGATTTTTTCTGGCACTATTTATAGCTGGTGAGATACACAGCGTCAGCACCGTGTGACCCACTACTGAGTCTTTGTTAAACTCAACAGATAGCATTTTACACTGCAGTAAGATTACCATAATTTATTGTACAATTTATTCAGAAACCCTGTATTGAATCAAACTAAAACGCGAATACTTGTATATACTTATAGTTATGTTCTCGCTATTGTAGTTAAATTTATTTTCGAATGTGAACATTAAATTTAAAAACAAAATCAATGTCTGATCTGGATGATCTGGAGATCCGGATAAACAAGGACCGGATAAACGAGGTTTTATTGGAGAGATCTTTTTCTTTCAGAAGTCACTTCAAACTTTAAATCATAATAAACATGAAAAATATTCTATTTGGTCCAGACCAAGTATCACTGTGTTGAAAAATTAATTGATTTATTTTGCACATTTGTTTTGCATACGCTTTATTCGCCGTTTATTTTTATTTTTCTCACTTTATTGAGGAAATCAACACTAGAAATACTCTTTATGCTCTTCCTTCCACTTATATTGCAATCAGCGAATATCCTCTCCTGTTATCAAGCCACCCGTTTACAATGCTTCTATTGATGTTGCTACTGCGAGGCCAACTAACACACTACCTAGAATCTTCCAAAAACATTTCTCTGAGTCTTAAACAAGATCGTATCATTGAGCCAACTCACCAACAGCAACAAAGTATTCCAAAATGCCTGACTTTCACTGATACACATATATACCTACTGGTTGTTAAAAGTACAAATGACCCAGAGAATAACCCCAGTCGCCAGCCCCACCTGAATTCAACTTTTGCAAAGCCCTTGGTAACAGCATCTTGAAGTTTTCTCTTTGCTTCCAGATGCCTCTTGAATGTGCTTGCCTCATTTCTATCCAAAACAATTAAAGTAAGCTATCCTTGAACATATTCCCAGATACGTTGCCTTGAGAGCAGAGAGTAGAGATCAGTTCTGGCCTTATACACCAAATTCATCTAAGGGATACATGAAATATAACCTATACCATCCATCTTTTCCCTCACTTTCCCTCTGCCCATCTTTAGGCTTATTAACATCATATGGATTAGTAGCTCCGAAAGGCAATACACTAACTAAACAAAATAAACTTGTCGATAATCTTAACACAGTTTTCCTTATAGCATATTTGCATTCAGTGATTTGATTTTCAAGCGTTTTTATTACTTTCTTAATTCTCCTACATTACTAACCGTTTAAATTGCAATATAGTTCAGTAAATACAGCAATATAGATATTTACTTCTTTTACATTTTATGTACTACCTACCCATGTAGAAGTTAGATAGATAGGATAGACAAGGATCGGAGGGAGGACTTCGCATCTCGAGAAGATCTTTTGTACTTAAGCGCCTGAAGGGGTGCCTTCCGGGAGGGAGAAGTGAGGTGAGAGGATACTAATGATGGTCAAATCTGAGGAGAGATGACAGCAGAGGGCGGGGTCTCTAACAACCACACCGCCTGCGGTGCCGTAGTAGTAAAAGCGGGCGTTAAACACTACAAACAACCACAGATTTGACCTTCCTAAGGAAAATCCGCAAGCCTCAAGCTTTTACATGAAATATATTTTCGAACTGCTGAATTTTCCCATAACTGGCTGTGACTGTTTTGATTAAAATACCATGTATTTAAGATATTTACGTGATAAATAAAGGGTACATTTTGAAATTTCTAGGTATAGGCTGTAACGGTCTGTTCATTAGCAAGCACTGTCATATAATTTTGTATAACTGGTAAACCATAAGAGAGAGAAGGGGGGGGGGGGGGGAGAGGGAGAGGGAGAGAAAGAGAGAGACAGAAGGCAAAGCCCCACTATACAAAAAATATAGTATATTTAAAACACAGTTTATTTCAAACAACTTTTTGTGGTATCAGCCATTTCCGAGATATTTATCGTTAAAAGTTTGAGGTTTTCAATACTTCGTAGTTTTTTATAAGTGCTGTCACTGTTCGATTGTTTCTCACGATGTCATGGAAAGAGTATGGAATTTCTAGGCTAGCTTATAACGACCCAATTTTTAAACACGTGATTATCGAATCGGTCTCCTATGTCCCTTTTATCCATAATGAAATGTGTATTGAAGCTGTATCTGAAAAGGTTTATTACGATTATCATGATGTGGATAGGAATCTGATGTGTTGCACTAACTTGACTTTCTCTTCTCTTGTACTATCCTTGCAAACACTTATTCATCTATCTTCTTTGGGCTCTAATGACCTAGCTGTCGACGGGCCCTTAAACCCTAATCACTCACTCACTCACTCACTCACTCACTCACTCACTCACTCACTCACTCACTCACTCACTCACTCACTCACTCACTCACTCACTCACTCACTCACTCACTCACTCACTCACTCACTCACTCACTCACTCACTCTATCTTCTTTATGCCAGTTGAGATAAACATTTGCAGAAATTATCTTATTGCTGATTTTCTTGTAGGCGGAAGG
The DNA here is from genome assembly GCA_030765045.1 of Tenodera sinensis. Classification (NCBI taxonomy): domain Eukaryota; kingdom Metazoa; phylum Arthropoda; class Insecta; order Mantodea; family Mantidae; genus Tenodera; species Tenodera sinensis. The sequence continues at coordinate 788,568 of JAUKNM010000089.1, forward strand.
GAAATATGGGAATACAATGGGCTTTCAGCGATAGTCAAGTCTCTTAAGGCTTTGAAATTCCGTTCTCTTTTCACGGCCAAGAGATAAAAAAGTGAATAACGACCTTCCATTTGAGAAAAGTTTAAGTACTGCAAAGCTGACAAAGATAACAAGGAATATCTCCGAAATGGCTCACTCCACAAAAAATGCATTTGGAAATAAATGGTCTATTTTAACGAGATCTACATTTTTTGTATAGTAAGATTTGGTCTATCTCTGCCAGTCTATCTTTAAAGTTATGAAAAGGTCATCAAGAGTAAACAGGACTACATAGGCTATTGCTAATAAATTCAAAATATAAATTTTGTCATAAAAATATCTTAAATATATGGCACCTTAATCAAAATCGTTAGAGCCATTTTTGAGAAAATCAAAATTGTCGAAAGTTTTTTTCATTTAAAGGGTAGTTTAGGGTGGAGGAATTTTCTTCAAAATCTCCGTGTTGTATGCTTGAGAGATATTAAAGTTAAATATCAACTTTGGTTTTTAACCGACTCTTCTTTTTCAAGTTATGCTGTTCAGAGTCAGACACACACATTCACACATACGGACCTTTTTTAAAAAGCTACTTTTTATTCAGGCCTCAAAACATGTATTTCTGGTGAAATTTCAACCTCGAAATTTTGGGTGGAGCACAATACTTCCCCTACTTACTATGCGTAGTAGAAAAGTTAATAAGCTTTCGTAAGAATACCATGTAGAAGATATAACATGTACAATGGTGCAACGCGTGTGAACGTAACTCATCAGATTTTTAAGAAACAAACTACGAGTCTGCATTAAATATTAGTATGAATCCGTCCAACGCTATGTTTGTTAGACAGCAAACGCTGTCTTTCTCAGTGTTTTACAACTTTTACTGTATTTACGCTAAACAAATACTTTGTAAATCTCAATCTTGCAGAATATCTTGATAACGTTTATAATTTGAAATCGTCCTTAGTTTAGAGATTTTTCATCGTCCATTGAATTTTGTATTAAAGCAATGTAAAAATCTCACACGAAAATCGAATTTCATTTTGCTTAATTCGATGCAGAGTGAAGTTCCACTGTCCTTGGCAATCATGTCATCAGCAGACAGGTTACCACAATGACCTTATTAACTTACATTTCAATGCATGCTGACTACTGCTTTCATTTTCTGGGCCATGTTTAATGAACCAGTTCTGAGGTCACAGCCACTACATTTATACTAACTGAATGTATGTATATTTCAATTCCTCGGCTAAAAATTACATGGGAGCTCCTATTACATTTACGTAAAGCTGCAGTTATATTGCAATTTTTTTGCATAAGTCGGAGACGTGGTCAATTGAGAAAGCAAATCGGGAAAATATAACTCACAAAACATTTAAAACAGTTTAAAGGCTTGCAAACAAAATCTGCAAATTAGCTATCTTCAGCAGGCATGTGAAAATATTTGTAAGCTTTAATTTAACATGCACAGGAGAATCAACTTTTTAACCTTTTAACAGCAGTGAAGCAGTATTGTACAGAATCCTTAATGAGTAAGAGATAGAACAACATGGTGTGTTTTCTGTTGAATAAAATAATCTTGCAATAGGTATCACTAATACAGAAGCTGGTATATACACATTTGTTGCGTTTCATTCACATGACCCTCTTTGCTAACTTTGCTATTATCTCTGCTTCTTGTTAATATAGATACACTTTCTTTACATATTAACTCGTTTTGTTGTAAGTAAACCAAGAATGAAGCAGGCTAAAGGGAGTCTGATTTTTAAAACACGAATCGCAATGACTACGAGAAGAAATAATGCTACCAGACGCAACATTTAATGGCGACTGATGCCTGACCTGTTGTGCAAATAAATTTTGTGGGTGCAAATGATATTTTTATCAACGGATTTACAGTTGATGATTAACTATACAACACAGCAAGGCTATAATTGGATGTGGTATCGAGCCACCCGCCATTAAATTTTGCGTCAGCCAGAATAACAACTTAGGGGTTGAAAAAAAAGTATGACTTTGAAAATTCAGACCAAAATCAAAGAATACCTCGAAAATGGTTAAGGCAAAAGCATCCGTGTTTGACTAAATTGGTGTGTCAACGATATCTACATTTCTGTGTAGTGCGACTTTGCCAACTATAAGGTTCATCAATTATACATACGTCATTCAGAATGAACAGGACTTTATAGACTATTCCCAGAAAGTTCAAGATATACATATAAGATATAATTTATTAATAAAATTATTAGCTCTATTTTTGAGAAAATAAACAATCTCGAAGCATTTTCCATGTGAAGGGTAACTTTGTATGAGGGGTTTCCTTGAACGTTTTTCTGTCGCATCTTTGGAAGACATAGTTAAATGCCAAGTTTGGTATTTAACCGACACTTCCTTTTTGAGTTATACTGTGCACATACAGAAACATATACACGCGGACCTTTTTCTAACAATATTATTTTGAAATATTATTATTGGATTTTGGGACACAAAAATGCAACTTTCACGAGTATGCCAATGTAATTTTGTTTTAGGTTATTTAATCAAATTTATATGTTGTCTACAGGAGTCACTGGATCTCACAGCACTAATACATGTAAGATATCCATAAGTAGGTATAAGCACAATTTTGGGATTTCTGACTCTCTCTCTTCTCCCTTTCTCTCTCTCTCTCTCTCTCTCTCTCTCTCTCTCTCTCTCTCTCTCACACACACACACACACACGCACACACACACACACACACTCACACAAACCCACTCACACTTGACATGACAAAAATTGCAATTCATGGAGTATTTTGAAACAGTATCTGTTATTGTTCATACAAAGATACACTTTACAACTTGTACACATAATAAAATTCTACACTTCCTGCTGTTGCATCCCGGAAAACGGCAACAACACAATTTTCCATCCTCTGGAAATTGTGTGTTTTAGCAAGAGCTACATTTTTTGTATAGTAATATTTGGTCTATCTCTCACGGTTTAGCAGTTATGCAAAAGTCATCCAGAGTAAATACGACTTCATGGGCTATAGCCAGAAAATTCAAGATATACATTTCATTTGTCATAAAATATCTGAAACATTTTAATCAAAATCGTTAGAGCCATTTTCAAGAAAATCAAAATTTTCGAAAAATTTTCCAGGTAAAGAGTAGTTTAGGGTGGAGCAATTTTCTTCAAAATCTTCGTGTCGTATCCTTGAGAGACATTAAACTTTAATACCAACTTTGGTTTATAACCGAGTTTTCGGTTTTGAATTATGATGTCCACATACCCACAGGCACATACACAAGACACACACACGGGCCTTTTTCTAACAATGTCTTTTCTTGATTCAGGGGGCCTAAAAACGTATATTCCCGGTGAAATCTCAACATCGAATTTTTGGGTGGAATACAATACTTCCTCTGTTTTACTATACGTAGTAGAGAAAGTAAAAAGGTAGGTCTCTTTAAAACACACATTTAAATCAAATACCTACTTCGTTTTTGTTTTGAGTGAACCAATTCCGAGACATTCTTTCTCGTTTGTTTGAATTTGTCAATATTTATACTTTTCCCAAATTGGAAAATTGTTACTCTTTTTTTTTCTCCTGGCCTTGCAAAGAGAACGAGATTTCAAAGGCAGCGCCTAACAAGCAGCTTTTAAAACATTCACTATAGCTTAAACCCTACTATACCCCATATTCCCCTTGCACCTACAAGAAAATTAGGATTAAGATACTTTCTGAAAATGCTTATGTCGATTAGAATGTAGTAGATAGAAAAATAAGTATTTGCAAGAATAGTTTGTATAAGAGTGAGTATAGCTCTACATATATTTGCGAACAGAGTTTCTCCAAAGTGAACGGACGATTGCTTGGTGAATCTTCTTCTTAGTGTGTCTTCATCTTTGTGGCCAAATATTGATAGACTTTTTAAATGTAAGCAATACCAGAGAAGTCACTTATGAACAGATGTTTATCGTATACGATTTGAAAGTGCTTTCGTAAATCAAACGCAACGTACATGTAACCAAACCGTCATTGCAACAGAGTATACGGCTGGGGGATGAAGAGGAGCAAAGTCCGCGTATAGTTGAAGGAGGTAAACCCAAACTCCCCTCTTTTGCAAACGCTGACCATCGCTGGTAAAGGCATTCCCTCGCTGTATTAAGGTGACAAGGAATAACTGGAAATAGAATTCAAGTGGGGCATTTGTGCTTGCAGGTAATATTAAATTTACCTTTAATTTTTATTCCTTAATGTTTTTAAGACTTGTAATAATGTAACCTACTAACTTAGACAAGGCAAAGTATTTGAAAATGTTCACAATTATTCTCCAGTTGAAACTTAGGTCATTCAAGCTCAGATCATGTAGCATTGGCATACATTTTTATTTTATTTAAGTATGATGCCTTAATATTTATATAATGTCATATCTATGTGCATATTATGGAAGTTTTCATGCACACATATTAAAGAGATTATTAAATAATAAAATTTATAGAGTTCTATTTGATATCAAACTTTAGAGAGCACATGCAGAGGTGTGAAAATAATTAGACGCAGGTACATTTTTATGGTATTATTTTAAGTTCTGATTTTGAAAACATTTTACATATCATCTCTAAAATGAAACCTACGCTTCAAGTGAATGAATGTGAGCTATTTTTCATTATGAATATTTATTTTTATTCAAAAATGCATTTGAGTTTGGAACTTTTCTTGGAAAAACCTTTTCCAACCCATAGGCTCAAAACTCTTTACAGAACAAACGGTACACATCATAGAACAAATATCTAAAGTAAATATGGCCTAAGAAAACCACTAAATAAACATCGCTTAAAAAAAAAAAGAAAAAAAAAAAAAAGAAAGAAAGAAAAAAGAAGGAAAAAACGAACAGCAGTAAAACCGCACTAAAACATGAGTAACACTTAAAAATGGACCTGTTTAGTTTTCTTTCTCACAGAGCTTTGGTCAGGCACCAATCAGTATGTTTTCGCGGTCACGTACTTACAGCCGCAGCACTATAGTATTTAATTTCCAGTTATGTTGAATTTACACAGATAATACTGAGAAAAGGATGCCTAAGATGTTTGCAAATTTGCTGTAAATTTGCTATACTTCATTGAAGAGAGCAATTTCTCCATCTATTCAAGACCACCTCCTTAGCTCAATGGTAGTGCACCTACCACTGGCGCGGAGGGCCGGAATTTGATACCTGGTACCGGCGTGGGGATTTTTTCCCCGCCGGAAGGTCTGGCACGAGGTGCACTCAGCCTCATTATGTTCCTCCGGAACCAGTTTAGAAGCTACTTAATAAAGTAGCGACCCCAGGCAGCATAACCGACCGGTAGGGCTCGGGGTGCTGACTACGTCCCACCCTCCAGTTCTGCACCCCACTCATGATGCCTGTAGTGGGGACGCAGCGGCCAGGCGGTAAGTCTTGACCTACGAAGGGCTGCGGGTTAGTGGTTATTATTATTATTATTATTATTATTATTATTATTATTATTATTATTATTATTATTATTATTATTATTATTATTATTATTATTATTATTATTATTATTATTATTATTATTATTATTATTATTATTATTATTATTATTATTATTATTATTATTATTATTATTATTATTATTATTATTATTATTATTATTATTATTATTATTATTATTATTATTATTATTATTATTATTATTATTATTATTATTATTATTATAATATTCAGTAGTGCCATATAAAAAGTCCTAGTTTTATTCTAAACTTCTTCATACAGACGGTAATCTAATTGTTATTAGTGGAAAATTCTTTAAACATTTATCACATTGAACCTTCAATGTCTTGCACACACAACCTCGGATAGTAAATAAGCAAAAGTGCTCTGAGTCTAATAATTTGCACACCTTTGTACATTATGCTTGAGGACCTTCAATTAGCTACACTCGGCCGAAATATGTGACATTTGTCGCCTCTATTACAAGTTAAATAAACTCTGTCAAAGATTTTCTCAAGGATGGGCCTCTGATATCACGTGAGATCAATGGATGACTTTGCTCGCTACTGTTTCGTACAATTCTCACTCTGCAATACCGTTTTAGCTACGCAAGGCAGATCTTTACAGATGCTTCTTTTCTGGATAGTCCTTGGTAATTGCTAGATTGCGTTTTGGGGTATTGCACACGTCTTGGAGCTGTGCCTTCTCGACGACCGCCACATCAAACGGTGGGAAATTAATGGGGAGTGATTTTCGCGTCATGCTGTACTAGAACGCAAGCAGTAGCGGCATCCAAATCTCCCAGGCTCGTTATCACTTCGCCCGTGTTTTAATAGTCGGGATTATGTGTAGTAGTAGAGATTCTGGGATAGAGAAAGAAGCAGAAGGGGTTGTAATGAAAGTCCTCTCTTGTCCCCTCCTACGAGTTTCCAAATCTCATAGCTGTAAGCCGAGAGAGAAAACTAGGAAAGGGCGGGAGGGGGGACTTGCTTGCATCTTAATTTTGTGGATAAAAGCCGGGAAATTGGAGGAGCAGCGGAGGGGATGAGGGAAGACTTATTAAATCCGGAGATACCGACGGTACGCGTCTCCTTGCATCTCGTCGCCAAGGCCGGCCATTCGGTACGGAGGCGAGACGACATATGGTTCTGAAACACGTGCCGACGACGGTTATTACACCGTGTCGAGGAAACCTTTTTATTCCTCCTCCCTTTTTAACGTGGCTACCAACTGCAAACAAAGTCGTTAGAGGGGTTGGCATTCATCGCCTCAACTTTTCCATCACACTTAATCGTTTCTCTAATATATTCACATGGTTAAAATGGCTCATAAAGGCGTTGGACGCTCAAGCAAGCTTTGTAGTCGAAATCCAACACCTTAATTTAAGTTACGTAAACATTATATAACTAAGACGTTATACAAAGAAATTAAGTATGAAAGTTTATACCTACAATCAATACTGGATGCTTACACATTTTTGAGAAAATGAGCATGTTATATTTTGAATTGTTTATATTCACGAAAACAAGCCAATAGTCACTATATTTCCAATAAGCAGACTACCCCCCCCCCTTCAAAAAAAATCACCAAGGAGATCATACTGCAACACTAAATAGATCTAGAACACTCTTGACTCCATCAGACTGAGTACAAGCTGCTTGGTAGCAAGAAAAGACCCCGCCATATCATCTTCGAAAATCGTTCGTTTTTTTACGAAAAAATCTCCAGCTTTTAATAAAGTAGTTGACAATTGGACATGAAAAGTAACATTGTTCCGGCTGGACATATTAGAGCAATGTGCTGCAACCGAGCTGCTCACCAGTGAGCTGCGGCGTAATCACCGCCTTGCCTGAGTAAGTCTACAACATGTAGCACATCTCTGCTCTGGGGTAAGTTGCCGTCATGACGCGGTGGGTACTGACGCAGACCTGCAACGGGGTATGCTTGAAGTTACTATGACCTTCGCCCAGTGACGTATTGGTATCAAAATAAATAAAGAAAGAAATGAATGACTGACTGAATGAATGAACGAACGAACGAACGATTATATATATATAAAAAACATGACCGTCTTCGTTGAGCAGTTGGTAACGCACTTGCCTTTAGCGAGGAGGAGCCGGGCTCGATCCCCGGTACCAGCATGGGGTTTTTATTCCCTTTGGGAGGTCTGACACGGGGTGAACTCAGCCTCGTTAGGTCCCGGGAGGACCAATTGAGAAGCTACTTGATGGAGAAGTAGCGGCCCCAGGTCGCGAAGGCCGTATAACTGGCCGGGAGGGCGCGGGGCGCTAACCACGTCCCATCCTTCTGTACTGCACCCTACCAATGACCCCTGAGGTGGGCAGAGGTGGGAGACGCAGCGGCTGGGCATCCTTGGCTTGGCCCTTCATGGGCTGTTGCACTAGGGTGTGTATTGAATAACTGGCAAACCGTAAGAGATAGACCAAATCTTACTGTACATAAAATGTAGATCTCGCTAAAACATACAATCCATGTACAAATATATTTTTCTGTAGAGTGAACTATTTCGGAGATATTCCTTGTTATTCGTGTGAATTTTGGAAAACAAACTTTCGTCAAATGCAACAGAGTTGTTCTTTTTTAACATGTTAACCGTGCAAAGAGAACGGAATCTCAAGGCTTTAAAAGATTTGAATATTGCTCAAAGCCTACTGTATTCGTATATTCTCCTTGTACCTACAAGGAAATAAGCAATAAAATAATTTCTTGAAATTTTATCTCGACTAACGTGAAGACGATATAGGAATAAGGGTTTGTAAGAGTGGTTAGTACAAGAGTAGAGAGAGTCATGTGAGTGCAAAACATAAGATTTTTAGTAATATGATATATATAATAACATTTCAAATTTAGAATAAAATATTCCAAATAAAGGAAACTTTTAAAATAGTATTTAGCACTTTTGTCCCACTATTTTTATAATATACATATACAACTAAATAAAATAGAGTTCTGTAACTCACTATTAAACAAATTTACTGGTATCCAGTAAATAACCGGTATCTGGTTAAAAATAATAATACATACTACATCTAACTTAGCACTAAAGGCCGCTGGTGCTCGGCGGCCATCTGTACTGTTATCGAACACAAGATGTATCACTATTAATATATTTCTGGTGTCACCTTTATATGCTTAAACTCTCACATTATCTCTCAAGCTCAAATTTCCTCACTTACCCATTCAAAACCATTACATACCACTTTCTCTTACTATCCTTAAATCACTAATCACACTAAAACAAACACTTCCCAAATTATTATGTCCGTTTGGGATTTCAAACTTCTCATTCTGTCACTTTCCAAATCGATACACACATTTTAATATTCACTTCACCTACACCCCCACATAATTTGTCACTTGAAACTTCCTCTCCCTGCTGATCTCTCCTCCATCTCGGTCCATCTTCTCTCCTCTCCCTGCTGATCTCTCCTCCATCTCGGTCCATCTCCTCTCCTCTCCCTGTTGGTCTCTCCTCCATCTCAATCCATTTCCTCTTATCTCCCTGCTGGTCACTCCTCCATCTCGGTCCATCTCCTCTCCTCTCCCTGTTGGTCTCTCCTCCATCTCGGTCCATCTTCTCTCCTCTCCATGTTGGTCTCTCCTCCATCTCAATCCTCTCCTCGTATCTCCCTGCTGGTCTCTCCTCCATCTCGGTCCATCTCCTCTCCTCTCCCTGTTGGTCTCTCCTCCATCTCAATCCATTTCCTCTTATCTCCCTGCTGGTCTCTCCTCCATTTCGGTCCATCTCCTCTCCTCTCCCTGTTGGTCTCTCCTCCATCTCGGTCCATCTTCTCTCCTCTCCATGTTGGTCTCTCCTCCATCTCAATCCTCTCCTCTTATCTCCCTGTTGGTCTCTCCTCCATCTCGGTCCATCTCCTCTCCTCTCCCTGTTGGTCTCTCCTCCATCTCGATCCATCTTTTCTCCTCTCCCTATTGGTCTCTCCTCCATCTCGATCCATCTCCTCTCCTCTCCCTATTGGTCTCTCCTCCATCTCGATCCATCTCCTCTCCTCTCTCTATTGGTCTCTCCTCCATCTCAATCCATCGCCTCTAATCTCCCTGCTGGTCTCTCCTCCATCTCGATCCATCTCATCTCCTCTCCCTATTGGTCTCTCCTCCATCTCAATCCATCTCGTTTCCTCTCCTTGCTGATCTCTGCTCCATCTAAATCCATCTCCTTTCCTCTCCCTGCTGGTCTCTCCTCCATCCCTGTCCATCTCCTCTTATCTCCCTGCCGATCTCTCCTCCATCTCGATCCATCTCCTCTCCTCAACTTTTTAATGATTTTTAAAATTCCCTAAAGCTGAATAAGAGTGAGGAGTCTGCATTAACAGAAAACTCAAGCTATACATTTTATTCTTCATATCAGTATATCACAACTGTGCAACGTTAATCAAAACCGTTATTTATTTATTTTTTCTTTCTCTGCTACGTATGGTAAAGTAGGGGAATTATTGTTTTCGAGCCAAAAATTCGATGTCGATATTTCACCGGAAATATATATTCTGAGACCCACTAAATAAAGAATTTGTTTTAGGAAAAGGTTCGTCTGTCTGTGAAGAGCGTAACTGAAAAACGAAAAGTCGGTTAAAAACCAAATTTGGTAATTAAGCTTAATATCTTTCAAGTATACAACACGAAGGTTTTGAAAGAACTTTTTACACCATAAACTACGCTTTACATAGAAAATGTTTTGAAAATTTCGATTTTCTCAAAAATGGCGTTAACGATTTTGATTAAAATATCATATGTTTAAGACACTTTTATGACAATTTAAAAGCACATTTTGAATTCTCTGTCTATAGTCCACGTAGTTCTGTTTACTCTTGATTTTTGTATAACTGCTAAACCATAAGAGATAGACTGAATCGTGCTATGCAAAATGTATATTTGGTTAAAACACATAGTTTATGTCCAAATGGAATTTTTTGTGGAGTGAACGATTTTGGAGACATTCCTTGTTATTTGTGTGAGTTTTGCAAAACTAATACTTTCCACAAATGGAAGATCGTTATTCAGTTTTCTATGTGTTAGCCGTGCAAAGAGAACTGAATTTCAAAGCTTTAAAAGATCTGACTATAGCTCAAAGCCCACTGTATTAACTAATTCCCCTTGTACCTACAAGAAAATGAGCTATACGATAATTTCTGCAAATGTTTATCTCAACTAACACAAAGAAGATAGAGGAGCAAGAGTTTGTAAGAATAGTTAGTACAAGAGTAGAGAAAGCCATGTTAGCGCAACACATCAGATTTTACTTCGTACCATTAACACCTTCCAATGTAATGTCATATAGGACGATGAATGACTAAAATGGTTGAAATGGTGCTCAAATGAGCCCGAGGTCCATAAAGCTTAAAGGTACCCTACATTTTTCTTCTCAGAAGAAGAGAAAACCCTGGAAGACAATCTTATCCGGATAATTCAGCCTAACAAAGATTTAAACTCGAGGCTTCTTGGATGTGAGGTAGACACGCTGCCACCAAAGCACAGAGGTAGGCTGTGTAAATAAACGATAGTGGTAGAGAAAGTCATATGAATTTTACACATAACATTTCTTAAGTCCTATGGCTATTCAGCAGTTTTCATTGGTCAGGTAAAGAGTATAGTGACCGCTTTTAAACACCTGAACATCCACTCGGTTTCCTCTATTCCCCTTGCACATACAACTACTATTTCTGTAAAGTTTATCACGATTAGCATTGAAATAGATGAAATATAAGCGTTCGAAAGAACAGTATGCATAAATTATATAAACATAAACCAGAGCGGATAGAGAAAGTCAAATGAATGTTGCAGATTAGTTTTCTTTTTATTGAAAACACTCAAATTCCCATTTCTAGCCTCTGGGAGGAGAGGGAATGATTCTGGTTCAGCTGGGAGTCGAACCTGAAATATCTAGATCGAGAAACCAAGCCTCTGACAATTGCCCTTACAGACATATCTTCTTGTACCTCCAACGAAAAGTGTAACAAACCATTTCTGCAATCTGCAATCACGATTATCTTGATGTAGATGAAAAATTATATTTTTAATGAATGGTTTGTAGAAGAGATACAAATAAAGAGCATTAGAGAAGGTTATATAACTATAACACATAATATTTTTAATATTTCAAATCAAATTACGTCGGGAAGAAAGTTGACATCTGAAGACTTCTCTCCCAGAGGTATTCGTTGGTGAAATAATTTCTTGCCGAAGCTGCTCAGGCAGTAGCAGTAGACTGTGTGCTTGGAGCCTTTACTCTTCCTGCATCCTTCATCCAATCCTCTTTTATGGCTATGCGGGAGGCAAATTAATCCTCCCATTCATCCCATTTAATTTCATTTCTATTTATAGCGCCCTCATTCCAAGGTAGAAAGCTGAAATGGAAAGCGCTGGCAGCTTCTTATTAAGATAGTGAACAAATCATTCCATGGGAATCCCGCGAACACAGAGGATTCGTTGGATCCCCCAGTTAGCTTAAAATGCCCTTTTCTCATAGAAACACAATGTTGTTGCTAAATCTAACTAGTGTTGGATGTATTCGCTTTCTTTATGAGTACGGAAATATTTTCATCAATGACTATACCGTTCATATGCCACGTATTTGATATTGCCCAAGAATATTTAAGTGACTCGTATATCAACCAATCACACTCATTTTGTGACAGTATTACCAACAATAGTATCGTGAACCAATTGTGCGTACAAGTGTAACAAGTACCTTTAAAGTTTGTGGTTTATGTGTAATATAGATATTTTTGTGATTGCTCGACTGTGTATACATAATTTTCACGGCATGCAGCTTTGCGCGCCAGAACAATTTCACAATTCCTAACTTCCTTTCCCGCCACTACCTGACAAGATACATGGTCAACCGCCGAGCATTTTCATAGCCTAGGCAAAGTCAACCCACAACTTCTGCTAATACACTCATAATAAACAAGGCACCAACGTTAAGTACTAACAAATTAAGTGAACTGTATAAATCTAGCCACAAACCGCCGCAATTTATATTATAACATGCAAAATATGCTATTTTATAAGATTTTTACTAAACCGTAACCGAGCGAGATGATTCCGTGGTAACGTGTGAGGCTTACATTCGGGAGGTGTTGGGTTCGATTCCTGCGGCCGACCTATCTAACCCATGGATTTTTTCGGGGGCTTTTCTGGGTCGCCAGGCAAATGGGTAGCTTACTTTCATCCCCCGAATTTCCTTTCTATCCATTTCACTTCACTAATCATTTCATTCTTCCTTTCATCCGTTTCGTCTCTTTCAGGGTAGAAAGCGTCAGCGGGAGTTTGAGTACAGCATGGTGGGGAATAAATGCTCTGAGTAAAGGGTAAACGGTACAGACACAGAGGGAGACACCTCGCTCACTTCGACCTACACAGATCTATTGTGGCTACCACCCCCCGCAAGGCAAGAATGAAAATGAGGGAACCGAAGGTGCCACACAGGGTCGCAACTAAACAGGCCACAGAGATACGTGGAAGTCCCTAACAAGAGCTGAGATATATTCATCCCAGCGCCAGGCCCCGTCGAGCAGCCATCACACCGCAGGTCCGGTATCGCGCTGAGCGTTCCCCCCCCCCCCCCCCCCCCCCACCGACGGAGGACAAGGGCTACCAAACACCACCTAGCGCCCAGAACAGCAGTTACCATACGCAGTCAACCACGCCACCTACCCAGCACTGCCAACACTACACGCCTGGAAGTACACCTGAAAGATGATAAACAAATGGAATGAAAGGAAATGATGGAAAGGAAACCGTTATGAAATAATGCACCTCAGCATTCTTCTAAGTGACATGGGGAAACCACAGAAAAACCCATGTCAGACTGCGCGGCCACGCGGAACGAACCCACGACCTTCCGAATGCGGGCCGCAGACGTTACCGCTTGTGCCACCCCCCTCGGTAATGCTCTGAGTAACTCCGTCCCCTGTCAAGAAAGCCGGAATACCGCTCGAGTTACCACTGAGGTCTTTCAGCCACGAAGGGATCCCTGCAGACGGCGCTCTGTGCGAACCGGCGGGGGACCGGTGTACTGGCTGGTATCGTGGTTTCTTCTTGTTTATCTGATTACCCTCCCCTTATGTAGGACTTACATCCCCTAGGACCAGTGCCTAGGGTCAGATGCCTGCCGGGGAGCAGAGGAACCTATGGCCCGGATAGAGTGAAGACAAAAGCGGGTGGTTAGCAGCACCAGGTATGAGAATGAGGAAGGGGATGATATGAAATGCAAGCCAGATGGATGAATGGAAAGATGATGATGGAGCAATTGTTGGAATGAATGGGGGGGGGCGGAGAACCCGTAGGAAATCCGCCCACACGCCGCTTCGCCCACCACAAATACCACATGCGGGTCCCTGGGGTCTAACACAGCCCGCCTAGGTGGTAGGTCAACGGTCTAACCGTTCGGCCACGGCGCCGCCATCATGAAGTTTCTATTTGGGATAATGTAATGTAGGGAGCTTTACCCTATCTAGCTGTGCCTACGGTCCTTGTTTTGGCCGCCCTGTGTCTCCTCTCGACTCAACCCTCGCTCCCGGGGCGCTCCTTCGGGGCACAGGCACAACTGACCTGTGAGGTTGAAATACCGAAGTCCCCTTCCCTATCTATCCTACTCCTACTGAACCGTAATGTAAGTGTATCAATATGCAATGATTAACAGGCTACGTCATCCAATTGTATTCTTAATCAATGCACATGCAAATAGTGCCTGTTTCCAAATAAATTATGTTCTTGAAAAATGTGTGCTTAATATGGTGTGATTTAGCTTATTCTAAAGTTATTCCTGCTGGTGTCGATAGTAGTGGTTAGCATTTCGTAACACATTCGCTTCTTCATTGATTTAGTGCATATGATGTGATCTGTTAGCTGACACAATGACGATTTGATTTTAAAGATCACAATTAAGAAAGCAATAATTATTTATATCGGCTGTTACTTTTATTGATGAAACGGATAAAGTTAGATACAAATGGGTGCGGGTTTTATCATCGAGGCTAGTAATGGCGTTGAGGCGCTCTTTTATTACTGGGTTAAATATATATTAGCCTCGGCGTAGCTTCAGTCGGGAAAGTTGGACAACTCCTTTGTTCTCTGGGCGTAATATGAGACCAATGTCAAGCAAATTTTATCTTTCCGCTCTAATTCCTTTGTCGCTGTGGATAATCGGTCACATATTACTTACGATAGTCGTTCATTATAACATTTATTTATCTTTTAACTATTTATAAAATTTGACTTTTTACTTTCTCTACTACGTATAGTAAGAAGGGGAAGTATTGTATTCGACACAAATTTTCGAAGTCGAGATTTCACCGGCCCCCTAAATCCAAAAAAGAAGCAGTTTAGAAACTCTCTCTCTCTGTGTGTGTGTGTGTGTGTGCGTGCGTGCGTGCGTGTGTGTGTGTGTGTGTGTGTGTGTGTGTGTGTGTGTGTGTGTGTGTGTGTGTGTGTGTGTGTGTGTGAACAGCATACCTCAAAACGAAAGGTCGTTTAAACACCAAAGTTGGTATTTAAGTTTAATAGCTTTAGCTTTCAAGGATGGGAAACGAAAATTTTGAAGAAAATTTCTCCACCCTAAACTACATGGAACATTTTTCGAATATTTTGATTTTCTCACAAATGACTCTAATTACTTTTATTAAAATGCCATATGTTGAAGATTAATTTACGGCAAATTAAATGTATATTTTGAATGTTCTGGCTATAGCCCACGTAGCCCTATTTACTATGGATGACTTTTGTATAACGGGTGAACCGTAAGAGACAGAACAAATCTGATACAAAAATGTGGATCTCGTTAAAACACACAAGTTATATCTATATGCATTTTTTTGTGGAGTGAACCATTTCGGAGGTATTCTTTGTTATTTGTGTGAGTTTTACAGCTCTTAAAACTTTTGTCAAATGGAAGGTCGTCATTGACTTTTTCCTCTTTGGCCGTGCAAAGAAAAACTAATTTCAAAGCCTTTAAAGATTTGACTATCGTCCAAAACCTAATGTATTGCCATATTCTCCTCACATCTATAAGAAAATCAGCAGTAAGATTATTTCTGCAAATGTTTATCACGATTAACATGAGGAAGATGAGTATGTAAGAATAGTTAGTACAAGAGTGGAGAAAGTTATGTGAGTGCAGCAGGTCTTTTATATCGTTTTACAAGGTAACATACATATAAGTCAGCTCTATTTTTTTATTTATGTGGTTATATCGTTGCAGTTGTTGATGAAAGTCCATGTTTGGTTTTGATTGTTGATTAGGCAAGTGAAGTACGACGTCTTAATGTCTCTGTTTGTTACACCTAGTTTTGAGATACTTTTGAGGGCTTAGGAAAGAACCTGCTTCAAACGTCCCCATTGCTATTCAAGTATTACATTATATTATTAGTATTATAATTATTAATTTTGTATACTTTGGTGACAATGATATCCCCATATTTTGTGTACTTCAATACAATATTGATGAATATTTTAATATGTACAGTACATATTAGATTTTTTTCAGGCACAGCAATCAAAATGTTTATCATTAGCTTTTAAATGTTGCACTTAATAATGCAGTAAAGTGGGATGCCGAAGGAAAATGTGCTCACTACCAGACTAACCTGGAGGAGATGGCGGTATAAAGCCTAGCTGAATGTACCGTCCATCGCTACTCTGTATGTCTTTCGTCAAATACTCGATAATTTCGTCTATTGAGTGTTTCTGAGGATTGCCATGATCTTCCATTATTGCAAGATACTCTTAATATTCGTCAAGCACAGAATATAAGTTTAGACACTATAAAACACTCTGAAATAATTCCAGCGTCATGTTTACATCACCAAATCCGGATGATGATGTGTGCAAGTATCGACGGGATACCTAATGTTTCTAGTTGGAACGCATTTGACGCTCCTAGACCCATCCAGAGGAGGCCTTGCCCGAGAGTGCACGGGACGAGTTCAGTCCCGACCGACGCCAGCAAGTAACCTCCACCGTCCGTCCAGCTTCAACACACCGAACTCCGTCGCCTGGTTCTGAAACCCTAAAACAGATGACAACGAAGGGAATTATGGGTACAGGAAATGAACGAAAATGCCGTGGCAGAAGAGGAACCACCCCACCCTACCCCACCCCACTACTGACCCGGAAAAGTTACAAAAAACTTATAGGTCAGAGTGCGCAGTCTCCGGAAATCCAGCCCGGGACCTTCTGAATGCAAACCTCAGATGTTACCGTGGAACCATATTGCTCGGTTTATTGATGAAATAATCTTCATAAATCTCCTAGTAATCACTTGGTGGTTACACATGAACACTATGCTAAAGTCCTTCTAGCTTTTATGGTTGTATTTATCTTACAATGGTTAAGTTGGTAATGGTTAAGTGGGCGGCGCAGTGGTCGAGCCGATAGACCGTTCGCGTATCAACAAGGCATCCCGGGTTCGATCCCAGGGACCTGCATGTGGTATTCGTGGTGGACGAAGCGGCATCTGGACTGGTTTTCCCCGGGTTACCCGGTTTCCCCCGCCACTCATTCCACCAACTGCTCCATCATCATCGCACCATTCATCCATGTCGCCTGCAATTCATATCTTCTTCCTCACTCCCATGCCTGGTTCGGGGCTGACCACCCGCTTCCAGGTGCGATCTTTAGGTTCGTCTGCTCCCCAACAGGCATCTGACCCTAGGCACAGGCTTGTAAGTCCTAGGGCGTGTCAGTCTTCCATACAGGGAGGGTGGCCAGAGAAAGAAGAAATAATGGTTAAATGATAATCAAAAGTCAGCAACTGCTGTAAATCACTCTTTGGAGCCTTTCTGGATCTCTGCTATAAGTCGAGCGATATCTTAAAGTTGCAACAAATAGTGTAATTAAATGGTGTTTCAGAAATTCCACTGCGGATTTGAAGCAGTAGGTAATTAACAATTTTGCTTTTGTCATGCATATAGTAACGGGTCCTGTAGGTTCACCTGAGTCAGTCTATGCTACATAAATTGTCGTAGCTACTTACTAATCTTCCTGTATCATCTGTCCATCTGTTGATAAATAGCATTAATTGTGTAAGCCTCTGTCCGGTACCATCTGTTTACGTTCCTATATATTTTGTTCTGTAGCTGTTCGTGGTATTTATCCAATCCTGTACATGTCTAAAAACAGAGGGTAACCACGAAAAATTCCCAGTAGATTGGCAGGTACAAGAGATGTGATCCCGAGACTTCCTGAATGCGAGCCACAAACGTTGCTGTCAGAGCCGTCTCACTCGTGGCTAACGAAGAGGATTGGCTACGGTGCGAATCTGTGTCACGTAGTAATGGTAGTCTGATACAAGGCTACCATCATGTTTGTTGTTGTTTGGTAGTGTTTAACGCCCGCTTTTACTACATACGGCACCGCAGGTGGTGACACTGGTGATACATGGAATGAAGATGGAGCACCGGGCGGGGAAACCGGAGAACCCGGAGCAAACCCGTCCCAGTGCCACTTTGCCCATCACAAATCCCACATGCGGTCACCTGGGATTGAACCTATGATGCAGTTTTATAATGACAAAACTGCATCTTTTGTATGAATTCAACCAGAAAGTTTCCTGGTTGTTCAGAATATGGATGTATTAGGCGATTGTCGTTTTACTTCATTGGGCCCTAACTAGACATGGAGAATTGCATCACTGCAGTTCACGCGGTAGCCCGACTTTTTCGTTAGCCACGATCTCACTAATATGATATCACAGTGTTGTTTTGCTATATGTAATAATGTGATAAGTGGTTGGGTCTGCCGTATTAACGTGCATACTACTTACAAGCTAGAAAGTAATATTTATTACAATCTCGTATTTTATCACAGTACGAGATTATGAAAATTGGCAAACGAAGCTGAAGGCCGAATAACCAGTTTAACTATGTAATAACAACAGTAATAATAATAATAATAATAATAATAATAATAATAATAATAATAATAATAATAATAATAATAATAATAATAATAATAATAATAATAATAATAATAATAATAATAATAATAATAATAATAATAATAATAATAATAATAATAATAATAATAATAATAATAATAATAATAATAATAATAATAATAATAATAACAATAATAATAATAACAGCAACACCGACAACGACGACGACACGCTTACAATGTTTTACTTTTTGAATGAAAATGTTATTTATTCTACAATCTTTATGTTCATGAGGGATGTTTCTCCTGTTTTATTATGTTTGAAAATAATATTTGTAGGGAGAAAGAAGAAGCATTATTGAACGCAATTCACACGAGGTGCAGAGGAAAAAAAAGTCTAACGGTGTTTTGTTCTTTGATCAGCCGATTTCGAAAAAAATAAGTTGTTTTTGTTCCAAATTGGATGCGTAGTTCCTCAAGAATGTACGAAGATAATAGTTTGTTACTTGTAAGATGCGTACAGTAACCTATTTCTGACATAGCTTTGGTAGTAATTATGGAACATTACACAGGGCCTCGAAATAATTAATCACTTAAAAGAACTAAAGCTATATTACAAGCAATGTTTTCAGGCGTGAAGTTGCCTTGAGGTTAGTCAAAGAATTGAACCGGCCTCTGGATGTAAACGGGCCTGTCACTTACAGGGTGGTGGAATATTTGGGACATAACGATTCTGATTGGCATACACTCGCACAGTAAACATGGAAGGACCCTACGTGCTATTTTCTTACGTTCACGAGACACCATGCAACGGTGTTTGTTTATGTACTGAGCTAATGAAACTGACACCACACAATCTGTGGTGTTGCCAGCTTGTTTTGGACAAAACTAAAATATCTCCGTAGGAAATGGTCAGAGACAAAAACGTAAGATACAAAATGTGTTCCAAATAACAAGATCTACCACTGGTTTAAATTATGTAATTGTTTCCCTTCCACCTGTATAGCGTCGTCAGAATGTTGCGTAATATATAAAGTGGAGCGTAAAAGATTTGAAGATTGGTGTTCCAAGAAACAGAAATCTGATGTCTTGCACTCACATGACTTTCTCTACTCTGTACAAAGTATTCTTACAAACCCTTAGTCCCCTTTCTTCTTCATGTTAATCGAGATAAACATTTGTAGAAATTATCTTATTGGTAATTTCGTTGTAGGTGCAAGGGATACATGGAAACACAGTCGGCTTTGAGCGATAGTCAAATCTTTTAAATCTGGTCGCTAAATGAAGGTTTTGAAATCCTGCACTCTTTGGACAGCGGATAGATAAAAAAGTTGAATAACGACCTTCCATATGAGAAAAGTTTAAGTATTGCAGATTTCACACAAATAACAAGGAATATATCCGAAAGAGTTCATTCCACAAAAATGTATTTGGACATAAATTGTTTACTTTAACGAGATCTACACTTTTTGTATGTAAGATTTGGTTTGCTTCTTACGGTTTACCAGCTATGCAAGTCATCAAGAGTAAACAGTACTACATGGGTTATAGCCAGAAAATTCAAAGTATGCATTTCATTTGCCATACAAATATCTCAAACACATGGCATTTTAATGCATATCGTTAGAGCAATTTTTGAGAAAATCGAAATTTTTTAAAAATTTTCCGTGTAAAGGGTAGCTGAGGGTGGAGGAATTTTCTTCAAAATCTTCGTGTCACATGCTTGAATGATATTAAATTTAAATATCAAGTGTGGTTCTAAACCGAATTTTCGTTTTTGATTTATGCTGTTCACAGACACACACACTCACACACACACATGCACACAACCTCTTTCTAAACCTGCTTTTTTGGATCCAGGAGGTCTCAAAACGTATATTTCTGGTGAAATTTCGACATCGAACTTTTGGGTCGAATACAATACTTCCCCTACTTACTATGTATAGTATAGTATAGTAGAGAAAGTGAAATCGCACATGTAACAGAGAAGGTAATATAAATTTTGGAAAAGTATTGGAGAAGATAGTGCTAGTGTACTTTAGTGAGAAAACTGCATGCGTAGAGCGCAGTTCATTCTGTACTTAATGTTACAAAGTATGTTACTTATGTTTTCAACTAAAGCGCTTTTTGATTCCCTTTCTAATCATGTTGTCATGGTGAAAAGTGCAATTTCTAGCATTCAGTGCTGGTAACCTCGACCTACTTAATTATTTTATCTACTTTACTGCATGTATGTGTATGAACTACAGTAAATGCTGTAAATTTGGATATACTTTTTATTGTGAAGCTGAAATATAATTATATTTGATATGTGGATATTAACGTTTAAATGTATTTTAGATTTTACTTCCTTTTTATTGGTTAATATTTGTCTAAGATTCCACTAATGCATCAGCCAAGTATAAGCTGTAAGTCATGCATAATCGATCGCAATTTCGTTGTCAATGTTAGTGTTGTTGACCTCATTACTAGAGCCACTATGTTGAACATTTGCGAGTACACTATTAACTTTGTTCTTTCATAAGTAATATTTCTATTATTCACTATCGTGTAAAAAATAGTATGCAGTACATACTAAGCGCACTGCAGAACCTCGTATTTTCCAGCTCTTCCTCGTTCTCCAATGGCACATTTTCCGCTCTTGTATCACATTATGCTGCCACTGTATAGACCTAATTGCTTTCTGACAACTTAAAAACAAGATTCACCAAGAGATTCCTGCTATTTCTCAGAGGGAACTGTTGAGTGCAATGGGCAATTTCCTAAGCAGGCGCTAGAAATGCTGAAATAACGAAGGGAGGCAGTTCTAATATATGCTTGCTTGATATACCCGTATGTGAGTGAGTGATTTAGTTTTGCTTTTAGGTGCTGAAGTGCTAATGTGTTAGAAATAACTTACACGTCAAACCGTACTGTTTAATGCGAACTTGCTGTCATCCGCACTTTCGACAGAGCAAACAGCCTCGCTGACCAGTCGCACGCCGCGAAGTGGTCTCGCCAAGGATTATTGAATCCGTATTACAAAAATACACATTTTTGAAACCAAACGCTGAAAGTTTCCAATCTAAGAAATTGGATATATTTTCAAAGAGGAACGTCTACAGATTCTACTGGGAGCAGACGACAAACGTTATTCAATGATGGAGGTAACATTAACTAATTCTTTTGGAACGTATGATCTCAAAGATTTGAACAAATTAACTAATAATATTTTGTTGCATAAGGACACTATCAATTGCCAGGATCACATCAGTATCGCCGGTGTGCCGGAATGTCGTCCCACAGGAGTTCTTTTACATGCCAGTAAATCTACTGATATGGAGCTGTCGTTTTTAAGTGCACTTAAAAACCATCGATCTGGACCGGATTTGAACCCTCGACCTTGGGATCAGTAGACCAGCGTCTAACCAACTGAGCCACCCAGACCGACTGAGAAATTAACGCTACACTGTATTCACGATAGAGCATTTTATTACAAGTATGTTATCTAAAATCAAAACCAAAACCATTGGACAGTTGTGATCACGGCAATATTTTATCTCCGAAAATATGTTCTTCTTTTCCAGCAGCTAAACACATGATCGCTTGTTTGTGTGTTACAAATAGGGATATTATGCCTTTTGTGTGAATTCTAAAATGGTTTGCACCGCAGTAGTCTTGGTTCGACAAATCTTAGAAGCTACACGATTTATTTATCGCTCTCATTACGTAATATAAGCGCAACCAGAGGTATGAGTCCAGCTTCAGATATCGCTGTATACCTAGAATTGTTTACTGATGTACCGATTAGTTGCATTCCTGTCAGGGGCCGTGAGCTAGTGTAAATAATCCGACTTTGAGGACTTACGGAGGATGGAAGTCCAGTTCCTTAGTAGAAGAGTGCAGAAAAACATCTGGGATGTTACATTCACATGACCTTCTATATTCAATCTCCTACAAACTATTCATAAGAACACATTTCTTTTAGCTTCTTCATATTAATCCAGATAACCATTTTGAGAAGGGAGTTACATAGAACGAGGTTTACCCGCAACCGAAGCCCTCCTCCTATAATCAGGGAAAGCGTCAACCGAGTAGCCCTCCTCTCCGTGGGTCTTTTTATTAGGACAGTACCCTGAGTCTAAAGAGACCCCACCGTTTTACACGGATGGAAGTGAATACATCACATATGCGCGTCAGTTCCAAAGGGGAAGACTACCGTAAACCTCACTAGGAACGACAGCGATTCAGCTCTCCAGATTAGTATAGGAGGACATTAGGCATCCCTCAACCTCGCTTGGGCTTTGCCCAAAGCTGCGCAGTCTCCCAGGGTTAACGAGAACCACTGTGCCGCCGAGACTAACCCAATTCGAGCAGCTCCTCTTCGGGGGTGCTCAGATGTTCGGCCCGACGTACTCCTAGTAACGTCGGAAGTACCACCAGTACTAAGGGTACGTAGCGCCGTACCATGGCAGCTGAAGGAGGTGAAACTCCTCGCCTATGGGATCAGGAAGATACAGGAACTATAGCGATAGTCAACTTTCTAAAGAGCGGGTGGCTTTTAAATAACTCCTATCTTTTCATGATCATGAGAAACAGTCGAACGGCTACTTAGAACTTTAAAAAATTATAAGATATTTAAAAATTTAAACCAATAACAGCAAAAATCTAGGAAGTGGCTAATGACACAAACATTTTTCACATAAACGGTATGTTTTAACGAGATTATATCTTTTGTGTGGCAAATTTTCGTCCATCTCTTACCAGTTATACATACAAAATTCATTCGGCATGAAGATCTTGGTTTGCATCATTGGAAGATGCCAAACGTAAATTTCAACTTTGGTATTTATGCAAAGTATCGCTTTTGAGTTATGCTGTACACTCATATACACAATGGCTTTTTTATCCATTCAGGGTATTTTAAAACGTATATTTTACGCTGAAGTTTTGGTAACGAATTTTTGAGTGGCAATAATGCTTCCTCTACCTACTACAGGTACAGTAGGGTAAGTAAAATCCAATCCCTCTTAAAATAATGGGGAAACTAACAAATACTTCAACTATTCAGCCTTCTTTTACTCCGTAAAGTGTTGGATTTCGTATAACAAAAGGTGAATACATTGTTAATATTTATAATAAACAGCCCTTTTTATGTAATTTAGTATGTGGTCCATATTATACAATCGGTTATTTAATATCGGGATCATTACTTCACTAGTTCCTTATTGTATT
The DNA here is from genome assembly GCA_030765045.1 of Tenodera sinensis. Classification (NCBI taxonomy): domain Eukaryota; kingdom Metazoa; phylum Arthropoda; class Insecta; order Mantodea; family Mantidae; genus Tenodera; species Tenodera sinensis. The sequence goes on from JAUKNM010000089.1 coordinate 812,193, forward strand.
TTTACTTTCTCTACTACTTACAAGGGCCCAAATGACCTAGCTGTCGACGGGTCCTTAAACCCCACTCCCTCACTCACTCACTCACTCTACTACTTACATATGGTAGTGGAAGTACTGCATCCCACCCAAAAGTTCGATAGCGATATAACACTGAATATGGTAGGTTTTAAGACCTCTGAATCCAGAAAGTCATTTTAGAGGAAAGTTCCTCTTGTGTGTGTGTGTGTGTGTGTGTGTGTGTGTGTATGTATGTGTGTGTGTGTGTGTGTGTGTGTGTGTGTGTGTGTGTGTGTGTTTCTTATTTGTGGTGAAACAAGAAATAATCGCTTAGAACCTGCAGTGCTGCTGAGGAAAATATATCCCGACATAGCAGCCAAATCGGTTCATTTTCCAGTCCATTAATAGGCGTTCATGAGAGTGGAACCTTGAAGGTAAACAGTGGTGAGACGTGTAGATGAAGTCTACTGTAGTACGATAATTTAAGGAATATGTTGTGCATAAGGTTGCAGAAGCAGCATGTACCAGCACTTACGCTCCCGCCAGTGCACTGGCATCTCGGCATTAGATGTGGCAAGCCATAAACGATGAAAACTCCATCCCGTCCATGTCAAAAGGTGCAAGCGCTATCTACGGCTGATTCTGGTCCCTGTGCAATTTTGTTACTGGACTTGCTACATCAGCCAAAATTCGTTTCGTCGGTAATATGCACTAATGAGGCCAACTTCAACAGGGATGGGCTAATTTTAAACTCAAGGAATGAGTCAAATTCATCTGCCATTGTAGAGAACATTTACCAGCATTTATTTTCTGTGAACATGTGTATGGGTCGAAATTATTTCAGACCACGTCATTGGCCCAGCTCTGCTTCTCTTCGCTTGAATGGTCATATTTACCTTAATTTTGTGCTGAACATTTTACCTGTAGTTCTACCCATCCATCCATCCATCCATCCATCCATCCATCCATCCATCCATCCATCCATCCATCCATCCATCCATCCATCCATCCATCCATCCATCCATCCATCCATCCATCCATCCATCCATCCATCCATCCATCCATCCATCCATCCATCCATCCATCCATCCATCCATCCATCCATCCATCCATCCATCCATCCATCCATCCATCCATCCATCCATCCATCCATCCATCCATCCATCCATCCATCCATCCATCCATCCATCCATCCATCCATCCATCCATCCATCCATCCATCCATCCATCCATCCATCCATCCATCCATCCATCCATCCATCCATCCATCCATCCATCCATCCATCCATCCATCCATCCATCCATCCATCCATCCATCCATCCATCCATCCATCCATCCATCCATCCATCCATCCATCCATCCATCCATCCATCCATCCATCCATCCATCCATCCATCCATCCATCCATCCATCCATCCATCCATCCATCCATCCATCCATCCATCCATCCATCCATCCATCCATCCATCCATCCATCCATCCATCCATCCATCCATCCATCCATCCATCCATCCATCCATCCATCCATCCATCCATCCATCCATCCATCCATCCATCCATCCATCCATCCATCCATCCATCCATCCATCCATCCATCCATCCATCCATCCATCCATCCATCCATCCATCCATCCATCCATCCATCCATCCATCCATCCATCCATCCATCCATCCATCCATCCATCCATCCATCCATCCATCCATCCATCCATCCATCCATCCATCCATCCATCCATCCATCCATCCATCCATCCATCCATCCATCCATCCATCCATCCATCCATCCATCCATCCATCCATCCATCCATCCATCCATCCATCCATCCATCCATCCATCCATCCATCCATCCATCCATCCATCCATCCATCCATCCATCCATCCATCCATCCATCCATCCATCCATCCATCCATCCATCCATCCATCCATCCATCCATCCATCCATCCATCCATCCATCCATCCATCCATCCATCCATCCATCCATCCATCCATCCATCCATCCATCCATCCATCCATCCATCCATCCATCCATCCATCCATCCATCCATCCATCCATCCATCCATCCATCCATCCATCCATCCATCCATCCATCCATCCATCCATCCATCCATCCATCCATCCATCCATCCATCCATCCATCCATCCATCCATCCATCCATCCATCCATCCATCCATCCATCCATCCATCCATCCATCCATCCATCCATCCATCCATCCATCCATCCATCCATCCATCCATCCATCCATCCATCCATCCATCCATCCATCCATCCATCCATCCATCCATCCATCCATCCATCCATCCATCCATCCATCCATCCATCCATCCATCCATCCATCCATCCATCCATCCATCCATCCATCCATCCATCCATCCATCCATCCATCCATCCATCCATCCATCCATCCATCCATCCATCCATCCATCCATCCATCCATCCATCCATCCATCCATCCATCCATCCATCCATCCATCCATCCATCCATCCATCCATCCATCCATCCATCCATCCATCCATCCATCATCCATCCATCCATCCATCCATCCATCCATCCATCCATCCATCCATCCATCCATCCATCCATCCATCCATCCATCCATCCATCCATCCATCCATCCATCCATCCATCCATCCATCCATCCATCCATCCATCCATCCATCCATCCATCCATCCATCCATCCATCCATCCATCCATCCATCCATCCATCCATCCATCCATCCATCCATCCATCCATCCATCCATCCATCCATCCATCCATCCATCCATCCATCCATCCATCCATCCATCCATCCATCCATCCATCCA